>PVKZ01001202.1:0-453401 GCA_004027375.1 Macroglossus sobrinus | reverse complement strand
TCCTCCTCCTCCTCCTCCTCCTCCTTCTCCTTCTCCTTCTTTGGTGGCTGTGGACACATTTCAATGCTGCTTTCTTTGCCTTCAAAGCCTGAGGAAGCAGAAGTTTCCTTCTTCACTTTCAGCTCCATCTTCATGAAAAGTTGTACTTTTTCTTGGTATCCTTCATCAGAGAAGAAATTATTTAATTACTATAGATATTTTCTGCTATATGTTCCCATTATGAGATATATTCAATGAGATAAGGATGTCTATCTTATTCATTTCTATGTCCCTAGGATTTAACTGGAAAGAGGATATAGCTAAATAAATATTTAATATATATTTCTTGAGTTAACAAAATGTAATTTTGATGGTCTCTGTGTGTGTATGTATGTCGTGTGCTTCTAAATCCAGTTAGCTGCTATCTCAATCATTTTGTTAAGTACAATCATGAAAGAATGAGGAAACAATGACACAATAGCTCTCATTAAGAACCATTGCATTTTGTAAACTTGCATAACTTTGAATAAAGAATTCACACACATACACACACACACACTTTATGAAAAGCAATATGAGGCATAGAAGATACTGGCTAACTTGAGCCTGGTCTGGTCATCTTATTAAATGTCAATTGAGATTCTTTTCTTGGTAAGGGAAGGTACTTCTCTCATTTAACTCTAGATCTCACATCAGGCCCATGATGGTTTTCAGTGAGTTTATTAAGCTTCTAGTGTGGGCATGACTAAGAGTTCCTAAAAATGCCATCACTCATGATTTTAGGAATCTGTCTGGAGTACAAAAACTAAATATGAGTCATCAGTAAAAAGAAGTGTGAATTTGTATAAAGCTTTGTCTTCTTGGAGCCTCAGTTTCTTCAGATTTTGTGGTAATAATATCTACCACAAAATTTGAGATTAAAACACACTGATGAAAATAAAATTTAAAAGGGTTCTTGCATGAACCAATGATAATACTCTATAAGTGCAAGAGTAAGACCACTTCAAACCTCTCCATGTCTGAGACCCTCCATCTCTACTTCCTGCAGGAAATCATTTCTGTAAACTTCCCTATTCAAACACTTGCTCTTATTGACCAGTAAGGGCAAAAATTGAGATAAGGCTGTGAGAAGATCTATCAAAGCTATTACTATTGTCTTCTGTGTTCTGGATCTTTACCCAGGGCAAACTAGTTCTAGGAAATAGAAGTTTGGCAAGCATTACACATGTTTCATTTCCTTATGTCACCTGCAGAAGCTGAAGAAATCAGAAAAGCCTTTCATTGCTACTATGAGACAATAACTAGCTGCCATTGCATTTCCTGTTCTGACTATGCAGTAATTGAAATCTGCAGCTTCACCTGAATATTTTTAGTGCTAAGAAATGCACTTTCATGAAAGAAACCAGACATAGAAGGCTATATATTATATGATTCCATTTATATGAAATATCTAGCAGAGTTAAACCCATAATGACAGAGAGCAGATTGTAATTTCTAGGGACAGGAGGGAGCAGGGGAGTGAGTAGTGACTGTCAATGGATGAGAGTTTTCTTTAGGAGTGATGAAAATATTTTGAAACTAGATAGAAGTGGTGATTGTGCAACATTGTGGGTATGCTAAATGCTGCCAAACTGTATCCTTTAAAATGGTTATTTTTATGTTATGTGACATTTATCTCTATGCAAAACAAAGAGTAGAGTGAAAGGGACTTTCCAAATTCCAAATTCGGAAGAAAGTCCTTTCACGATGAAAGGATGAATAAGGTGTGATGCATAGGTCAGTCACTGGAAAAGCCAAGTGGTGGAGGAGAAAACACCAACAGGCAGAGTGTGCTCTGCACAAGAGACTTGGAGGATGAGGTGTAGAAAGCACTGCAGTGAGACTCCTTTCTTTTACTGATTCAAAAATTAGCTAATTCAAAAAAAGTTGTTTGCAGACCTTCCAAAATGCAATCAAGTCCATTTATTATTTATTGTCTGTCTCCTGCTGCTAGAATCTCAGCTCCACAATAGAAGTCTTTGGATATTTGATTAACATTTCAGTGAAAAGCCTAGAATGGTATCTGGTTCAAAAATAGCAGTTATTCAATAAATATTTGCTTAAAGACTAATAATCCTGCAGTTCCATTTAAACACCGTACTTTCCCTGTCACTGTGAATGAAGTTTGAACACAATCCACGTGAAGCAAGTTTCTGCACATTTCTGAAAACTTTGCTAACAACCCTGTCTGCTGTTACCTAAGACGAGAGCATAACACCCACGTCCAGGTGCTAAAGTTATGACATCCTAGCTTTCACATCCTGGCGGTGGGCCCAAAGGACCAGACTGCATGTCTTTTGTGTTACATTCAGCCCAGCAGGGACACATCCTCTGAGGAGTAGGGGGACTCAGTGTTTGCACAGAAATTGTAAAAACCCTGTACCCAGTACCAGTCAAAAAAAATCTTTTTGGTCTGATAGCCATAGTGATGGAGAGTTCATTGCTAATCTTACATGACTGCTTGTCTCAGCAGGGTGAAACCCATGATTCAGCCTTTGCTAAAAAGCACTAGGTCACTTATTTCAAAGCAAAGATGTGCCCATCAGGGTCCAAAAGACAAGCTCAGGACAATTCTATTGAGTCTGCCAAGTCCTATTAACCAAACGGATCCACAAATGAGGTAAAACGTCTAGGAATGGTTTGCAGACTGTCCCAGGTCTGATTGTCACCCAAGAAATATTTTCAGTTATTTGCTATGAACATAAGAAGATAGCCAGAATACAGATTTCTTCCCTCATTAGTTAATCTAGGAGTAGTGGAGACTTTATAACATTTTAATTCAAAATGAAATATAATAAATTCCATTAAAAAGGAAGCTAAGGATAACGTATGTGCTTTAACCTCTCTCCTTCCACTGAAATGTATTTTCGTAGTGCAATTTCTTAAATTGTGGTTTAAGGACCTTCAGCTTAACAATTATCAAGGGTACTTAGTAGCATGCAGATTTCTAGGCATAACGCTGAAACATCTCTAGGAGCAGGACCTGGGTATATGCATTTTAAAATTTCCTCAGATGACTCTTAGGCATATTAATGGTTAACAATCACTGTCATTGTACATTATAATTTATTACACTCACGCAGGTATTTTTTTGTTGTTGTTCCTCACAATTATAAGAAGAGCCGGTGAGATATGTTTTCATTTTATAGATGGAGAAACAAAAACTCAGGGATGTTTCATGGAAGGGCTAAAATTTGAACCAGGATTTGCATGATTCCAGATTTAATCCTTGACCTACCACCTGTTGTGCTGCTCCTCTAATAGAAAAAAAACAAGAATCAAAATATGAAATGAATGGGATATGTTTTCATTGGGATAACTGTTTTCTACAAATAGGGGCGAAGTTAGTACTCAGAGAAACATTGCCATCTTGTGGCCACCTGAAAGCAAAATATAGCCTTATTACTGAATGCGGGTCATTTTCTCCTGCTCACCTTGGTGTATCTTTCATTGATAAATTTGTGTTGAACCATCTCACTCTCCAGTGATGCAGCTGACTGGTCTTTTTTTCCTACTTGGAGTTATTTACTCATCTAGGGCAGAGACCACAAGATAGATCACTCATGCCAATCAATAGCCAGTTGATCCAAAGGACCCTGGTGAAATACTTTCTGAAGCCAATATATCCTAGATTTCTAAATCCCTAGTCTTCATTTTTTTAATTCTAATTATTTTTAAAATTTTGTGCTATGGTTACAAAATCTTCTTGAAGAAACCAAGGTTTGATCTGTGTTGGGAATGTGGCCCCCACCCCCAACACCTTTTCTTCCTTCCACTGCAGCACACTGACCTCTGCAAACTCATATGGAAATCATCTTAGGAGGCTGTTATGGGGCAGATATATCATATGGACTGCAGAACTGTTCGGACAGTTCCTGAGTGTTATCTGGTCAGGTAGACATGAAACAATCAGCCTCCTAGATAACCAAAAATCTGCTTAAGCTACCCCAGGTATCCAGGCAAATTATCAATTACTTCTCAGTCCTCAGTTTTTGAAATCTTCACATGTGTTTCCCCTGAGTCAACAGACAAACTTCCCAAGCCACTGCATAGTAGAACCACAATCAGTGACACTCCTAACCTCCCCCCGCACTAGGGCTCCAGGCCCTTCTTGGTTCCCCTGCTCCACATCACTGCTCTTCCTTCAATCTCTCGACTACTCTCGCTCACTCCTGCCATGGGAGACTCTTGCCTGCTATTCCTTCCTTCAGATTTTAGATCATTAGTCATTTTCCTGACCATGCATATTAGGTCAAATCCTCCTATCATGCTACCCCTCTACCTTTTTTTCTAATGACATCTGTCAAAGTTGTGATTTAGCATTTGAGTGTGTCACTATCCCTTTAAAGTCTGCTTCTAGACTGGAGGCTCCAGGAGGTAACAGCGTTTATAAGCCAGAGCGTAGCATAGTGCCTGGTGCAGAGTAAATGTGCAATAAGCGTTTATTGAATGAATGAATGTATGAATATGAATGTATGAATGAATGAACATGTAAGTGAGGTTAATCCTGGTCCAACAATCTCATCTTTACTGCTCTCAAATCATATCTCCCAAGCTGTAACATTGTGAGATTTTTTGGTGCCAGATATCTGAAAGTTGCTCCTGGAACCTACTTATCTAAACCCAAACTTCAAGGTAAGAAGAGGTTAGACACAATTTTAGAGTTCTAGCAAGACCTCGAAAGATTACACTTTTGCTTGACAACAGCCTGATAATTTCTTAGAATACTCTGGATCTTACCGGTTGTGTGACTTTGGATGAATTCATTGCCTCATCTCCTTCATCTGTAAAATGGGGTGCAGAACCATTGGAAGGAGTTACCAGATAATGCACATTTAATCCTTCCTTATTAGATATAATGTTAGTCATAGGCTTTTTCCAAGAAGTCCCTTGACAGATGGAGGAAGTTCCTTCTATTCTTGTTTTTGTGAAAATTTCATGACAAATAGATGTTGAATTTTTTCAAATGCTTTTTTACATAAGCATATAACACGATACATAGTAAGCATTCCAGCAAGTTAGTTCCTCATTCTTTAACTACTTTCTTTTTATTTTCCTCGTAATTTCGTCATTAGCTGGTTGGCCAGCACTGAGTAATATGAAACACTTATTCTGCTTGGGCAGCTCCAGGTCTGGCATCCTTGAACTTGCCTGAGACTGTATTGGGGGTTGAGAGTGAAAGACACCTAAAACTTCAGGCAAGGCTGACCCAACCACGTCTTCTTAGAAAAATTAATTTTCAGCCCCAACCTGCTCTCCTTCAGTCCTTGTCCAGGGCCTCCCCATTCCTAGAGACACCATGTTTCCCTGGGCCCGTTGCCTTAGCAGTGCCCAAGTTCTGGGTCATCGGCTCCCTGCACTTCTCTACCAAGTCTTCAGTTTGAGGTTAAACAAGTCAATTAAGAACTGGAGTGTTAATGGCCATGGTATTTACAAGTCTTAACATTCCTATCTAACATTCATATTTTAGCAAAATAAATAACTTTTGTATTTTAATAAAGCATGATACCTCAAAATGGTAGAATGTTGTGCATCCAAAAAGATATGTTGTAAAGAAACATCGAAAAGGCATTATCTACATTAATTAATACGGAAAAGCATCCATGACCAATTGTTGAGTAAAAACCAGATTATAAGCATATATGGTCTGATCGCTTTTATTTAACTCTTTGTGTGCGTGTGTATGTGTATAGGTACATAGATGTATGGAAATTCATGACAGCAGTTAACTCTGCTCTGTGAGATTGGGTTAATTTGTACTTTCTTCTTTCAGTTTTTCTGTATTGTTCAAATTTTCTAAATGACTATGTATTGGCTTCATAATCAGGGGGGAAAAACAAAGAATGTGTTTGCTAGGTTGTAGTTCAGAATCATAATCACAAAAACACAAGGCATCATTTGTTCTTTATGTTTTTTCAGAGATTAGTTAAGAATTGACTGGATCACTAATTTCTGTGGTCATTTGTGCAACAAACTTTTCTTGAATGCTACACATGCAATATTAGTTTGACATAATTCCTACCCTCTTGCTTTTAGGGTGATAAGCTTCATATATAATTGCAATGAATGCAATTATAACATAGTAACAGAGTACATGTTAGCATGAGCCTGTACTAGGTACTTTACATAATCCTCTAATCTACACAGAAAAAGTGAAGGAAGTATGTGAGCCATGATTCACAATTAGGGTCCAAGTTCCATGAATGCTAAAGTAATGCTAGTATCTTTGGCCTGAGATACCAGAGAAAAAAAGAGATGGCCTTCAACTAAAATAGGGGTGTCATTTGACCTTTGTAGATGGGGAGATGGGACTTCCAAGCCAAAAGCAGTCCAAGAAAGGGTGCAGAAGAGAGACAATCTCAAATGGTCTGGTGGCCAGACCATGTCTTGGAATCACTGAGAGATGAGATATGCTTATTTGGGAGCCCACTGAGGAAAGAGCTTTAGGTTCCAAATTTAGGAGACAAATCTAAAGTTTCTACAGTCCATAGTCTGAGCTGTGTACTTCAGACAGCAGGGTTTATGATAGGTGGTAGGAGGATGCCATAGAGTAAAAGAAATACTTTCTGGCTACTCTCATGTCAGTGTGATTTATTTGGGTGGCTAGAACATGTTTCTGGCACTGATAGCCTTTCTTCCCTTATTAATGTTTTTATTATTTGGTTGGCCAGCATTGAATAATGTGGGAACAATCTTGTTCTTTTTGCCACAGTATCATTGACAAATGGTGAAAAGAAAGCATGAAATGAGGACAGTCTTAACCTTTTAACTTGTGATCGTTTCATTCGTCATAATCTTTGACTGCCCCCTCGTGGCCATGTTACTGCATTCTACTGCCGACTCATATATTTTTTTTATTTCTAAAGCAGATGGTTTTAGAAGCAGATAGCTAAAGAATCCTGTTAAGTCCAATGCTTTATGTGAAAGGAAATATGTATCAAAACATTATCAGCTCTTTGTGTGGCCTCCTCAGGCATCCAACTTCATGGATCACATACATGTCAGTATCATTCACGCACCTGTGGAATGCCAGAGATTAGTGTAATTATAGGAAAGCTATATTTAGCACTTACAATGTGCCAGACGCTATTTCACATGCTCTAGGTGGATATCTCACTTAACCTCAGAGCAGCACTACATGGAAGCTACTATTATTATCCCTCTTCTAGAATTGAGGAAACTGAGGCTTAGAAAGTTTATGTGATTTGCTAAGGTGGTAAGGTCCCAAGCCTCAGAATGGAAGAGATTCAAATGTACTATCATCAGAGCCAGTCATTTTGACCACTTCTTTGTTGCACTTTCCTGCTTTAAAGGACTTTCCAGCATATATGAGGGGATGATATAAATATCTCTATCGGCAGACCTATCTATCTATCTATCTATCTAGCCCATCGATCATCTATCTATCTACACACATACATGATAAACCAAATAGTACAGAGTGCTTGCCAAAATGCCAGGGAAGGTCCTGAAGACAGTCACAAATAACTTCAGAAGAGACTTGAGGCTTTCAGAGTTGGTAATGCTTCTTGGGGGAGCTAGTGCTTTCCCTCGGTCTTTATAGAATGATGGAATTTTGCTTTTTTTTTTTTTTTGAGGGAGCAGGTAAGGAGCACATGGTGTAAGTAGTCAAGGGCAGGACTGGGATATGAGAAACAAAAAGGCCTAGGGCATTGAGGAAGCAGGAAAAGTAAGGCTGGAGTGACACACAGTGGGGGGAAGCATCTTAAAGGGTCTTGGATATATGTGGTAATTTAATGACATGGTCATTTATTTTTTAAGAGAAAAGATCAGGCTCACCTTATAGTGAGTGATCGGCCACTGATTATTAACTTTTCTCCCAAAAGGCAGTCACAAACCAACACAAATGACTAGTGCATACATTTATTCCTTCATTAACTGATTTGTTCAAGAAATACTGATTGAATGACTACCTACTCCATGTTAATCCTGATTTCTGTCTTTAGGTGGCTTATGGCCTAGCAAGGGAGAGACAATTATGTATAAAATGGCATTATAAATGAACTTGACAGAAATGCGTGGTTTGGACATCAGGGTAGAATTCGAAAAGCAATGGCATTTAAAACTGAGATCTGAATGATTGGAAGGAGTGAGGCAAAATGGGGGAAGAATTAAGAAAGCAAAAACTCAGGGATAAGAGAGGGAAAAAAAGAAGAGCACAGCAGCTTGGGGGAAGAAAATGTGGTTTGACATAGCTTTAGAATGGGAGAGAGGAAAGTGCAGAGTAAAAATGCTAGAAAGGTACATATGCCCAGGATCACAGGCTCAAATAAATCAAATATAGACTCTATTCTGAGAAGAAAGGAAAACTAAAGAGGATTTTAAGCAGGGAGAGACATAATGAAATTTCCCATTTAGAAAGATCATGGTGGCCACTGTTTGGAGTATGATTTTTGGAAGGGAGTGTAAGAAAGATCAGTTAGGAACCTTAAATATGAGAACATGGTTGTGATTGTTGACACGGGAACCATCCCACTCAGGTGAAACTATGAAAGAATGAGCCACACTATCAAGTCCAAAGACCTCGACTTCCCTCTCCTCTCAAAGAAATCCAAGCTCTGGGCTGGAACTCACATAGTGGACACAGGACATCTCTAACTCAACTCCACCTTGCAAAGTAGGATGTCTGTTTTCGGCCATGAAGAATAACTAGTATGAGACTTGCCTTCCTGCTCTGCAGCTAGAAAATGGGACACCAGGTAGCACGAGTAGCACAGGCTGTGATCATTCAGAGAAGAGGAACTAATGAGGAGAGCCTTGTGATCATTCAGACTTTCTGCCCAGAGGCACCTTCCAGTCACTGGCACAGGAGGGACCCCAGGCAGAGCACAATCATCTTGTTGAGTGGAGGAGCAGAGGCTAGAGTTTAGGAGATGAAAGCTGTCAGAGTTTTCAGAACAGAGTACTGAAAAGAAGAAAGCTATGCAGGAAAAGAACTCCAGAAATCTTATAGAAGTTCTTGTAAGACTTCGGCTGAATATTATGTGAAGATGCAGAAATAAGATGCCAAGTCAGGCAAAAAAACAACTACAGGACACTGTAAGAACAATTACTGAAGCAGATATAAGGGTGGGAGATATTGACTTTACCAATCAGAGTGAAGAGACCTCACTGAACAAACTCAGGAAGGAGCTGGGCTTCAGTAGCAGGGCTAAAGCAGCCACCATAGAGTTAAGGCTGCTATATCTGTGCTAACAAAGATATAGACCTGAACCATCTGATGCCATAGCCACTAGCCACATGTAGCTATTGAACTTTTAAAAAATGTGGCCAAACTGAGATGTCTTTTTAAGTATAAATAAAATAAAAACTAGATGTTGAAGACGTTAGTATGAAAAAATAACAATAAAACTATCTCATTAATAGTTTTTATACTGACTACATGTTGAAGTGATAAAACTAGGAATAATTAATTAAATAAAATATGTTAAAATAAAATTTTTAAAAAGTGAGTCCAGTGGTCACCAAGTAGACAGGATGGAAATTATGTGGGAAAGAATATTTCAAAATTCCCATTTAGCTTTCTTATGAATAAAACCTACCCTTTGAAATATTTACTTTCTTATCCATATTTCCAGTGCCTGACATATCCTGTAATAACAAAACTTCACATAATAAATAATAATGTGTTGCTTAGGAGGGGTTTTCTTGGCAGTAATAGCCTACAAAGGGAATTGTTTAACTACTAAAAGGACTTTTAAAAAGAAATACCTCCTGAGAGACGAAGGAAAGCATTAAAGACTCATAGACAGGTTACACTGAGCATTGGGGAAATTAAAACAAACAAAAAATAGCAAGGGTCCACCAAAGAAAAGATAACCAGAAATACCAAAAACATGATTTTAATTAAATATTTTTACCTATATTTTATATTTCCAAACATAAGAAAAAACACCTTCCATCAATGGAAGTTCTTCATATAGTCCTAAGTATCTACTTCAGTCAGTTTACATGTATATAAATATGAATAATATTTGTTAAAATTCACATTAATGTAAAATTTCAGAAGTGTTTAAAGGTACAAATAAGAAAGAAGCAGTGGGAGAGGCGCTTGTTTGTCTAAGAAGCTATGGGAAATAACAAGAGCAATTCCTAAAACCTGATTCACCTTTGCTGCATTTGTAGCAAGAGAACACCTAGGGAATTACTGGACATTTTATGAGGGACAGGGTAAAATAATAATCTACCTTATCAGTTTTGGTGGTAGATATGAGTTCATAATGTACCACAAAGCTACCTTCTGTAAGGACACTGAGTCTCTCCAAACCAGGCTAGAAGTTTCTAAGAGCAGCAATAGTTTTCACTGTGTTTCACGGACAGTACTTCCAGGTTTGGGGGTCTAGAGGCTATCAAATGGAGAGGTGGCAATACTCTAGTAATACTTCTCTGATAGAAATGTTTTGACACCTGAGAAAGAAGTCGATTATTTTCATCCAGTAAAATGGTAGACAAATAAAAAATATTCAAGCATTATATTTTAGTCTGCATTTTCTATGTGAATTTAAAATTAATACATGCCAATAATCTATTTGAAAATCTTTGAGGTAGAACCTTATTTAAATTCCGCATTCAGAGGTATCCACAAGCTTTCCCTGAATATGCTCCTCTCAGAGTTGCAAAGTTTATAAATGTGGTAAAATCTCTAGAATCATCACAGAGCCGAGAGGTAATTTAGAGGCAAAGTCACCTTTCCAGTATAAGCCAAGAGGTTATGGCTTATACTGATTCATGGATGGATAGGCTTGTAGATAGACCTTTATATTCATGTACACTAATTACATTCATAGCTACAGAATCATACATTAGGTACTAGAGCACGGTCCCAATCTTTTGTCTTTGCAAACATTCCTATTTGTATATTTAACATGCCACCACATTTATTCTTAACCGTGTCTGTCTTTCCAATCAGATTTCAAACATCCTTGAAGGCAGAATCATGAGATCAGAGAGACTGGTAAATATATTAGCTCTACAATTCTAAAGAAAGAAAGAAAGAAAGAAAAAGAAAGAAAGAAAAGAAAAGAAAAGAAAGAAAGAAAGAAAGAAAGAAAGAAAGAAAGAAAGAAAGAAAGAAAGAAAGAAAGAAAGAAAGAAAGAAAGAAAGAAAACACCCCCAGTAAAAAAGTAAAGCAATATTTACAGCCCCCACTTATTAAAAACATATTCAAACACTAGTTTTTCTTTCTATTGATTGTCTATACTCAGAACTGAGTTGTTTTTCACTTCAGACCAAGCTTTGGCTTTCATTTTCATTTCTGAAGTTAGCATTTTCATGTTCACTATCCATGTCCTTTTGAACTATATCTTGAATTTTCTCCGCAAGGACACAAAGATTGGCTTTCCTGAGACTTTGAATCAAAGTGCAATATGCATCTTTCTTCCCGTGAAGTTGATACCAATTACGGAGCAGCTGGACCTTCTGTTCAGCTGTATCTTGGGGATTGTCATTCTTGATTTCATCTATTTTGGCTTCATTGATACCATTCTTCCGGACAAATTCTCTAACTTGAGTTATTTTCATTTGCTCAGCAATAATGGTAATATATTTACTCAAGTCGATGTCTGAAAAAAAGAAAACGGTCTCTGAAATATGTTCTTTTAAATTATTTGCCATGACTGAAAACCATATTTATTTTTCCTCTTATAGTTCTTAAGAACATAGGTAAGTCTTAGAGATCTAAAGTGCTGATGGAGAATCACAAATACAGAAACAACCCTGAGTTCTAATGCTAATTCCTCCTATGTCTCCAGTAATTTGACCTATGACCTCGGCAAGATATATAACATTTCTGTATCTTCTTTTCTCATCTAGAAAAGGGTTGGGAAAGATCACCTCTAAAATCCCTTATGGATCTGATGTTCAATGACCTACAAATCTACAAGGCAGGTAGAATTTATGATCATCTCATCCCTGAACCACAAGTCAAAGAAGACAACTGAGGAGAATCATGAATGCTGTTACAGTGCTGAAATACACCAATAAAAACTAAGTCTGCAACTTAGATTAACGTCTAGGTTAGTTTAGGCAGGACTTCTATAATACAACTAAATGTTTGTAAAAGAAAATGTCCCTAACCCTCAGAATATAGTGTCTCATTGCTACCTGATTTATTTTTAACTAGAAATAAATTTAGACAAACTGCCTGATATACTCTTGATGGTGAGCAGGAAGAACTGTAAGCTCAAGAAACAGCAAAACCCCATAATACATTACTGAAGTTGGCAACATTATTTTAGTCTAAAATTGGCCTGTTACATAGGAAGCCATCTCTATGAAATAAAATGATAAAAGCCTTACCCGAGAAATTCATTGGAACCATTCTCTGGGGAGAAAAAAAAATATATAGAGAGAAGAGAAAAATAAAAATATATTTAGAGTAGTCCAAATGTATTTTTTAAATTCTTCCTTAGTACTGAAGGAAGTACAATCAGTTGCCTGATGTATAAAATTAGCTAGACTAAGTGATTAAGAAGGTTTCTTTCATCATTCAAGTTTTTATTCTGAAGGTTCCAGCCTTGCCAGAAACTAAAAAATATTGCTTTATTTTTTTCACAGCCAAGGAACCTAGAAAATTCATGGAATGTGCTAAGATTATTTTTCATATAGACTCATGAAAACAAACATAACAAACATAATCATTCTAAAACTCTCTTTAACCGTTCTTATTCTAACATGAGAAAATGGTGTAAATTGAAATTATTTTGTACCATATTGTTTAAAGAATCCTAACGACCACTAAGCCCTGGCCCCAAACAAGAAAATCATTATTCATAAGGTAAACTGGTTTTTCTTCCCAGCGTATCTTCTGTTCTTTGAGATGCTTTGATCCCATGTTTGAAAAATGTATAGTGAGAGCTATGATAACCAGCAGATGGAGAAAGTTAAGCTATGCCTCTGTAATGGACTTTAAGAGTTATCTCTGTGCATGGGCTTGGATACTGCATTGTCTGGTAAAGGATGTTGCTGCAGTTTCTTTGTAGGACTAACACTAGAGAGGAACATGGCGCTCGGCCACATCCTTTTCCAGCTGACACTGAGTACACACCCACTGAGGTCCTCTGTTAACTCTTAGGTTGTGTGCAGCTTACTGTTAAACTGGGCACCATATCTTTGGTGCCCTCTAATCCATGCACACACAAATACAATAAATGTTCGTTTTTTTAAAAGTAACGAGTAAAAAGATGAAATACTACTTTCTTTATATTTTTAAGAAAGCTGAGACATGTTTCAATACTTACAGGAACTGAAGCTCTAGATTCATGGCGACCAACATTATTCCTGCCTCGTCTTTTCCAAACTAAAAGATCAAAGAAATTTCTATCAGACTTAGCTCTCAACCTCGTAGGAAGCACATGAGAACTACTCTCACATGAAGAAAGATATGAGAAAGAAAGAGAAATTCACTGAAACTTAAAGTGACCAAGACCTCAAAAGATAGCATTGTACTGATTTTGGATAATCCCACCCCACCAGGGCAAGTGTTCTACAGATATGCCACATCTTAATGGGAACATCCAATTACCACACATTGGCCTAGCCTGAAGTTGGCTTCTGACTTATCATATGGAATCAGTATGCCCTCTCACCAGCTTTGAGCTGGATGTCATGGTTTAGGGCATAGAAGCATATAAGATAAGAAAAGTTGACATCGGCTTGCCATTTAACGTCCAGAAATTCTAAGTATGCACACTCAATGACTATATGCCTTGAAGTGAGTATGAGATGGAAGAAAGAAATCTTTAAGTCTCCAAGTACAGTTACAGTGTTTAAATATTAAATATGTATTTTTAGCTGAACAACCTCCAAAGGCAAGGCAACCTCTTTATCTTTAGCTGAACTAGAAAAACAGAGACATGTTTCAACAGAGAAGAAAAATTGAATGCTTCAGAATTATTGAAAGTTGTATCACCCTGTGTTTTATGAATAATTTAAAGGTTTTTTTTTTGTAGTACATATGATTATACCCAATTTTGGCTTACCTATTGACTTTACTAGGTAACCTTTGCATAAAATATATTGGACAGTATTTTACATTACAGTGGAGAAATAATAAAAAATCATGGAGTTTGGACAAGGGTGAGGAGGCCTGAAGAGAGACAAATTTATCATGTGTCCCCTGCAATGCCTTTCCCAGGATGGCCCTTGCTTCTTGTGTTCTCTAAATGCATGGGGCAATCTCGATGAGCAGTGAAGAATTACTTCTGATTCTTGCTGCCTAGTTGAAAACACCTTTATTAACAGGAAGGATGGGAATACCCACTCAATGCCCAAATGACTGTATAAAAACAGTAGCCAGGAGATAATATCATCTATTCTGATCAGCTCTCAGGGATGCATTTAGAGGCTGGATTGAAAATATAACAGAGCTACCTACCTGGTAGAAGTTTATTTATATGTAAGAGGCAGAAAGAAATTCTTTGAACAAGTACTTTCTAAGTAATTTCAACCTGTGGTTTGAACAAAGTGAGAACTTACAACAAATGAATAGTCCTGTAAGTGCTGAAACCGGGATGACGATGAGCCACCACAGAGAATTAGGTCTGGATCCTGTAGGTTGGAACACTGGATATTTTATATAAAAATAAGCAGTCTTTAAGATTAAACAAGGTAATCTCAAAGAATCAAAAGAGGTTTTTCTTCATATTTTACTATGAGAATAGGAGAAAGGAAAGTATATGCATTAAAAATAATAATAACCTTTACATTTGGTGTTGTTGGTTGGTGTGCAATTCTCACTGATTCCATGTTCACACCTAGAAAAAATATTAGAGGACATTCAGAAAGCCTGGTGGATGAATTCTCTGATCATTTTCAATGACACACCATAAATCTAGGGCCATTTTATTCATCTTTACATCTATCTCTGACAAACATATTTCCTCAAGTATTTCTAAATTTGCATCTAACACTAGTACAAATTTACGATATAATTTAGACATCTGGATGAATAAGAAATGACTATGTTTTAAAATATCAGGAAGGTAATAAAATATTTACCTATAAAAAATGATTCAATAGACCCCATATAAACTTAAAATTGGCAATAAGCTGTGCTCCTAAAATACTCGGAGACAATGATTAACTGCCAAAAGCAATTTAAGAGCAATCTCATAGAAAAATAAAATGGGCAACAATAGCCCCTGTCTATGATGTTACTTAGGGAGCCTACTCAGCTGGCCCTTAGAAGTTTCCCTTTTTAGCATCAAGTCATGATGAGGCAAGAGGTTCCCGTGTGTTTTCTTCAGATAGCCAAACACAGACAGTCTGATTGTCTATATAGCAGCTTGGCTCTGCCTATTACCTAACTAGACGAGTTTGAGCAAGTCACATAACCACCATGAGCCTGTTTTCTTACCAAATAACAAAGAGGTAATATTACCTGCATGAAAAAAATTATTATGGTGAGTACAAAATTAAATCAAGATTATTAAATATTTAGAACTACTTGTTGCTACTATCTGACTTAAATTAGTCCCTCCCCACAATCCCTACTTATTCTGTCATCCTGGAGGCTCTGACACTTGGGGCTAAAAAGGAAAGGCTAAGTTAAGTGCACACACTTCAAATTTTTCCAGTAAATCAGAGACATAAGGCATCATGTCCCTCCTTTTCAAGCCTACTAGGTAAACTCCTAAATGTTTCCTAAGATGAATTACAAGTTTAAGGAGAGGCACATTAATATAATCTTACTTATATTTATATGTATGCAAAACAATGTCTTACAAAGCAGAAGCTATTTTTATAACACATATTACCCAATCTGATCTTCGCAAAATGAAGCTGATAGGACAAGTGACTTATGTGCAACCTAATGAGTAAAGAAACTAAAGCTCAGAGAGGTTAAGTGATCTGCTCAAACTCACCTAATATATCTGCAGAAAAGTGAGCTGCACAATCAGGTTTTCTAACTTTGGGTCAAAACCAAGCTCTTTAGCATGAAAGTCAAGACTCTTCATGATCTGGTCCTGGTCCTTTTTCAGTCTTTTCTACACTCCAGCCAGGTACCTTGTTCCCCAGAGCTTCCTCCATCTTTTTATAGCTGCTATTTCCTTTAGATCCATGTACACCTTCCTTCAAGACAAGCCATATGTTGTATCTTTATTTCATTTCCCCAGGCAGGATTGAAAGGTTCTATATAATTCATAACACCCTGGGCACAAGTCTCTTCTGATGCTTGCTACATGGTCTTGGTACACTAGCCATGCCTTTTTTGACTCTCTCTGCCTCTAGCCTGAGAGTGTGATGTCAGGAATGGGCCTCGCTCATAGCTTAAGCAGCCAGCAGTGTCAAGCACACAGAAAGTGTTCAATACATGTTTGGAGACTAGGTGTCTGAATGAACAAATGGTTATCTAGTTGTTTGGAGGCAAAGCAAGACTAGAACCCAAATTCTTGACTCTCAGTCAGTGTTGCTTCCCTCTAGGAAGGCATTATCTCTCAAGGTATATCTAGTGTTTTAATCAGAAAAAGACTAAAACTTACGTGTCACAAGGATTACAATGTTCACATGGGGGAATGTCACAAAAAAAGTTTGATTTACATCTGCACTGGGTATTCCGGGTCCGGGTACAGTTTTTTTCCACTTCTAAGCCTAGAAAACCAATTTGCAGACTATTAGTTATAACAGCTAGTTATAAATGGACTATGAAAACGATGGGCAAGAGCTGCATAAATTTTTGAGATCTGCTGCTTATCATCGGCAGTCACACCATCATGCCTTTAGTAACATAACTAGTGTCCAAATGCAAAACAGGCAACCTCAGGATGAAGTGGTTGAAATCATTAGCAGAGCTTTAAGGGGACGGATAATCCAGCAACCAAGACAACCATACCTCTGCTTAAGTGGCTCCCCTGTTCCTCTAGTCTAAAGTATGGCTACTAGTGTGGGTGTGGTTTGAGGACCAGTAGCATCAATATCACCTGGGAGCTTGAAGAAATGCAGATTGTCAGGCCTCACCCCAGATCTAGTCAATCAGACCAATGTAAAAGCACTCACTTAGAGATTCTAATTTAATTGCTGTAAGGTGGGACCTAAATGCTGGCGTCTTTCATAGCACCCTTTGTGATTCTAATGTACAGCCAGGGTTGAGAAACACTGCTTTAGAGCCTGAATAGGGACAAGAAAAGCTTATGTCCAGAGATTTCTTAATGTCAAACAAAATTGAGAGTACTTTTGTTATAGCTTAATCTGGACCTTCAGTGTGGATTGGGATAATTATGAAAATTCAGGGCCTCAACTGGAATTGTCAGGACAAACTAGATCCCCAAAGGTAAAGCATCCCATCCACCTCTCAGGATATTTTGTCCTTGGCTCTTTCTAGACATGAACAAGAGCCATTACACCAGCATAAATTAAAGTAGAAAAAAAATCTTCTGCACTTTTGATTGGAGCTATGAACCCTGTTGATGTCTAGTCAGTCTCCTATGCCTGGGAGAATTGCCTAGAGTTGACCCATAAATGTCTAGATCAGTCATTAGCTCAGTACTTGTTCCTGCTTCACCTCAGCCAGCTCCATGTTGTCCCTTTATGTGTGTCAACATAGCACCAAAGTAGTTCCCAATTTAAAATTGTATCATAAACGGTTCTGCATGGAGTGCGACAATTGGTCTTTTTGATTGCTTTTTAAGACACTTACCTTGTTCTCCATCACAAATTCTACATCTTCTGCATTTAGAAGAATAATGTGCCCTGTCTGTGTACTCCTCCCCTTCCGGACAGGGAACACAACTTGGACTGCCCATATTAGTTGTACAGCCAGTAACTTTCCATGTGCCTACCAAGGAGAAAATGGAGCAAGTGTTTGAATGCAAGAAGTCACACAACAACATGGAAAGTATGCAGGGATGGCAATAAAACACTGCTAAAACAGGGAGGATTAGGTTAATAATCTATGAAGACAATGGGAGAGAAGGTTATTGTAAAAATTATGTCAAGGGACAGAAAGTCTCCCAAGATAAGAGCTAAAAGAGTGACTGAAGGATTATAAATATAGAAATAGGCTAATTAACAACAGGAGTGTGTGAAGGCTAGAATGACCAAATGCACTGAAAAAAAATTCCTTTACCAACTTCTTTTGGGAGGAGGGGAGAGGTTGGTAGGTGTATATTTATGGTGTAAATAGCTACCACTGGCCACCTCATGAGATGACCTAAGGATTCACCTTGCTCTGGCTTCTCATTTTATTTTCCAAAGTCCACAGATCCTGATAAGAGATGGCACAGAATAAGGAAAAGAACGTTTGAAGTTCTAAAGACCTCTGTCAAATCTTTAGTAGCCCCATGATCTTTAACAAAGTGTTTATCTCTCGACACCTAAATTTCTTCATGCATATGGTGGACATCATAGTATTTCTCTTACGTTGCTACCAGAACTGTGTTGCTACAAGAACCGGTCTTACAAGAGCTCACTTTTCTCTCCTCTTTCTTTTTATTATTTTGCCATTAAGGGTCAGAGTATGTTTTGATGGGCAGGCATGAACATATTTATAACAAATTTATATAAGGCTTGTTATCTTAATACACATATTTTAAATAATATTCACATTTGCTTTTGTTTACTTTAAAAACAAAGTGGGTCATTATATAGCTATTATACAATAATACCTTCTCCTGAAAAATCTGGTTATTTAACACATGTTTATTAAATGCCTATTGTGTAATAGGAACTTTCTAGGAGCCAGAGGTACAGCAGGAACTAAGACAAAGCCTCAATCTCCAAGGACTTCATATCCTCTGGGTAGAAGCAGGCAACATACAAATAAACATATAATGTCAACTAGTGATAAGTGCTATGAGGAAAGCTAGGTTAGGGTAAGGGGACGGAGAATGATGAGTGACTGTAATTGCTAATGGTACAACTAATTAAGAAGAAAGGCAAAGTCTAATCTGCCCCACTGGCATGTACTGCAGAAATAATATGTGCTATCTTTCCTAAGTACATGACTTTCTTAATAACCTCATAGTCTCCTTTTAATAAAGAAAATTACTGATTATATAACCAAATTAATTTAAACATGTCATTCTTAAAAGAAAACCAAGCCAAAGTAAAATTTTATTTGCTTGCCAGTGATACGCTGGTTTCTAAATAAATTGGCCTCTTCAATGAACCGCCTTGTAGAATGTGCCTAGCACAATGCCCATGGCATGACAGGGATACAATAAATCACAGGTTTGTTCCTTCCTCCAATGTACAGAACCTGAATTTGTTAAAATATAAAAATGAGTTGTTTTCACAAAAATAAGATTTTAACATACATTTTTTTCTGAGTATAACAGTATATAAGCTCATTGTAGAAAATTTGGAAAAGGCAGGAAAGCATAAATAGTACCTACATGTCAATTACTTTGAGATATTCATTGTTATTATTATGGTGCACTCCTATGCATACCAGTATATACATATATACATGAGAGTATATGTATATGTAACATGTATGTGTGCATGTGTGTATATATATGTATGTATGTATACATATACATGTGATGTATGCAATACAGTGTAGAGTCCTTTTTGGATATGGTGATTATAAGCAATACAGTGTAGAATCTTTATTGGATATGGTGATGTGGCAAGAACTTTTTTAATCAGTTAATCAAAAATGTCATTTCACTTAGGGAATCATTGAAAAAATACTGTAGCCATTTTCACTTATACAGTATAGCTACATAATTATTGTCAATCTTGTGATGTAGAACCAAGTTATTAAAATTTCAAACTCTTTCTCACTTCAGTCACATCCAAAATGCATCACTTGTTTTTCCTTCTTCCTTTCTCTATTTTCTCCTTCCCTCTCTCTCACCCCCCTCTCTCCCTCCCTTCCTTCCTTCCTTCCTTCCTTCCTTCCTTCCTTCCTTCCTTCCTTCCTTTTTAATGGAAAGAAAACTTAGACATTAATAATATATATGAAAAGCTATCAAAATGTTTATAATTTTTCCAAGAATTTTGTCCTCACCTAATTCATCAACTCAATTTAGCAACTCATCTTTATTGAAATTCTCCAAAGCATTCAAACTAATTTTCACAGAAATAAAATCTGTTTTTTCTCTGTATCCATATACTATGGATTATAAAATATTTAATTAAATCATATATTTCTATCACAATATCAACAAGCATAAACAGCTTTGGAAGCAATTTGAATTTTAAGCCTAAAATTCAACAAGAGGAGACAAAATTGGGAAGTGTTCAGCATATGTTGGGTGCCATCAAGGATAGTTTAGAAGTGGAATAGAGAGAATCAGTTAATTCAGCCAGCAGATCAGTTAGAAATTCCTTAAGGGAACACTGATGATTATATCAGAAATATATTAGAAAACAAGACTTTGATTGAACATAATATTCCAGCCTTTGAATACTCAAAAATTTATTTAATTCTACATCATTGGCTATCATAATGAAACGTCAAGTGTACAGTATTTTCCTTTATTTTGATTATTTTCTTAAGACTTTTTCCTATAAATCATTCCCCCTTGGAGAAGCGTAAGTGTAAATGGGTTTAAGTACAAAAAAGGTTGGATTATAAGGGAGATTTTACATAACGGTTATTAAAACCTAGACAGAAGTCCGAGGGAGACTGACAGAATCTTTTTATATACAGGACTCATGCCTATTTAGCAGCTCGAGTGCCGGAAGCCTGGGAGGCCACCCATGAAACCCGACTATAATCCCTTATGGTTCTAATAATCTATCACATAAACCCATGGGCTATTTTCCTTTATTGTCCTGTCTTACTTGACAATGCAGCAGAAAGAGATTCATATCTGTATGAAGCAGTAGTTAACTTACTCCATGTTGAAAAAAAGCTTGCACAATCACATTTTGCTTAGCTTCCAATATGAAGGATTTCCGATCTGAAACTGGTTTGCATTTCAAAATACTGATTTAAAAAACTGTTGGTTTTTATCTGTTGCTTTTCTAGCTCAGCTAGTTATTAAGCTGCAAAATGCAAATGTATTTTGCAGGCTTCAGTGCCTCTGATTGAGGAGAAGTACTGAGACTTGCTTTCAGAGTGCCACAATTATTATGATGGTCTAATCAGTTCTGATGTGATAAGATTTAATATCCACAAATGAGTCTTCTTTTGCTACTAAGAAATGGAACTAAATAGATAATTCCTCTTATTTTGTACATATCATTTATAAATTATATTTCTTTATACCTACATCAAACAAGTGTGATAAAGATTAATTAAACTGGTCTTGAAAAAATAATTTCATAGTTGTTGGCTTTTTTTTTTTCTCAATAATGCTATTACTCAGGAGAACTAAATGCTGTAAAACATTTACACTGTTATTACCTTATTGTTACTATTTGCTATTCCTCACCCAGATTTTCACTCTAATTTCTGAGTGTTTTGCTTAACATACCAGGAGGACATAGGCGACAGCAGAGTTTACCCTCAGGATGTTGGTCTTCTGGGCACTCAGTAATGTTATGACTTGATTTCAACCCCTCAGAGTCGATACCGGTCACTTGGGTATTATCACCTTTAGACAATGGTCCAGCAATAAAGGTAACTACCTGCAAAAGAAAAGTATGAAGAGAATTATATTGACTTCTGAACTTGGTAAGCAAGGATAAATTGCCCCAAATGGCTGTCTTTGCTGTGGTGCAAAGGCAAAAATCAATGTGAGGCTCTATCTTCCTGCCAACTCATCCCTAAAAAGGGAGACCAGTCGAATGACAGCCCGAATACCCTAGAGACAGCATCATGATCAGAAGGAGCCAGGGCTCCAGGCTCCAAAGTGAGCACTGGCTCCCACTTACTACCCTAGCAGTGCAGATAAAGTCACTCAAATTCTGAGTCTTCTTTTCTTTATCTAAAAAGTAGAAATAATCTCTTCTTCATGAGTTTGTTGTGATAATTGAATGGAATAATGCACCTAAAGGTCTTAGCACAATTCTTGGCTCATCATAAATAGATGTCCAATAAGTGGTATTATTATTATCATAAAGTTCCAGTGAGGGGCAACATAGTAGAATAGGAAAAAATATAAAATTTCAAAATGGCAGCATGTTCTATTTCTTCTCTCTTTATACAGAGTCAAAGAATCAACAGTTTTGATGAATCCTTCCTGGTTATCCAATCATACAACAAATACAATAAGATTTTCTTCACATTTATTCAGAAGAAATGCATTTCATTTACTAGAGAAACCATCTTTAACTTATTTTTGACTCCTTACTTCTGGAGATAAAAGCACCAAGTATAAATGACATTGTATCAAATTTATTTTAGTCAGTTATAGACTAGAGTTTCTTAGAAAAATTAGCCCTCAGAAATGTTTAGAAGCATCTGGGTGTAATTTCCAGTTGATTCTTGTCTCAGGTTTCCTAGTATTTATTTTTTTGTATTTCTAAACATAAACTCAAATAATCTCTCATCTTATGTGGAATATGCAAATTCTATTGCCAAGCATCAAAAATTTTTAAACTATTAGTTCTGAGGGGTTTTTTTCTCTCAAGGTCATTTTTTATAGTTTTTATGGCATGTCTTTTGTGTGTGAGTGCTTTATGGTGTAGTAATGATATGGACATATTCTGAGTCAAGAGAACTCAATGTTCTACATGTTTAAATCACTGATACAGGAGTCCCCACCTCTCCTATTTTAGCCTTTCCCCCTTTGTCACCCAAGCTTTTAATCCCTTCAGGTTGGGGGATACCATTTGACCCCCAAGGAAGAAGAGATGAAGATGTGGTTGTCCATTTTTCCTCCTGGGATGAACGTATTTAAAGGTGTTCATCAACAAAACAAAAAAGAACCAACCAAATGGGAGAAGATATTTGCAAATGATACTTCCTTTAACGGGCTAGTATTCAAAATATATAAAGAATTCATATAACTTAACAACAACAAAAAACAAATAATCTAATTAAAAATTGGCAGAGGATTCGAACAGACATTTTTCCAAGGAAGACATACAGATGGCCAACAGACATATGAAAAAGTGCTTAACTTCACTAGCTATAAGAAAAATACAAATCAAAACCACAATGAGATACTACATCGTACTTGTTAGAATGGCTATTATCCACAAAACAAGTAATAACAAGTGTAGGAGGAGATGTGGAGAAAAGCAAAACTTTCTAAGTGCTGGTGAGAATGTAAACTGGTACAACCGCTATCGCAAACAGTAAGGAGGTTTCTCAAAAAATTAAGAATAGAACTAATATATGTCCCAGCAATTCCTCTTTTGAGTATCCACTCCAAAAATTTGAAACCATATAGTCATAAAGATGTGTATTTCTAAGCAGGCCCGCAATCCCTGGTTTAAATGATCAAGTGCTGAGGGGAGTATCACATTTTACATTTATGGATTGTTACATTAGTGTTATTTCTGAAAAACTGTGCATATACCTAGCTTTCTGGAGCTGTCTAAAAGAAATATACTTTTAAATTCATTTGTCTTAGTTTTGAAGTTTTTGATTGGAAAACAAAATCTACTGTCTAAAATGCATTCGGAATTTATGAAATGTGAAACCTGGAGTAGAGCAGCGAAGAGACATGAATATCCTGGCCATGAAACACAGATACCAGCACCAGCGTCATGTCGTATTTGTTTGCATCTGCTTCACAAAGCTGAATTTCTGGAAACATTTCTTATTTAGTTCAGCATCAAAGAACTATGTCAAGAATAAAAAAGAAAGATGGGTCTGAAGAGCAAGTTGTGACTGTGACATGATGAGATGTAAGCAGTGCTTCATACAGCTTGTATTTTTTAAAAATTTTGCATTAACTCAAGATTACAGTATGCAAAGATTTAACCCAAACTTTCCAAACAGAAATGGGGACATTTTGATTGTGACAAGGCAGGAAACCCACAAAAAACTAAATAATCTGAATGCTCAAAAATTTTTTTTTTTAGAAAAGCTTTTGAAAAGGCCAGAAAATAGGTTATATCAAAGCTCTAAAATATGAATAAACTACATCAAATGATAACAAAATGGGGAAAAAAGGAGGAATAAAAATCATTTTAAATCTGCATCATAATAAAGATAAAAAAAGTATGAGAAACCTCAAAGGCCTATTTTGCTGGTAATAATATTAGCTATTCCATTACAATCAATTATTTGGAAAAATAATTTGTTGAGTACTTATTATGTACCAGGTGCATTGAAATAGAGCCATGAATATATAATGACTTTGTTCTCATAGAGTTTATATGTAAGTGAAAAGTATTAATCAGAGTTCTACAGAGAAATAGGAACAATAGGGTGTGTGCGTGTGTGTGTATGTGCGCGCGCGCAGGCGCATGGAGAGTGAGAATGAGAAAGAGAGAGAGAGATTTTAAGAAATTGGCTTATGCTATCGTGGAAGTTTAACAAGTCCAAAATCTTATAGGGTAGACTAGCAGGTTGGAAAATTAGGGAAAAATTGCTGTTCAAGTCCAAAGGCAGTCTGGAGGCCTAATTCCTTCTTCCTTAAGGGAAGAAGAAATTCCTTCCTCAGTTGTTCTATTAATGCCTTTAATGCTTTTAACTGATTAGATGAGGCCTACCCATCTAATCATAATAATGTGACAGATTGCATGATGAAGGGTAATCTTTTTTACTCAAGTCTACCAATTTCAATATTAATCTCATTCAAACAAACAAACAAACAAAAGACAAACAAAAAACCACTTACACAGAAACATCCAGAATAATGTTTTAAGCAAATATGTGGCCAGTGTGGTTCAGCCACATCGACACATAAAATTAAGCATCACATCAGAGGAGATGATGAATAAACAAAGAAATATGCAGTATGTCAGAGAGGGATATGTGCTATTTAAAGAAATAAGGCAAGCCTGAGGTCACGAAGAGTTCAAGGGGTGGGTAAGTGCTGTTTTTGAAAGACTGGTCTGGGAAGGCTATCGAAGAAGATATTTGGGCAGTAGTAACCTGATGGAAGTGCATGCATAAGCTGTGTAGGTAAATGTCTGGGAAGGGCTTTCCAGGTGGTCCACATCGAGAAAAACTTGGCTTGGCCATGGTGGGGACGTATCTGCGGTCCTTAGCAAAAACATCATTAGCAGCTTGCTATTAAGATAAATAAAGATTAATGTCTCCTGAACCACACAGGTAATTAACAGTTTAACTATGATGCCATAGTCATAGTGGGATCATAAGGCCAACCATGGCCATAGATGTTTCAAACTCGTAGAATCCTAGAATGTCAAAGCAGAAAGAGGTCATGAGTATCTGTTCAGGTTCAAGACAGATTTTTAAATGACTCCTTGAGTTTTGCAAATCAGAAAATTTGCTTCTGTCTTTCCTTCTGAATCATTTACGAAAATTTTAAGTAAGAGCGCCAATTTCTACAGGGTTATTGACTTATTCCCTCCTGTCATTTGCTTGGCCTTTTACAAAGTTCATTCACATTCATGGTAGTTACAATAAACCAATGCATGAGCATTATTACTGTTTTATTCATAGTTGAAGAAACTGAGCACAGAGTACATGAACTGACTTGTCCAATAGCCCACAATTAGGAGTGGCTATGGGAGAAATTGAAGCCTCTGCCCCAAATCTGAGCTCTATTTGGGGTTTATAAATTAATTTCCTAATTACTTTTCCTATATTTAGGCCCACAAAAAAATTCATTGTTTTTAGATAATGGTTGGCAAAAAGCCTGAGTGTTAGTTATACAATGAACCTTCAAATCAAATTCATGCTGGGGGTAGGGGTGGGAAGTCTGGTAGGAATTCTGAGAACCAGAAGTCAGCCCCAAGCCCTCTAGTCTGAGAAAACTGGGGGTCTAGCTGGCAAGAAGGTGGAACTTCCCAGCCCTGGTCTGCAGCTTGAGAAGAAGCAAAGTTTCCCTCTGACTCATCTGGGCACTGAGTATCTGGGAACAGCCATGGTTCTCACTGTGAGTGTAGTCTCTTGCTGGGGTAGGAATCTGAAATGCACAAATAATTAGGAACTGGAAGTCCTCCTACACTAGAATCTTTGTATTTGCTCCCTTTGAAACACTCAGATACAGGGCTACATGAGAGTTTGTCCCTTATATCAGATAATAAGAAAATGAGAAAACAATTGGCTATTCATTAATTCTCTGCATCAGCGATGGGTCTCTTTTCATAGCCAACCAGCTTACTAAATAGAAGAAATGAAGCAGGTGTGGCCAGACCCAGAAATTTATGACATCCCTCACATGCCCATCACCCCAGTTTAACAAGCTCTACACACCTTCCCCGGAATTGTACACACTCAAGGTCTAA
Source organism: Macroglossus sobrinus (assembly GCA_004027375.1). Lineage (NCBI taxonomy): Eukaryota > Metazoa > Chordata > Mammalia > Chiroptera > Pteropodidae > Macroglossus > Macroglossus sobrinus. The sequence goes on along the minus strand of PVKZ01001202.1, from coordinate 427,156 downwards.
CATGACAGTTACAAATAGAGTAACATCTCAGGGACTGAATTAAACAAACTACTTTTAAAAACTGAGACTCCCATTTAGGATTATTACAAAAAAATCAATAAAGATATTGGCCCCGAGAAGATGAGCTAGGATTTGAAAAGGAAGTAAAAAAAAAAAAAAAATTACCATTTTTTTCTGTTTTAGTGAAATTCAAAACAAACAGGAAAATAATTTTCAAACGCATAAGGTGAGGGGAAGTCATGGGGCAGTGAAAAATGTCAGCCCTTCAAATGGCAAGAATGAGTAGATAGATGTCTGAAACAGCGAGCTTTTTCAATACAGAGTGCAGATTCCAAACTGACTACAAAAGTTCAAGATGACTACAAGCTCTACAGTAATCATGGTTAATAGTCTTTTACTTCTAACCAAAGTACAGAAGGAAGTTTATTCAATACAACCATTGTGCTCAATATTGCAGAAAAAAAGCTCTGTTGATCAGGATTATGGTGATCCAGAAAGTTCAGTGCTGGAAGGTTAGAGATTAAGAAAATAGAAAGAAGGAGAATAAAAGAAGAACATTTCAAGAAAAAATGTTACAGCAAGGATTATTTTTAACACAATGAAATGGTAACAATTATTTATTTCTAGTTGGCAAGACTATGAATGACATTTATTTTTATTTTTTGCTTAACTCACCTTGTTTCTATAATGGACATGTGTTAGCTGTATACTAAAAAAAAATCAAACTTTAGAGGTAGCAAAATTGTGTTAAACCTAAAATCTTTATTGATTTATAATTTGTGCTAATCTTTGTCAAAAAGATTAGAAAACCTGTATAACAATAGGTGGAAAATATTCTAAATCTTTGAATTATTAGCATTTAATCTTTCACATAAATTTTCTATCCTTTGCTGTTCTAGGTCTCTATACTAGTCCTATAATTTTACTAAATCAAATGTCATAAACATTTTTTAATTGGATATATTTCTTTAAACTAGTGTTATAAGGGTTGTTTTATTTCTGTTGTGTCAACTGAGATGAACTATATCCCCACAGATAATGGCAGAGTTGTTTGACGATGAAGAAAATTTTGTTTTATTTTTGAAGTAAAATCGGACGAAGAGATATGTCCATTAAGTTCCATTAAAGAAATTTATTTTAATTTATGAAATCAAAAGCATGGTTATATATTACCACAAACTGGTAACTACAGTTTGCAGTAGTCTCTCTGATTAAACTTGGTTTATTTTCTTAAGGTACACTTACTAGAGAAGTATGCCTTATGCAGCATACGCTGATAGATTCTCATGGTGAGAATGCAATACTTGAGTTGCTAGGCTGTCAGTGAAAGGATAAACACAAAGACAAGCAAAAAGTGATCTCATAATTTAGCATCTCATTGTGCTATTACTGAACTATGAGTAAATAGATATATTTCTCAGAATAATGCACTCTGGAGAGTGCATGGGCTAACTTCCTTGTGTGGCTAACATACGGACTAAAAAAAATCTAAAAATGCAGTACAGTGGTCTCCCTCCTTGTCCAAGGGGGCTATGTTCCAAGACCCTCAGCAGATGCTTGAAACTGCAAATAGTATTGAAACTTATATAATCTATGCTTTTTCCTATACATACACACATATGCTAAAGTTAAATTTATAAATTGGATACAGGACAAGATTAATAATAACAAAACTAAAATCGAACAATTACAGCAATATACTATGATAAAAGTCATGTGAATGTGGTCTCTCAAAATATTTTATTATACAGTATCGCCCTTCTTCTTGTAATGGTGTGAGATGATACAATGCCTGTATGATGAGATGAAGTGAGATGAATGATAGAGGCATGTGCCTTTAGCCAATGTGAAGTAAAATTATGGTTACTTGGATGTGCACTGAGATATCACAATAGTCTATCTGATAACCGAGACAGTGACCAAGTGACTAACGGGAAGGTATCATATACAACATAGGAATGCTGGACAAAGGGGTGATTTATGTCAAAGGGGTGGGATGAAGTAGAATGGGACAAGATTTCATCCCACTACTCAGAATGACATTCAATTTCAAACTTATTTCTAGAATCTTCCATTTAATATTTTTGGACTGGGGGTCAACTGAGTCGACTGCTGTAACTAAAACTGAGAAACGTGGGAACTACTGTATTGATTGTTTAGTCACTCATAGAGGCTACTATGGAGTTGAGGAAAAGATATTCATTTATATGTATAAGTTCTGGATAGTTTGTTTTTAAAGATCAGGAATGTTATTTTGAAATTTGACACAGTTTTTAAAATTGTACCTTATAATACAAGTACAATATTTATCCTAATATAAAAGTGTAATAAAATAAAATACTTAATTAAATAGTCATTTAAAATGCATGTTTATAGAGTGATTTAAACATTAGATATCTGAACTTGAATGCAGACATTTTAACCCCTTGCTCTGAACCTCAAACAGGTTGATGAGAATAGATGGATTGTGGAGTTCTAAGTAAAAGAGTCTCCCACATCTTACCATGCAAATCCTCTTTCAGAATTCTGTTAGGAGGTAACAGAAGGCAATTGGGGTACTTGGCAGAAAGGTAGAAACAGAAAGTGAAAAAAGATTTTTTTACTGTGTTGACATCAGCAGTCTCCAACTAATTCCTAAGGTCTCTGACATATAATCTGAAATTTGGTACCTCATTATATTCACAATTTTAGGTTGAAATCCAATCCTTAGTCCCCTAGAATGTCATCATATTTAGAGGTAAGGTCTTTAATGAGGTAATTCAGGAAAAATGAGGTCCATAGGGTGTGCCTTAATTCAGTATGATAGTGTCTCTACAAGAAAGAAGAGGAAATTGGGTCACAGACACAATGTAAAGACCCCCTCAGATTCTGGATTTGAAGGGTGTCAGTGGTACACACGGGCTTGGGTTCACTCATCGCTAAGCACGAGGATTTCTCATCTTGCACTATCACTGAACTAAACAGACAAGAAACTTCAAATCATTCTTAGAACCAGAATCATCAAGGGCTGATAGGAACCTGAATTGCCTCTTCCTAGCCTTACAGGTGAATTAAAATCCCACTGTCCTCTGCTGCCAAGAACACAAATAAAGCAAGACATGAAGTTCAACTGACTAATTCTGCTCATCTGCTTTTTAGACTTTTAGTTACCTATCAACCCTCAAGGAAAAAGAAATTCTAAAAACCATTAATAGTTCACCATTTCCTATTATATAATGCCTAATACATTTGTGTAAAAAATAAGAAAATAGTAATGATATTTTTGAAGTAGGCATATTATTGAAAATTTGAAATAACAATAAATATAATATTCTACATAAAAAATATAAGTGAAGATTTTATCCATTCTTACTTTTTTTCAAAATGTGTAAATAAAAATACAAGGTAATTTTATCCCAGTAATGTCTTCTTTTCTTCTTAAGGTCAGTTTCAGGGAAGACCAGGAGAGAGGTAGCTGAGGGCAGAGGAGTTAGTGACTGTTTAAGCCCCTCACTGATCAAGCAATAAATAAAATAAAATGAAGGATAATGAAAATTCCATCTGGGATTAGATTTTGAATTTAGTGTTAGCATTTGAAAACTAGTCTCAAAACCTTGACAGATAGCAGAATCAAGTAGTGATGCATTAAAAAAAAAAAAAAAAAAAAGCTTAGGTCCCACCACAGACCAAAAGAATCAGGATCTCTGAGAATGAGGCTCTCCCTGTCATTCTCTTTAAACAAGTACCCCAGTTATTTTGATGCTCACCACAGTTGAAGAATAACTGGCTAGAGGAAGCAAGAGGTGGTTAGCAAGCTATCACATTTACATGTGAGAAGATAAGAGCTTCACAAACAAACAGCATCTGTGTTCTACACTTGCCAAATTTAGAATTTTATTTTTCATGGAGAAATAATGACCTTTCCAAAAACAAGCTTGAAAAGAAGTCATCTTTGGTGGAGGAAATGGATAACGGGAGGCCTACCAAATCCTGAACCAGACCCCTAGAGTCTTCTCGTTCTCAGGAGCTACTATGGGAACACAGTAGTAAAGCATTTGGGTAAAACAGAAAACTAAGAGTAAGAGGGGCTCGTCTAAATGGAGAGGTCCACCTGGAAGAAAGGGGCAGCCATTTGTTTCGGGGGAGTAGGAACCATGTCCTCCAACATTTAAATGGTGGCAACTAATAATAAAAATACCTACATACACATACATACTTACACACACACACACACACACACACACACACACACACACACACACACACCACACAGTATGTATCAATACAGTGCAGGGTAAACAAAACAACAGTTTGGCATAGTGTAGGCTCAATTTTCAAAGTTAAACCTAAACCCATATGAAAAAAGTCTACTAGGATTAAAGAAACTTGTGAGGTTGGCTAAAAGCCAAAGCTCAATCTTCAGCAAGCGGCAAGAGTTTTAACCCACTTCCTCTAAGTTTATTCTCTATCTCATTCTGTCTCTCCCTCCCTGCTCCTCCATCTCTCTAAGATCTTTGTCCTCAAAATATAAAGTATTGAACAAGAGGTGAGAGAATTTATAATGCCACCAAACTTGACCTAGGGACAGCCTGTCACTAATGAATCCAGGGCCAACTTTATTGAATTTTGCAAGTTTTTCTCAGTTCACAGATTAACAAAACCCATAATTGTCTTACTTCCTTGCCAGGCCGAGTTATCAATATTACAACAATTAATTTCTTTCTAATTTGTGTTTTCCTAGTCATTCTCTCACTTCAGAGAAAATAAGGGAGGCATGTAGATTGAGTGATTTGTTCTTGTTTAAGACTGAATTAAAGATACTTAATTGGTGTTAAGAATCTAACTATATAAAAAGCTAGTTACTTTATTTTTCTTTTAAAGCCGGGGTCTTCTAGAAAATGAAAAGAACTTAATAAGTAGTTAAATGCTGTTTTCCCACTTTTGTGAATAGTTGCGCATACATAGCAAAAACAATACTATACATACATACGTATAGACTGTATGTGTCCATGCCATGCAGGCTAAACAAAACACAGACAGGGGCAGTGTAGGCCCAATTTTCAAAATCAGGCCTAAATCCACACAGACACTCATGTGAAAAAACAGTGTACTAGAATCCAGGAAGCTTTTGTAAGGCACTTACAATGGTTCTACAACAATTTTTTGGTAATAAGATATATATGTGTGTATATATATATATGCATATATATATATATATACGTGTGTGTTTTTAATATCTATAAATTATTTGTAATAATATATATATCTCAGTATATTTAAGAAATGTTTCCTTTATAATAATAAATTATAAGTAATAAATAAAATAATAAGGATTATATAATCCAAGTTCCTTTAATAAATATACTCTCTATAATGCATCACCTCAAAATTATTGGAAAATTATGTAGAGATAGAAAAAGATTCATGTATATATGAAGTGACAAAAAGCAGACTATAAATAGCACTAAATAAATATGCAATTACATGTATGTGTAGACAAGGCTAGGAGGATATAAGTAATATAAAAAATGCTTATATTAAGTGGTGAAATAGTGAGACTTCACTTTTTTCAAGACTTACTTTTTGTTTTACATCATATGATCAATTTATCTATGTTTATCTATTAAAGAAAGAGATGAAGTCACTATCCTAAACTTAGTTTAATTTGCTTTTTATCTTGTGCATCAAGTTTTATTTTAGTCTCTTTTATTAGTTTTTACATAAGTAAATAGTCTTTAGTACCTATTATAAAACATGTGCTCATTAAGGGACTTTTGGACCCAAGATAATTTACAAAAAGGTATTTAACTCACTAGGGGTTTTCAAGTGGGGGATTTCCTTATTCAGGTTTTTGACCATTCTTAGAAAAGAGTTATTCTTTCCAAATGGCAGTTGTGCTACAGCTATTTGGCTACCCTAAAACATTCTAGTAGCCCTCAGAGAGATTTTCCCTTATAGTTTCCCCATAAGAACTATTTAGAAGGAAATTACTTGGCTAGTGTTCCAAAGATATTTACTCAGAAACAGCATCCAAATCTTGGGTCCTCTTTGCCTCTGACTAGTTCACCTTTCCTGCCTCTAAACTCAATGCAAGAAATAAAAATTCTTTTTCTAAATTACACTCTCTAAGAGCGGTAACTGTATTTTAAGGATGAAAAACAAGAGACTTCATTCATCTAGTTGTAGCTTGTAGTGGGGGCCCTAAGGGTCTCATATATCAATTTCATTTTTGCCTACCAACCTTGCCATCATCAATAAGTTTGTGTTTTTCCATTCTGGTTGTTAATGTTTTAAATTACATTTCATAATTTTATTTATTTATAAAATTCTCAAGTCCTTTGTGATATATCTTAATCCTTTAAAAATGAAAATAAATAGAAATAGATTGCAATCTATGTTATGTTTCCTAGGTTGGTTTAAGAAAAATAATTAAATTATAAATTAAGCAACTGTTCTTTATTTTCTCCCTGAAATTATTCTATGTGATTACTTACAAAGGCACTGCTGTTTTTCTTTTTTTAAAATGCCCTCTTCTTTTCCTCGCCATAATTTTGAGACAACTGCTTCAAGAAATGGAGGAGGATAAACTGGCTATCTAGTAGTTGCTTGACCATAGATCTAAAAAGTACAAAATATGTGCTATATAAAAAAAGAAAAAAAAAAAGAAGCAGTGCCCAGTTATTTCTCATACAAATTTCTAAAGTAAGTTTGACTCTTTTTATGTTTCCTTCAGATATTTGTGAATTACTTTGAGATGTCAAACTTATTTGTTGTGGGTGCTGCGGAAACGACACCCAGAAACCAGAGGAGAGGAAACTAATTCCAAGAGAGTAGATGGAAGGGAAGAGAAGCAAAGAGCATAAAATCAAGCATTTTCTGGAGATACACAAGGCAATGTGATAGTGTGGAAACTTTTTAAAGAATAGAGGTGTGATATTGGGCAAGGGTGGGTGCGAGGCAGGACTCTGTCTAACTAAATTTAAGAGTCACATCAGAGGAGAAAAACAGAGGATATACTACAAAATGGAAACAATGATTATCTAGGTGATAAGGTTATGTCAGACTTTTTTCTTTTTACTCATATGCATTTAAAAATTTTATTTAATAACTTTAACTTCCTAAGCCATATATCATATGTATTTTTAAGTTATTTTTAATTTATATTATTATATTATAAGATGTATATATATAAATGTACATGTATATATGAATGTGTGTGTACGAGTGTGCATGCATTCTTTCAGAAAGGCAAAATTTTCTTTGTGCTTAATATATACCTCTGATAAGACGGTATAGTATAAAAATTTAGTAAGTATAGCTCTGGACTTTGGTAATTTTGCTACGCGTACCAGTATTGCTGTCCCAAAACTAAGAAATTTCTCAAACAACACTGCAACAATGCAGTGGTTAGTGATAAGAAAGAGAAGGGTGTGGTCCGAGGTTGTGTAAATGGTTTCTCGATTTTGAATCTTATATTTTACCTAAGGAAGGTGCTAAAGGAGCCCAAATATTGCATATTATTTCAGAAGAAACGAAGGAGTTTTTTTTTCCCCAATCATAAGATGGTGCCAGTCATTATCGTTATTTTTCCTTTCAACCGTTGGTTTAGTTTGGAAATTGAGAGCAATCAACAAACTGTCTGGGTTTTGGAATTAGGGTTAAATTAGATCCCAGCTCTGCCACTTACTAGCTGTTGACTTACTTAAACTTTCTGAACCCCATTTCACCATGTGTAAAGTAGAGATGAAGACTTCTTCCTCACTGCACAGCTGTCGTGAGAATTGACTGAGGTCACTTTTATAAACATTCCTATCATAGTGCCTGGAACTTCGGTGGAGCCCCCAAAATTAAGAATCCATTGGCTTTCAAAGGCTTTGACCCTCTTGAGGTTAAATCTCTTGGATTAGCCATCATTTCTGAGCTGGCATTTCTGAGTTTGGGACTCTCCAAAAGAGCAGGCGGCTGCTGCTCAAGCTGCTGGGCCGAGTCCAGGCACCAGGGCGCGTGCGCTGTGGAGGCCACCGCCGCCCGCGCCGCGAGGCCCGGGTCCCTCCCGCCCGCGAGAACAGAAACTGCGGTAGAGTCTGCGAACTAAGAAAGGTTCCAAGAAGAAAATGAAGGGCAAGGAGAAAAAGAAAAGAACAGAAAGCTGATACCGTAACTGACAGTCTTAAGGAGCGGGATTCCCGGAAAGAAACAAAACCAGTTTCTTTTTCCGTGTCGCGATAAGGTAAACAAGCCTCCGGAGGCGCATTCAGCGACAAGATAACTTTTCAAGAAAGAAACGGTGCTGTGCGAAGCCTCCCTCGGGTCTAACCGCTGCTAAGGGCTGACTCGTCCCTACGCGTGAGAACTGCGGGAAGACGCGCTGTAGTGCGAGCGAGCGCAGCCCCCCTCGCTGCTCAGACGCGAACCCTCTGGCTGGACTTGTAAGGACTTGTGCGGAAGATCCCGTCCTCGCTCGGCCCGGCCGTCCCTCCAGCGGCCCCAACCCGCCCGGTCCCCTTCGCCCGCCTCTCTCGGCGTGGCGGTCCCCAGGGAGCGCGGGGGGCTGCTCCGTCTGCCCCGCGGGGTGGGCACCCCCAGGCAAGCCCAAGACAGGCGAGTTCCTGGGTTCCCGAGACGCAGCCCGGAGGGGCCAGTGTGTGGCGTGTCTGCCGCTCCGCCCGCCGCGCGGAGCCCCCCGCGTGTGCACCCCACCCCCACCTGCACCCGCACCAGCACCCAGCCCAGCCCAGCCCAGCTCCCGCCCCAGGCACCGTCGCTGCCCGCCCCGGCCCGGCCGGGCAGAGCCCCGCTTGGGCCGGAGAGGACTCACCAGAGGCAGGAGAACCCCGAGCCGGGTCATGGCTGGGGAGCAACGCTCCGAAGTGGAAGACTTTCTCACACTCCCAGCTGAGCCCGTCAGCCACCCCAGGAGAAGTGACAGCCCCGCCAGGCCCCTTCCGAGCTCCGGCTAGCTTGGGTGTGTGTTTGCCAGCAGGGCCCGCCCCGGGCGCTCACACGAAATAGCACTCAAGCTCCTTTCCTCTCCATAAGTGTCGCTGAGCACCTGTGTGTGTCTCCTCCGAGACCCCCGAGGGGACCTAAAGAAATGCCCCGGGGGAGGCTTGGGGAGGAAGCTTTGCTGAGGAGCTCCAGGGTTGAGGAAGGCGCCTTTGATTCAGTGACTGGCCTGCGAGGCGGGTGCAGAGCGGCGAGTGGGGAGTCAGGGTTTGTTGCACAAATGGGCATTCCCCATTCTGGGGCGTTTCTACAGTCGCCTGGCTTGTCCAATTCAGGTGAGGACCCTGAGGGCGGCTTGCTATCCTTCGGAAACTCTTCTGTAGTTCAGACTGGGAAGGTTGGGGAGGACTTAAGCTGAGACGGGAGCTCTGAGCGCCCAGGTCCTGCCTGGTTGCAGGAGCCTTAGCTAATTGCCGGGAACATTCAGCTCTGTCCTTCACTCAGCTCCCCGTATTGTGACACGAAAGGCCTGCAGGTATGAAGTGTGCTATGGGGATTCTGAAAAAGGAAGACTCCTTAGCTTTTCTTTCTCAAGAGGAGAGAACAGAGCTAACTAGTTAGGACGAATCACTCAGCCCCAGCTGTATGAAACGTTCACAATTACTTCCCCTCCTTCGTTACTCATTATTTCCTGACCAATTAAAAAAAAAATGTGATTCTTTAATGCCAGGTCAACACCAACTCGAAGTCACTATTGTTTTGGAAAAGTAGATCTGTCTGTTTAGTTTTGCAAGAATTTTACAGAAGGGAAGTTTACATCATGACTTGTGTTTCCCACTGCACTTATTACCCAGTTTTATAGGCGTTGATTTGCTTCTCTGCCTCATCTTCCAGTAAATTGTTAGTGAGTTCTGTGAGGAAGACCCTGGCTGTGCCAGTCCTGTTCTTACAGTTCCTAGCATATAATAGACACAAAAAGAAGTGAATGGGGGTGAGAGTGATGGTATTTGCGTTTTATTTCTGCGAATTTCCTCTAATTCTAAAACTTTTTAAATTAAATTAATTAATATTTAAAATTTCATTAAAAAGAAAAGGAGACAGAGGAAGGAGAGAGAAAAAATTAAAATCAGCATCTCTTGAGAGTGAATTATAAACCAGCAACTTTCACAAATGATTTTTTCTAAATATTTATCATTTTAGCCCAATGAGATGAGTGACTATTAAGCTTACTTTACAAACAAAGAATTGTAGCCAAAAAAAGTTTAAGCAACATTGGCAAAGTTGGTTAGTTAATAAATAGCAGAGCCAGGAGTTAAATTTAGATATTCTTGTTCCTGAGGCCCTGCCCTTTCCATCTTTACCTCCACCTTCTAACCTTCCCCCATACCTAATTACTCTCAAGTTCAATGAGATAGTAATAGGTGCTTCATGGGAAGAAATATTTCATGGTGAAATGATTTTAGAAAATTTGGGGTTAATTTAAACAGGCCATTTAATCCAAAAATTCTCAGGACTTTTGATACGCTAATATCCATTACCACTAGAGGGAGCTATTATATATACTGTTTCCCAGTATATATATATATATATACTGTTTCTTTGTCTTCTTTATGGTGTCGGTTGAAGAACGCGCATTGAATGATCACCTGCTGAATGCTGGTGTTCTGGGGAAAACAGTTTGGACATCTCTAAAAGTCATTTTTATGTGAACATTCCTAAGGGCCTCCAATCATCCTTCAAGAGCAAAAAATACAATTTTAATAATAGAATTTCAGGCACTTAACCAGCTGTGGGAAATATTTTGGACCTGACCATCCTTGTTTTATTCAAGCCACTACCACATAAGTTAAAGCTTGTTTTTTCTATTCTAAAGATACTCTTTCCACTGAACATATCATTCTGAATAACTCTTCAACACATAGCTGACTATTTAAAAAGTTGAGGGGATGAAAACCTTCAACACCTTTTCACTACTAAGACTATTTTTATCTCTTCTCCCCATGGACCTAATGTTTTAAAAATTGTTATAAACCAATGCTATAGCCATAGTTCATTTTAATAATTCCCAATCGTAGTGGACATCTATGATTGTTCATCCTATCTTTTTCTTTCTGGTAACAGCACTTCCAAGTTGACTTTGGAAATATTGCTTCTCTTCCCTGTCTTTAACTATTTGATGTATTAGTCAGGGTTCAAGAAAAAAACATATATGTAGATATGTGTGTGTGTGTATGTATATATATGTATATATATGTATACATATATATACATATGTGTGTGTGTGTATATATATATATATATATATATATATATATATATATATAGAGAGAGAGAGAGAGAGAGAGAGAGAGAGAGAGAGATTATAAGGAATTGATTGATGTGGTTGTGGACTCTGGCAAGTCTAAAGTCTGCAAGGTAGCTAGCTGGCAGACTAGAGACCTGGAGACCTAGGAAAGAACTGCAGTTTGAGATGGAAGATTGTCTGCTGGCGGAATTCCCTTTGTCTCAGGGGAGGTCTTTCTTAAGAACTTCAACTGATTGAATGAGGCCCACACACATTAGGGAAGGCAACTATTTCACTCAGAGTCTACTAATTTAAATGTTAATACCATCAAAAAATACCTTCACAGAAACATCCAGCATAATGCCAAATATTTGGATACTGTGGCCTAGCTAAGTTGATACATAAAATTAACCATCACAGTGGCATTGACACCAATCCCTGGGCCTGTGTGTGTATGTAGATGGGAGGAGGAAGGAGGGGACAAGGAACATCATTTGGTTAAGGCAGCCAGCGCATCACATTCAATTGGAGTAAACCTTGCGACCTTCACTAGCAACAGTAGGGCACAAACTCTTTCTTCTCCACTAGATTTAATATGGGAATATGTGAAGTGTGGAACTAATGTGGTGGTAAAGAGCACTTGTGGACCTACCAGAACTGAAAACACAGTCAATTCACACTGAGAGGAAACCATGCTGAGTGGCAGAGCTGGCTAGTGTCACCAGTTACCCACCTCAATACATTATCAATGCTTAGTTAAGCCAGATTCTTAGAACTAAAAGAATTTTAGTTCTTTAGAACTAAATTTAGAGCTTTTGACCAGCATAAGAAATTCTCTGTTACCAAAATTAGTTGTTAAAAGTTACCTATTACAGTTTCAGCTTCAAGGATAGCATTATCTACATAGGCTGGTAGAGATGGAGGAAGATCTAGGCACATTACTTCTACCAAGGAATTTTTTTATCACTAGAGGGCACCAGATACCACATCAGCCCAGTGAGTAAGAAAATTGAATTTGGTTTCTATTAATAGAAATCTGTTTTGGTTCTTGGGAAAGGGGAAAGAGAGGAGGGAGAGCTGTGATTTAGATGGATAGATAATCTGTGAATCTGATTACATAGATGTTTTCATTTCCCTGAGAACATATTCTTACAGGGTTAAAAAAAAATGATGTCTGCAAAGCACTAGCAAACTCAACAAATACCAGCTGCTGCTTTTGCATTGTTTTTTGCATTGTTATTCTAAATGAGGTGCTTGCATAGGACAGGTTGCTAATTTGGGGTCATAGTTCAGATGGAAAGAAAGACAAGCAGTTTACTGCTTCTTTCCTGTACCACTTTCTATATGAAAGTATCCATGGGCCGGAAGGTACTGCCCAAGGAAAAGTGCTTGAAGCCTGGCTGACCGGGGCCACAGAGCTTGGCCACTGACATGTGAAACAAGTTACTCAATATCCCAATTTCTCCCACTGTAAAAACTGGTATACTAACTTACTGCTTGAGCAGGAACCTGGAGCAGGGAATGGACTGGAGAAACTGGGATGCAGAGAAAATTCTGGGCAGCAAGTGTTTGGAAAAAAATCAATCTTCTGTAGGTACTGGTTTCATAAACCAATTGGACACTTCTTCCCTGATTGCCCTGAAAGCACAGATATTCTGTGAATCCACACATGAGAAGTGTGGCCCACCCTCAGATGTTAACTGACACATGAAAAGATAGGGATCACTTTTCACAAAGTGTTGATCAGGAGCAGCTGAGATTTAAAATTTTGCTTAAGGCAATGTCTCTTAAACCTCAGTCCACCTTTTGCCATTTCTGTGGCCCAATTGTACTTTCATTTAACTGATATATATTTTAAAATCAATTTAATTTGTTTCTTAAGCAATGTTATGTTTAAAATAAAACATTACATTATAACCATCAATGGAAAATCAGCATTCTTTACTGAAGATAGAAGGTACTCATAAAAATGAATTCACAGCTATTAAAATATTTGCCTACATATCTCTAAAAATTGCTTTCCAAACCACCAGTGGTAAGGGTACAGGATATATACTTCTGGAAAGTTTGACTTACGGCATGGTGGCCATCTCTATTTTAGTCTTTTTTGCTGCCCTCAAAGAGATTGCTAGAGAAAAGATCAATCAACCTGGGCTACAGAACCTCCCCAGGGGACTGGCAGGGAGGTGATGTGCAAGAGCAAGAGAAGATGTCAGAGTAGTCATCTCTCAAGCCTCATGGAATGCTGGAGGAGTGGGACTGGGTGGGACCTCTACCAAGACACTAGCCTTTCCCTATTAGAATAGGCTGAGTGACAGCTTAAGGGAGATGATGGATAAGGAAGAGAGAAAATGTGGAGTGAGATGTTGGAAGAGCGAGAGTAGAGGATCTGGAGGTCAGAGTATAGAGAACTTGGATAGAAAGGAGGAGATGGTTTTCTGCAGAAGACTTTAGGTAACTAATACAGAATAATTCAGTTACTTCACCGGCTGTGAGAAGCTTTGCATAGTATTTAATTTCCCTCAGACTCAGTTTTCTCACCTGGTAAACATCAGCCCTTTCAGCAATAATGATATGCCTGGGAGTTGGCCTTGCATTTTGTAATTTTATTTTATCTTATACTTAACTTTGCAAATGGTCCTCTCAAGGGCATGTGGATCACCAACATCTTTTACAGGTGATAATTTAGTGTTTCCACTTAGCAAATGATGCTTTTAATACTTAAAACTTTAATGCAAAATGTCATGTTGGACTCATTTCGAGCATCTATATTTGAGGCTCCTCAGGGATGTAAGGCTGAGGCCATTCTAACACATTCCTGATAGCCTTTGACCTACAGTCACAAAACACTTCCCACTCTAAACCGGACTACTCTACACAGCCCTAGTTGCCTAACACCACCCTTGCTTGAATCCTCCCAATGTTGGCTGCCACTAACTTCCAAGGTGGTTCCTTCCATTTCAGAACACTTCCCAATGTTTAGATGTCCACCCTGGTGTCATAACTTCCAGGAGTTTGACAAATCTTTGCTTAACATCCACAATGAAAAGACACTACTTAGAAACAGACCTGGTAGAGCCTTGTGAAAGATGGATGATAGTAACTTTCCTCTCAAACCAGGTTGGAAGAGGCGTTTTTGCCAAGTGAAACCTCCTCACAAGCTTTTCATAAGCCTGCATCTTAAGAGTTTTTTATCCAGCAACAAAGAAAATGAGTCAGCCCTACTCCCTGATCATGGTAAGCTAGGGGGAACTGAGACTTTTATAGCAGTCTCCCTACTGAGGAAAATATGAAGCAGGCATTCCCCATCTCTCTTCAGCTCTGAAATTCCCTTGGAATTTCCAAGTTGTCCAAGGAGTTTATCAAAATTCCTTTAAAACTATCTTCAAATTTATTTTTAGTTAAACCATGAAAATATGTTGGGACAAATCATTTAAAGAAATAGGAATTGTAAAACCGAACAAAAGTAAAGTACCATTAATAATACTAACTGATGCTTATATGATATTGGAGAAATTTGTGTTCTTTGCATACCTATTAATTCATCTAAGCCTCTTAACTTTCTCATAAAGTAGGTCTTGTTACCATCTCATTTTACAAATAAGAAACAAGTAGTGACTTGCCCAAAATCACATGTTTACTAGGTGGCAGAGGTTAATTTCTGAAGTCCGTGTTAAATCCACTTCCTCCTTTAAAAAGTTGCATCAATGGCCTAATGATAAGGTTGTAAGCTCTCTAAGGAAGTACACAACACGATTGTTGTGTTGTTCTGCTGAACACGTATTTCCTCTTGACTAATGTCATGCTTTTTATCATTATATATTTTTTAATGTAAGGCTTTATTTACTAAGATTGTAACTTTGTGAGCTAAGGGAATTCTTTATGGCACTGAGTAATTCTATCGGGTAAGAAATTCTGCTGTTTGTATTCATTCTCCCTTCTAAGAATCTTGTCCATGCAAATTGGATTGAAATAAAAACTGCAATAATTAAGATTGTGTGGCCATAACTCCATACTCTAACTTCGTCCTTTCTAAACGTTAGTATAGAGATAAACTACTGGGTGATATTATTAAAATTCACATTCTGATTCAGAAGTTCTGAAGAGGAGCATGAGATTCGGTGTCTCTCTCTAGCTCCCATGCGATGTCAGTGGCACCGTCTGGCAAGGGGCTAGCCAGCTCACGGAAATCATCCGTCAATCCAGTTTAATCTACTATAGATTAAAACAGGCTGAATCTACTTTTAACATTTTCGTTGCTTGTATTACTATTCAAATATCTCTTTTGTAGGATTAGGTGGCAAATGTAGAAAAATCAACAAACTAATGTTATAATAAATGTATTTTTACTCAGTTTCTATTCTACTTAGGCCAAATTTTCGCTTAGCAGAAATAAGTCTGCCTTGACTAAATAAATAAATTATTTCTATCAAGAAAAAAAAACTTAGTTTATTTTCAAACACACTGAACTTTTATTTGTGTGAACGGAAAGAAAACTGGCTAGATGCCTGCTGGTTCCCTCGGCCAATCAGAATAATGTGACCATAATTGTCCATGAATTTCCCCCACAGTGAATCTCTGCCTTCTTTATTTCTGTCGTGGGGACATGTATCTTACAGTTCTGTGCCACATACTCTGCCTTTTATGTCTTACTTTCCTCTTCTCAAAAAAAAAAAAAAAAAAAAACTTGGTGGAATCTCTCTTCTAAAACTCTATTGTCTTTTATGTTAAAAGCCAATAAATTAGTACACATGCAGCTTTTGATTACTTTTTAATAATAATATCTAACAGATTGAGAATACTTCATATGAGCCAGCTACTATTCTAAGTGAAATAGGATTTCACTTAATGCTCATAAAAATCCTGTAAGGTAGGTCTTCTTATACCCATTATATAGGTTCCATAACTGAAGCACTAATTTTAATATCTTCCCATTTTTTACCTATCACCTCAAACACTTAATGTGTCTAAAACTGAGGTCTTTAATTTTCATTCAGACCAGAATGGTGAAGAAGTTGGAAGCAGTTAACAAAATGAAAAATAAAGTAAAATTCCAAGTGGAAAGAAGTCCACTTTAGTCTTTGGGCCCATCTGGCCATCTGAACCCACAGACTTTTAACTACACTTTGCTTCTTCTGTGTCTGTCAATCACATTAATTAGATTGGAAGCTCCTTAAAAGTAAGAAGTGTATTTTCTACCATTCCAGATTGCCAGAGTCAGCCCCAAAGTCTTACAGGAACTTTCTACATGTATAAGAAGGTGTGTGATGAGGACCCATCCCCTGGAAATGGCCTTTGCTTGTTCTGTATGGACTTTCCTGGCATTTGATGGTGGAGTTGGAACTAGATGGCTAGCAGATTATAAGGTCAAGCACCTTTAACTTTTCTGATTGAATGCGATTTGAATTTTGACCTGATTTTTATAGAAATATCAAAACAATTACCTCCATCCTGTCCTTCTCCATGTCTCAAGGTTTGCGGACATGTTGAGAACAACAATAGCAATGTTAAAATCAATAATAGAAAGGCAGTGGGTGGGGTGAGAGGGAGAGAAAGAGAGTAGCCTCAGCTTGGGACCAACATGTTCTCTTTCTTACTCTTTTTCGGGTTATTGCCATCTATATTAACCAGAGTTTAATATCATCCCAAGATGAGTAGCCTACATTTTAAGAGTTACTAACAATTATTTGGCCAGACTTTCATTCCTCCTAAAAGCTGGCATCTTCTCCTGCATATCTCTCTTTGAAGTCAGCAAGAATCTGGTCTGCGATGAATCACAAGGCCTGGCTTCCTCAGGAACAAGGGCTGCCAAAGCACCCTGCTACAGAGCCCAGAAACTTGCTGGCCTGTTCTTTTTTTTCTTTCCTTTTTTTTTTCTCAGCTCTCACCTTCCTCCCTCTGTCACACACACATACACACACACACGCACACACACACACGCACACACACGCACACACACGCACACACACACACACACACACACCTTTGTAGCCCATTAGAACCAGCTAAATAGCAGTGGACCCTGGAACATGGTTCAGTGGATCAGTGGACCATGAAACATAAAACAACATGATATTGATTTTTTTAACCAATACCCTTTTTGGATTCACATTTATTCTTTACATTCTGTTGCTTCTGATCACCCTGTTTTTTCTCCAATAAACAGAGAAGACAGAGGGACAACTTGTTTAGTGTGGGTCTAGATCAGACAGGGAAAGAACTGTGTGCATCTCCAGGGGCCTGCATCCTCTCAGGACTAAAATTTCTGTCTTTAGGAGCCACGTTTTTATCACTTACGATTTTTGAAGGCTCACTTGTATTAAAGGGTCTTTCGCCAATGTTGTCTTATGGAGGATGGTAGGATTCTGGGTGTATACCATGGAGTGGCCAAGTGAAAACTGATTTAACTTATTAAACAAGAAGAAGGAGAAGAGGAACATTCTAGGTTACCCTGAAAACCAACCACAGTTTGGCTTTCACTTGGTTTATAACTCTAAAGGTAAATAATTTATGGAGATAACTTTCTCACATTCAACTCTGTATCCAAATAGCTCATATTGCTGCATACGACTTTTATATCCCTCAGTGAGGAAGCAACAAGCCAGTCTGTCCTGGCCCAGGAGTGAAACTGAAGAACGATTCACTTCTGGGCTTTACTTCCAAAATTATTTATTAAATATTCAGCAAGTCACTATCTTTGCAGTAACAGAAGAAAAGGAAGATTTAAGATACAAAGGTGAACAGGATATGGGCCCTGTCCCCTAGAAGAACACAGGCAGGCCAGAGTAATCTATGGTCCAATAGTATGGACTCTGGACTCGAAATCAAATTCTGGTACCATCCACCATAGTTATATAGGCATGAAGCAGTTATTTAGTTTTTCTGAGCTTTTAATTTTCTGATCTGTATGAAGAAAATGATATAGAATATGCTTTAAATGCTTATTATTAGAGCATAGATAATTCATGAAAAGGGAGTTGCACAGTATTTGACACATTATAATTTCTTGATGACTATTAGTTCCTATGACTATTATTATTAATATAGGAGAGAACAAAATTGCTGAGAGAGCCAAGAGGACAATACCTCTTCAGCTTCAGATATTACAGAAGGCTTTATGGAGAAGCTGCCACTAGAGGTGGAACAATTTATCATGCATTAGTGAGAGTGAAGACTCACTTTAATCAATTCCTCCTCTCGGTGTGATCCCCTAGTTTCCCTGGCAGTAGGTAGCTGGCACTCTAATGCAAAGGAACTGAGAGCATGGCTGATGACTAGACCCAGCTCTCAGCGTGAGCCTGCCCGGCTGTCATTTCTTCTTTCTTTTGTGCTTGAGTTCCAATAGAACAGAATCTTGTCTCTCTTCCACCACTTGCTGACAGATCAGAGAAGGTGTCTCAGTGTCCACAGCACACAGGATCATTCAGATTTGTAGAGTTATGACAAATATACTAACAGTTATGTTTTCTCAGCTTCGGCTATTTATATGAAAGAGAAAGTAAGGGCTTTTTCTTTTTTTTTAATCTTTTAAATAATCCAGTCTACAAATTAATGAATTGATTCATTAGATGTCAGAGATTTAGGGAATTGATTTCTCCTTTGGGATCTGTAGGAATACCTTTTGCTGTTTATCCAAAGGCATCTGGGGATGTCGGCAACATTCCCTAAACAGAGTTAAGCATCTGAAGCAATGTAAACATCTTCTACAAACATTCGTACTGGTTAAGCCTCTAGAAGGTCTGATAAAAAAAATAATTATTTGTTTTTCAAACCTCAACTCTACCCGAATGCCTGGACATTTACATTGCTTTATATAATAAATCTTTTTAAAAATTTTTGTTCAAGTTTTCTTAGTATCACAGCCTTCTTAATTATAGATTTTGAAATGTAAATAAAATATTGTATTAATTTAAAATTACAATCAGTCTTAATACTTAGCATATATTTTTAAATAATAAAATATAATACTATTGAATTGCTGCTCATTATATTCAGGATTCTTTACACATATGTAGTTTACAAGTCACTGAAGAGGAAGTGGATTTAGAATCAGAAAATGTGACAGCCAAAAACTCCCTTGAATTAAATCACTACAATGGAAGGAATATTTAAACATAATAAATTTTCTCTCCATTTTGCATGATTCTCAAAATAAACCAACATATTGGCCTCAACCTCATTAACTACCTTGTTGGAAACTAAATACTGCCTTCCCATCTTTGTTCTGGCATTGGTGATTATATTAGTAATATTATTAATTTATTAATTATATATTATAGATTACATGTCACATAATTACTATAACTAATTAATAATAATTAATAATAATAATCTATAATCAAGTCTTAATCTAGAAAAGACATAAGATTCAGTGGTTGGGCCATTTGACCTCAGCCTCAAGCTTGAGAAACCTCAGATTTTGGCAACAATTAGTCAGAGAATCTAATGAAAAGGAGCCAGATAAGGCCTCTGTCACAAATATTGATTCTAAATTAAACTCAGTGAATTACTGCTGTATAGTTCAGTGGTGTAACACTATAATATTAGTACAGTAGTATTAGTACTATACACTAATACTACACTAAACATTCCCCAAATCAAAGGGAAGAAGACAAGCTCTTACTACCCTAACAGTTTAGTATCTTTCAGTTCATGTCCTTGCTTTTATTCTAAAATGTTTATTGAGGATACAGTTTCATAGTGTAGCAGTTAGCATGTCTGCTTTACATGCAGAAGGTCCTGGATTTGTGCCCCAGTGGAGCCATAGTTGATGGTCTATGGCCATGCCACCCTGAATAAACCCGATGTCTGATCTTGGAAGCTAAGCAGTGTTGGGCCCGGTTAGTACTTGGATAGGAGACCACATAGGAAGACCAGGTGCTGTAGGCATAAATAATAATAAATAAATAAAATATGTATTGAGATCCCACTATGTGCCAGGCACTATTTTATGTCCTGGAAATGCAAGATTGAAAAAAAAAAAAATTCCTACCTTCCTGTATCTTACAACGCAGGGGAAAAACAAGCCTGACCCCCATTTTGTAGAGTCCAGAACTCATAAATCTTGTTTCTAATAGCTCCATTCTCTCCCTTTTCATGCTGCTTTCTCTTTTTTTTTTGCCTTTCCACCTGAGATTCTTGATTTATCAGCATTCTTGGAAACTAGGAATGACAGGAAATATGTCTAATCATAACAAGCAAAAACAAACACTCTTGATATTTTCATTATCCTAAAATAAAAGTCACAGAACTATTGTCCTTAACTGATTTTTTCCTCACAGGGCTAGTATCTATCTCACTGAAGTACAGACGCTCATCTGCAGGAGACTTCTGCTTCAGATTCACCACCTTTATTTTTATAGATTTAGCAATCTTCTTCACAAACCTTAAATTACCCAAATTTACAAAGTTTTAGAAAATGCAGAGATAATGTCATTGTTTGTTCTTGCTTGAGATTTTTTTTTTAATTGGTAACTTAAAACACTGTTTCACTATGACTTCCATTAGTAATTTAATGTGTTACTAATCTGGGCGCTAATTACACGCTGGACAATGTACTAAACTACTTACACTGTCTCATTTAATTGTCAAAATAACCTATCCTCTTCTCTACTTTAAAGATGCAATTCTGAGAAGTGAAGTAAATTGCCCAGGGCCACAATGCCAGCAAGTCTCTGACCTGAGGTTTGAAACTAGCTCAACTAACTCCAGAGACTGAGCTTTATCTAGGCTATTATAACCCTCTGCTGTTTGTCCCAGAGCATTGCCTTACTCTTGGCAATCACTGAGGATATGATTTAAAAGAGGGACCGCATACTACATGTTTTTTGACTCCAACAAAAATACAGCATTAGTCAGCTTCACCAAATTGCTTCCTAATTAGAATGAAAGAGATTTATTTTTCCAAACAGAGTCTTAAGTGCGCTATGCCAAGGTCAATGGTCAGGTGAAATTCACACAAAATATTTTTATTAGCTTGATAACCATGAAATTATCTATCTGACTACCGGAAGAATTCATTTTGAAAAAAACCACCAACATTTAATAAATTACATAATATGGCAATTTCTTTTCTCCTATTTTCAAATTAATTGTGTAGGGCTTTAGCTTCAAACTCACTTTTAATACATAAAGCATCCTATTTAAAGCACAAACTCTTCAGACATCCGTTTTGGGAAAAATGTCAAGAACTTTTTCCTATCTGCTCTTGGTTTCCTAAATAGGGGTCTTGTGAACCTGATTTCTTTACCAAAGATTGAAGCCAAATGAAATATTACTTTAATCAGGCCATATTTACAGTTCATCTCATTGCCTGCTTTAGTCCTAGTTTTTAAATTTCACGAAAATGTATAGGTCTGAAGGTATATGTTTATGTAAATATGCAAAATAAAACCCAGGTAAGTACACATGTATATGTGTCTATACGTGTTTATATCTGGCATAAGAAAAACTAGTCTGCCAGGTAACTTTAGTTCAATTGCAAAAATGAATGTAAATTTTATTCAAATGTCTGTAAATAAATGAGGACCATTTGGAGTTTATTTAGTTAAGCACTTTGTACCTGAAGGAAAAAATTTTAAAGAGGCTTTTGTGGCACAGGGAATGAGAGATAAGCAAAGCAATCCAGCCTTAACAGGGGCTACAGAGCTCATTACCTGTACTTGGTAAATTGATGAGTCGGGAGGGGACAGTACATTTTTCTTTAGAAAGGGAGAGGAAGACACAATAAGGAAGTGTTCTCTTTATTGTGAACTTTGTGAAAGGATTTCATAATTTTCCTTTGTCTGTCTCTGGGGCTGCCCTGTAACTCTCACTATTAAGACATTCCCCTTCCTGTGCTTTTTACAGCTGTTCGGATGGTGATGATGACCTGGAGGTCCTGGGGGGGTGGACCTCCATTAGGTCCAGGCAGAGATCTCCAGGGTCAATCATCATGGGCTCTATCTCCAAAAATTGCCCAATACTAAGGAATTTCTGTCTCTCTCTGTATAAAGGGACATTATGATATGTGTGCCTTCGAAGGGTAAGAACAAAGGAAGATAAAGTTTGTCTTCACATTTTGTTATCTTCTGGTGTTGGAATCTTTACGTCAGACGCAAACTCAGACATATCTTTGTCAGATTTTGGATTCATCAATATCAAATGGGGAAACCTGTGCAGAGGATCTGATTTCTGGAGTATCCAAATGCAATTTTAATGTTCTGGTATAATGCTCTCCTTCCCACATCGTAGCACTCACTGCTGGTCTGAGTTGTGTGTAGCTGGGACTAGATCTATTTATATGGTTCCAGCATTGGTAACTTAATACTCTTTCTGAAGAGCATGGGCCTGAGCTCCAAGGAAAATGTGGGGTAAAAGTAGTGGTGGAAGTCAAGAGAAGCTATTCAATGTAGGAGAAAAAAAAGTCCTAGTACAATAGAGATAATAGCTCTCCAAATGCTTAACACTTTATGTTTCTTGTGATGTTTCTCCTTATTGAGAAAGATCTATCTAGACAAAATAATGTAATGTTCTGCCCCAAATACCAAACCCAAACAAAGTTCTGACAAACAGAAACGTTTTCTTCTCAAAGTCTGGGAATCCTTCCACCCATATGCACTTTCCAAGAAGAGGGCTTTGAAAGGGGTCAGTGAAGTATAGGAACCTGCAAAATCTCCATTATATACACATTCTGTCACTAGAAAAGAGGACAGAAATTCCTAAATCAAAAGTTGCCTGAAATATTTTTAGCAGAGCCTCATTCCAGGGTAGCCAGTGAGAATTAAGCAAGAAGAGATTTTCTATGACTCAGAAGCTGCCTTCCCTTATAAAGTCAAGGTTCTCTGGAGTGGTATTTTGACTACTTTTGGAGGAGGGATTGCCTGCATCTAGTTCTGTGAAAAAGCCCAAATTTTCTGTTCCTCTGTACCAAATAAAGTACTCCATTGACAAATATGTGTGCAAAGTACAGACCTTGCCTGCACTGAGGTCAGTGGTGTGTCCAGGTTACCAGCAACCGCAGCTGGTTTTTGGATAAAGTTCTTGTTGTCATGGATTCAAGAAAACAAACATGTTGTTAATTGTTCTGTTGTGAGTTTTAAACCCAAGGTGACCAAAGAAACTATGTGTAAGAAGTCACCTATATTACATATAAGAAAATTGTTGTGAAATAAGAAAGTTCATTAAAAGCATAGATATGACACACAAAAACATAATTAAATATTGTGGTTACTCAGATATTCGAGAAAAATGAGAGTTGCTAAATCTAACATCTGAGTTATAAGTTTTCAAAAAGTTAAATACAAATTTACGATACAGCATCCAAGTTAAACACAAATAATTATATATATAAAACATTATGAAGTGACTATTTTACATCTGAAGAAATGTTAGGACCACAACAGACCTTAAGGTCACAACTGGAAAATCTCAATTACTATGATATGTTACAGCAAAAAAAAAAAAAATTATTATCAGAACACTACAGTTGAATTCTTCATAAATATCAGCTTGCGGTATAATGATCATACCAACAAAATCTTAAGGTACCATTCATTTAAAAAATTTAAGTTTATATTTATTCCAAGTAGAGTCCCAAAGTGGAAAGTAGAAGAAGAAAAGCTTTGTCAACCATCTTTCTATTTTTACTTAATGGTGAATAAAATGGGTTTAGGTATGTGAAACTTCATTGCTTCTGGACTGGCTGAAGCAATTCACAGAGATTCAGCCTGTTTTTTGTTTTTGTTTTTGATTTTTAATTGGCCTTGACAAGACATGGCTTATAGCAAGAAAATTATAAAACATTATGTTTTACTTTATATGTTTATCTTTCTTCTTTGAAAGCTTAAGAAACAAGGGTTCTTATGCTTATTTTTGTTTGTTTGAAGGTTGCCAGGGTGTGCTTCATTCAGCAGTTTGGGTTTAGGCAATATGTATTATGATAAAATACATGTAAGAATAGAGCAATGCTGAGGAACATAATACTGAAAGTCACCAGAACTGCATCAGTATTCCACTGCATTTCCTTGTCAGTCCTCACAACCTGATGACATACATGTGACCTTGTTCTGTTTTACAGATGAGAAAACTGACGAGTTAAAGTTCTGGATGATGTGCCCAATGACTCAGAACAAGTTGTTGGAAAACTGGCTGTTGAATCCAACCTGACTCCAAAGCTAACACACTTTCTCCTACTTTATGTTGCCTTCTATCATAGTAAGAGTCTTGGCCTGTCCCAACTATCTCATATTCCAATCAGGTTTTAAAGAAGTGGAAACTCCTCAGTATGATATTACCCTATAGGGTTTCAATTTTGTTGAAAAAGGAAGTGAATGCTTAAAATTCCAAGTTGCAGCCTTTAGAATTCTTGAAGCATCCAAAGATATCTCACAGGGCCCTTTCTATTCACTTGTTTTACTAGAGATACTTGTTTTACTAGACATACTAAAGTATGTCTGATGCTAAAAAGAGTATTGTGTAAACTCCCAGGCTGAACTTGGCACACAGCCTGCCCTCCCTCAGCACTGTTCAGGCCACTCTGCTCTTTATGGCATCTTCTCTCTCAAGCCTCAGAATCTTCTAATGGAAACCTAAGTTCCTGGTGTTTCCCACATCACTCTGGACAAGAAGCATTTAAGCATTGCCTAGAAGCCTGATACGCATCTAAATTAAACATAATTCAGGTGACAACTCATAATATAGCCCCTTAATTGGCATCTTATAGGTTTCAAAACACTTGAGCAGTTTATGTCGTTCTATAAATTCCATAAGCTCAAGAATACTGTGAAGTGGTTGAGCAAGTGTCATTGTCATTCTGCAAATGAGGAAACTGAGGTACAAGTCACAGACACAACCAGTCCATGCTAAGGTGCTAATTCCTGGGACAGAATTTCAGCCACTGTATCTAAGTCACACTTTCCTTTTGTAAAAACTATAGACCTCTTTAGCCAAGTACCTCATAGATACCATCAGGAGAGTTTATACTTTATATTTTTAAATTTAATACTTTAATCAGAGATAAGTAGAGATAAAAAGAACCTTAAAATATATAGGCCCACACACTTTATGGTTATGAGTGACAAAAAACAAGGTCAGAGAGGTTAGTAAATTGTTCAAAGCCATATAGTCAATTAGTGGCAGAGCCTAAACTAGAACAAAGCCCTGTGATCTTGTTCAATCTGCTACCCACTAGGCTCTCTGGGGACATATGCTTGAGACCCATAATCTATTGAGAGAAAATAATGATAATAGTGATGAACCAGTCCTCATTCTTTTTCTACACTTTTGAGAGTCCTACGGCAGATTATCCCCCTATCCTCTGTTCCAGTGCTCTGGGTGGCTCTTGTTTAAATGCACATCTCCAGGCCCCACACCAGAGAATCTGGCTGAGGTGAGCCCCAGGAATGTATATTTTGACACACTGTTCAAGTGATTCCAAGGACTATGGTTCTATAAGTTTAGGCTATGCTTTAAAAAACTGCTCTAACTCACTATTTTTAAGGACCAGGGTAAGGAAAAACATTAGTTAACTACATTTAAGGACAATTTACTTTTTGTAAGGCTGTCCCAGAGACTAGCTATAATGGTAATCAATAATTGCTTAGCATTAAATCACCCTGAACAGTGGATCATAAAACAGAGACTCTCCAGTGAGCTTGCCATTCCTTTAGTGAGGGACTCCTTAGCATAGTCATCTGTGGGGAAATCTGCCCTGTAGGGAAGTGTAAAGAGAAGCCTGATGGCCTCCCTTGGCGACTTTTTCTCATGACCTAGTCTCTCAAACTGGTCCAGCTTGCTTGTCCAAGGGCTTTGTTCTGTGCATTGGTTTTTTGCAGTTGATGTCTATCGATAGACCTAGAGTGTTTGACCTCCTGTGGTTAGGATACTGGACATCCACACTCTGTTTAAGGAAAAGAGCAAATTTGTTTATGTTGTAATAATCCTGAAATGTGCTAAAGTATGCCTAGAGCCAGAGAACTTCTTTATCTTGTGCATCTTATCTGTTCTTTTCTTAAAATAAGTTAGGAAAACTTTCTGAAAATAGTTTTGTCTGAGATGGTCACTGCAGCTCTTTTAAGGTTTAAGGGAAAGAAGAAGTTGATTAACTGCATTCCCAAGTTCCCGCTGTATGTGGAGAGGCAGTGTGCCCTAAGAAAATAGCAACACACCAGCTGCCTCCCAAAGTTTGCCACCTAATTGTAGGGCACATGAAAAAAAATATAAGAGTTTACAATATGGAAATGTGATAAGGGAATCACTGGAGTGATAAGGCATTCTCTGCATAGAGAAATTAACCTAAGAAGGTTTATTTGAACAGGCTTTTGAAATAAGACAGGAACATGACTTAGCAGAATAAGAAGTGGGAAGGTATCTCAGACTCTGGAAAAGGGATGCATGAAGGCTTAGAAGCTAGACTGTGTGAATTTGTGTGCTGTGGGGAAAGGGAAAGTTAGGACATTAAGAATGTATGTGAAGTGAAAATTGCAAGGGGGCAGCAAATGGGAGGGGTGAAGGGACCCTCCTTTGAATGTTCTTGCTCCCTCATAGTTGAATTCTTGGAGCTACACAGTAGGAAAGAGGCCAGTTGGTACATGCTGTATAGATATTATATGCAAAATACAGACCTACAGAGGGCCTGTTAAAAAACTCAGAAATTAAAAATGAAATGGCAGAATAAGAAAGAACCTTTTTTCTAGCTAGAGGTAATTAGAGACTGTTGCATTGTAATAAACTATGAACATGCAGAAAAGAGAGATCTTTAGGAAAACCTGTAAAAATGTATAGCTAAATGCATATTGTACATCCTTGTTCTTTATAAGCTACTCAAGAATATCAGTCTGATTATTCCAGAACCTACCTTTGTTTTGACCCCAAATGGTACTACCTAATCTTGCTCACTTACTTTCTTTATCAACTTTTGATGAGAATGACACTTGGCTGCAGACAAAAGTGAAATCCACCTTCAAAGGACAGAGATTTGGCAACACTACAGTGATTTAAAAGAATTTGCTATCAGTTTGGTTTATAGGTCCGGAAGTTCTGAGCAATGATGTGCATTGGCAAAGTAGTTTAACTTCTAGGAGATGGGCAAAAATTGCTTACCAGTATAAACTCAAGTGAGTATTAAAACTTCTCGTTAGATTCCAATCATACCTCTCCTTGTAAGAAGGAGCATAAGAAACTATTTTATGCATCTACATAATAATTACAATGCCTGAGAACATGCCAGGCACTAAACATAAGTTCTGTTCCCCATGGCTCTTTGGAATTAAATTCAGATCACCTACGTCATTATGGAGCACTTGCTTTAAATTCCATTCTCAAAAATTGTCTAAAGGATTGGCCACCTGATATTTCCCCAGATTCCCTTATGAAATTGATCCCACTTGCTGGTTGGATGGTCATTTTTTCTCATTTTAGATACTGAAATTGTGACACTTTTATGTTCCCATATTCAAGATATCCACAATCTCTGATATTATCATCAAAGACACTGACATAGAGTTTTTGTTACTACTTCCTTCCTAAATGAAAGTTACAGAATCACAGCTCAAAAGCTGATAACCAAGCAAGCAGGAAGATGCTTATCTGAAATATTACTAATTGTGACTGTCTTTTCGCTGAGTTTGTTGCCCTTTTAGCCCCTATTCTATTACATCATATTAAGCATTTTTTTAAAAACTAATCCTTGGTAGCACTTGATAATTCTTCTCCCCTTGTTTTAAAATGAATGATCTATTGAAATGCTGTAGGGCGAAGTTGCCATTGAATTGATATTTATCATCATCTGTACATCAGAGTTTACAAACTGAAGGCCCACAGAAAGGATTGCTTTGTCTCTTTAGATTTTTTTTTAATGTGCTAATTGCCATCATTTAAAAATAAGAGAATTACACATAAAAATTGCAATTTCTGCCTTCTCTAAAAAAGTGGAAAATCTAGCAAATTTGAACTGGACATTAAAGGGTGGCTGACCTGGGTCCCTGTTCATCAGAGATATCATTTAGCCTTTTCAGTCATTTCTGCCTCTATAGGCATGTGGATTTGCAAAACTTACCCTAGATTTTGTACGTAGATGACCAACACATGGCAAAAATGTCATATGTAGGCTGTGCACATTTAAAAAAATTAAGAAGTAGAACGGTCAAGCAGTCCAGTAGTAGTAATCCTGTCATTTATATTTTCTGGAATACCATCAGCAAACCTAACCTCAACGCTTGTACTTTTCACTGAATGTTAATGCCTAATACTTTCTCATTGAGATTTAGCAAACTGAAAATAAGGACAAAGGGAAGATGGCACAGAATGCCAGAACTATTAGAAAGCTGAGAGGCAAAATAGCTCAAACCTTCATTTTAGAAATAAGTTGGAGAGCCAAAGATGTCCCAAGTCACAATAGCTTCCTGGTGACCGGACTGGGACTGTGGAGTTCCCATTCCAGGTGTCTTTCTTTTACACTGTGCTTTTCTCTGCTTGTTTGTACTAAATTCTCCTCTGCTGTGTGTAAATCAGCCAGATTGGGAAAAGCATTGCACTGTTATAGCTGTATATTATATAATTATAACAGCAAAAATTGATTTCTTATTTTTTAAAGAACAGAGATAGGCAGTAACACCCATTCAAGATACTTAGTATGGTGTCACTCATACCATCAAAAGTTCAGAGAGCCAAAGAGTTAAAGGGTACTTAAAGGTCTCTTCAAATTTCCCACATAGTATGGGAATTCATTCTATAATAGCTCTGAAACCCATCTTACTTCCAATTAATAAATACAATGGACAAGGCACTTTCTACCCCATAAGGCAATTCGTCCTTTGTGTTACTGGGCTATTAAAAACTTAAATTTAACCAAAGTTTCTAGGCAAAGGTGAATGAAATCTTTTTCCTTGAAGATGTATCATGCTACTAGTTGTACTTTCACAGGGAAATTGAAAGACACCAACTCTCCTCCCTCACATCACTTCAGTGCTTTAGGCAGCCTTACTTCTGACTAAACCTTCTCAGTCACCCAGAGATGTTTTTGTGTGAGGCTAGGCTCTGGGCCTCTCATGATCCTTGCCACATTTTACCAGCCACTTCCTTGATTATGAAAATGTAACATGTTGCCAATCAATGCCTTGAGAAACCAAGACATCCAGTCTCCAACTGCAACTTTGTTAAGGCCAAACATGTATCTGGGTTGCAGAGATGTTCTGTGGCTTGCAATTGACAATAATAAGACATTTTCTTCTTGGTGCAATGGCTTTGTTACTAGTTCAAGGCTTCCATAGTGACAAATAGTTTTCTGAATTACCTTGTATACCATAAACTCTTTTCATAGTTCACAGACCAAAACTCTTTATGATGGTTTCACCTTCAGCTTGCCTTTTCTATATCCTTTCATATGTATATATTCCTATATTGTTTCTTTGAAAGCAGTGACTTTTATAAGCATACTTCTTTTTTCCCACCTTCCTAAGTGGGAACACAGTTGCTTCTCAACTATTGTATGTGTAGTACATCCTTCAGATATCTTTGAAAATATCCTATCCCTCTAAAAATACAGTTGGCCTAATTCTTTGCCTTAACCTCATGTCCAAAGTCACACAGACAGAGTTTGAATCCTAAACTTACCACTCTGCAACCTTAGCTAAATGTCTTAGACTCAGTTTCAGTTTCCTAATTTAACAAATGCATATATTAACAGTACAATTGATGCCTGATACATGATAATGGTTTAATAAATATTTGTTGTTGTTGTTGTTAATAATGCTATGGTAGTTCTGAAGTGCCCTATACTGCTGCTTGTGTGTCATGTGATTCTCTTCATGAAGCCTTATATGTCCCAGGATTCTTTGCTCCACAGCACCATTTCTCTGGTTGATATGGCTGATACTTTGTCTTCTTTAGCTGACTCCTCAATGGTGTCCATGACTGGCCCAAAGCATTATAGATATCCTTCTTGGTATGGCTTCCTCTTCTCTGACATGCTAGGTTCCAATTCCAAAACACTCCATGGTGGTAATATCAACAATTTTATATTTATTCACTGATTTGTGTCTAGAAGATCCGTAGCTTTGTTTCTAGACTAAATAAGTGACTATCAGTTAGTCTCCACAAAACCCAGCAAATTCACCCATTTACCGTGTCATCCACACTCAAAATCAGAGTCATCAAGTTGGAAGGAACCCCAGGACATCATGTAATTCTGCTCCTTCGGCCCAGTGATTCACAGTGTTCAGTATGGATAAGAGTCACTGCAGATTCTATCAAAAATAGATTCCATTCTAGATAATTTACATAAAAACTCTGCCTTCAAGAAGGTGCCCCGTTCTTTAAGTGTGAGTTGTATATAGTGATTGCCTTCCAAACAATGTAATATGGAAGGGGCCGAGGGAAGAGTAACTTTGCAGGAGGAAAGACTGAGAAACCCAGCCAGGTGATTTAAGGTTCACATCAGCAGTGATAATGCATCCTTGATATGAAGTGATGCAAATGGCGCCTTACCTCTGGGATCTTCATCCCCAGAACACATAACCTTAGTCTAATCATGAGAAAAACATCAGACAATTTCCAAATGAGGGCCTTTGTGTAAAATACCTGACAGTACTCAAAACTATCTCAGTCATTAAAAATAAGAAAAGTCTAAGAAACTATCACAGCCAAGAGGAACCTAAGAAGACATGACATCTAAAAGTAATGTGGTGTGCTGGATGAGATCCTGCAATAAAAAAAGGTGCACTAGGTAAAAACTAAGAAAATCTGAATGAAATAAAACTTTAATTAATAAAAGGTATCACTTGGTTCATTAATTATGACAAATGCACCATACTAATGTAAGATGTTAGTAATAGGAGAAACTGGGTGTGGGGTATGTAGAAACAGTACAATCTTCACAAATTTTTTGTTAACCTAAATCTATTCTAAAAGGAAAAGTTTATTTAAAAATTTATTCAGGAATTTTCCCCAGGGATGTTTATTTAGGAGATGTGTTAGAGTGGAAAGGAGTTCAGGTTTCTATATTATTACTACACTCTCTTGCTGATTCCAATGCAATTAGTTCACAGACCATGGCTTGAGAACCCTCGTCTATTTTGAAGGTTCTCATTCATGGCTGCACTTCTCATGCCTGTGCCCCCATCCTAGATACCATCCTAGATACTCTGATTTAATTGATCTGGAGTGTGGGCTGGGCATTGGGATTTTTTAAAGCCCCTTATGTGATTTTAGTTGCAGTCAAGTTTAAAAATCACTTTCTATACCTATGCTGTCCAATATGGTAGCCACTGACCACAAGTGGCTACTTAAATTGAATTAAAATAAAATTTAAAAATTATATTTCTTAATCTACAATTTTTCACATTTCAGTGATCAGTATTCACATGTGGCTAGTGGCTACTTTATTGAATGGTACAAATAGTGAACAGAACATTGCAGAATGTTCTGTTGGACAGAGCTGATCTATCTCATTGGTATAAAGGGGGTATTTGTGGTCTTCTCCAAGAGCCTTTGAGAGAAAGAGACCCTAAAGATTCTCTATGAATAATATGTAGGACATGGTGAAGATTAGAGTAACCAACTTGTCTCGATTTGCCCAAGACTTCCTCAAGCACTGAGAGTCCCATGTCCCAGGAAAACAGTCAGTCATGGGCAAACTATGACAGTCACCCTAGAGGTCCAGGGCCTTTATGAAGGAGAGCTTCACAAAAGAGAGTAGGTAGCTGAGAAGTTTGAATCTAGCCAGGATAAGAGGGAGGAACTGGTGATGAAAACACTTTCTCTCACTTAAGCCAGCCGGTGCCAGTATTGTCCTGTGTGTCCAGGATTTCGTGAGGCAGGGATGTTGAACGGTGAAGTCACCTACCTTTGCATGATGCTTTAACCTCTTGCTCCCTGCTAGCTTGGTGATGCTGACACTCAGGCCACTATTCTCACCTCTGTGAGTGTTCTCAAACACTGTCTCTGGTCCAACTCAAACATGTCTAGGTCTAAATCTCTGCTCTACTGCTTACTAGCTATGAAGGCTTTTGCAAGATATTAGCTTATCTGGGCCTACATATTCTCAGCTATGAAGTGGAATAATATTATTCCTTATGGCTGCTGTGAAGATCAAATGAGTTCATGTATGTAGAGAAAATATCTCATAGTACTAACTGACAAATATTAATAGATATTAATATTATTATTTATCCTCTCCTCAGAATACCCTTCATTTTTATTTAAAAACCATTTGTTAAGCATTTCCTGTGTTTCATTCAGTTCAGTGCAAGGAACGTTTACTAAAGGTTCCAGGCCATCGGAATGCAAAGATGAAATCAATTTAGTGTTTGCCTGCAAATGCATTGTAGTCCAGCCTGGAGGTTAGAAATAGTAACATAGAACAGTGTAGCCAGTGTTGTGAGGGACATGGGTATGGCATGGTGCAGGCAAACAGAGGAGGGCCACTTGGTCCAAATGGGAGGTGGAGGTGGGCAGAGAAGGCTTATTGGGGGGCGGCGACACCTAATGAGTTGAGGAGGATCAGTGGAGCATGCCGGAAGGACTGGACTGGGGGCCGAGCAGAGGGGTGAGTGGGGGAAGACTGCTCCAGGCAGCGGAACAGCATCAGCAAAGGTCCTAAACTGTGAGTTAGTCCGATTAGTTAGTGGAAAAGTGCACTGTTCAGTATTAGCCGGGCAAAGTTGGAGCATACTACCTCTGAGTGAGGATGCATAAGATGGAAGAAGCAGGCGAAGGTAAGTGCTGATAACAAAGGGACAATAGATACCTGAAGGGAGGGAGAAGGGAGGAAGGGAAAAATAAAAAAATAAAATGTTAAAACAAACAAACAAACAACAACAAAAAAAAATTCACAAAGGGACAGTGGATAATGTCCCTGTCCTCTAGGAATTTAATTCAGCTTTTTAGGCTCTCTGTTCTTCATGGCTAAACCTAATTTCTCAAGTTATCTGTTAGTGACAAAGAAAGTGTTAAAAGTTGTTCTGGCTCCCAAATCTAACAGGGTGCTATTTTGTAATCCAACATGCATTTTGTTCCCATACAAATAAAACACGAAATTAAATTAAATGAAGCACTCGAACGTGTCCTCTTAATCTTGAAATACATTACACAGTCTAGATACTCTGAAAAGCTTAAAGGAGTGAACAAGCTGGCTCCACTTTTCTAATTGTCCTTTATGAGATTATAAGCAGACAGCTTTATAGTTTTCTGATTCCTAAGATAGGACTTGTGCACTATTTCTTAAGTGTCTATTAAATGTTAGTAATATATCTAATGTCAAGTCCACTGGTGAAAATATTCTCCTTAACCTGAGATATTGTTATAAATGCCTTGACGTACAAGAGAAAACACATTTGTGTGTGATGGGTTGGGCACATGTGGCATGCAGAACAATGACCCACTCAACATGTTCACTTCCTAATCCCCGAAGTCTGTGGATATGCTAACACACACACACACACACACACACACACACACACACACACACACACACACGATTAAGTTAATTATCTTAAAATAGGAAGATTATCCTGGATTATCCAGCAAGGCCAAATGCAATCATAAAGTTTTTCCTAAAAGGGAGGCAGGATGGTCAGAGTCAGAAAGAGAGATGTGAAGATGCTATGCCGCTGGCTTTGAGTATGGAGGAGGGGACCTTGAGCAAAGGAATAAAGGTGGCCTCTAGAAACTAGAAAAGGCAAGGAAAGAGATTCTCTCCCCAGAACTTCCAGAAGAAAGGCAGCCACCTTGATTTTAGCCCAGTGAAACCTATTTTGGACTTCTGACCTCAAGAATTGTAATATAAACTTTGTTGTTAAAAGCCAGTAAGTTTGCTGTAATTTGTTAAAGCAGCAACAGGACACTAACAGGTGTCACATTCTTCTGGTTAGGAGTTGACCTCTCTGAGAAAGAGTTGACTTCTCTGAGTTTACACACTGAAAATGTGTCTCTCTCACATTTAGATCTAATTTCCTCTTAATGAACATTTGGTGGTAATAATAATAATAGATAATAATTCCATAGTGCTCTCCACAGGCTAGGCAGTGGTCTAGGCACTTTTCATTTATTATCTCTTCACATCTCATTACCACCTTGTAATAAGATATGATTATTAATCTTATATTTTTCTGTTAGAAAGCTAAGGCAGAGAGATGATACAGAGTTAGTAAGTAGTAGATCTTGAATTTGAACTCTGAATCAAAATCCTTTGCTTATTGATCCAAACATTTTTTATGTTAATACAAAGACAAAGTCTGAGGGCTAATTACCACTGCTTTTCTTCCTTGTGCTGCATGTTTTTGTCTCTCACATTTAGTATGAGAAGTTTCTTTGAGCTTATCAGATTTTGAAATAAATCAGAACACTATAAAAATAAATACCATCAACTGAGCATTAGCATATCCCCCAAATACCAGGCCTTACATCCCCTTAGGAGGCATCAAATCAAACTTGCCATAAAGAATCTTGGTTATACTCAAGTGAAAAACAGAACAGAGTCTGGCAAGTCCCTGCAGATATGATTAGAGTGATCACTGTGCCAATGTGAACTTGATGAGTTTCTCTGCTTGGACTCTCTTAGAAAAACTCAGCCTTTGGTCCTGAGAATTCCAGACCTGGAGAATTCCAAGAATAGGAGACGAAAAGGATGCTTTGCTCTCACTGTGTCTCCTCAGACAAAGTAAATTTTATGAGCTAAACAAAATAAATAGCGAGTTTGACCAGCCTAGAGAAAAAGAATTCTATAGCCCAAATTTCCAACAGCAGCAGGAAATCATTTTCCTTATCAGACATCCACACTATAGGCATGTTTACCATTATTGATGTGGCATAATTGAAATCTACAAGGTACTGGAGATAAATGATAATCAAGAAGTGGTTAGGCAATTACAGAGCACTCACTGCTCACTCAGCTCTGGACTGGGCCCCAAAGGGGTTTAAAATTGTCCCAGATCTCAAGGAATTTACTATAAATCATCACTAAATAATGTTACCAAAATGGCGTATGATGTTTGTGGAACGTGTCTAGAGATTATTCTTGACTATGTGCTCATAGTTAAGAATTAATTTTATAGTTTTCCTGAACTGCAACCAAGTCAGCAGCCACTACTGTTTTTCTAATCACTCCATAACTCCTTGTATACATGGCTGAGAGCCCCAAAAGATATCTGGCCACTCAACTGGAGATTTCTTTGTACATATACATACTCATCTAGTGCTGCTTTCTCTCACTGAAGAGACTTGGATGGCATGTGGAAGTATAAATCTCAAATCCAGACAATGAAAGCATTAAATC
Source organism: Macroglossus sobrinus (assembly GCA_004027375.1). Lineage (NCBI taxonomy): Eukaryota > Metazoa > Chordata > Mammalia > Chiroptera > Pteropodidae > Macroglossus > Macroglossus sobrinus. Next base: position 391,697 of record PVKZ01001202.1, on the reverse strand, counting down.
ACTTGCTCAGAAATTATTTTCAACTACAAGTCCTCCCTGGTTACTGTCATATGTTAAAGGAGACAGAGAGAGAGAGAGAAAGAGAGAGAGGAAAAAAAAACTTATAAAAAAAACTAAACCTTGAATTGACTTCTCATGTCTGTTTGTGTCACCATAGTCTGATCACCGTCAGGGCTGTGAGTGTACACTACTATAATCAAGAAAGAAAATGACACTGCTTGAGACAAAAGCTGAGTAGAGGGGGGTCCTACCGCTACTCGAATTGCCCTTCTATCAGGAAAATGTGGAATTTTTACTTCGCATAATCTCTGTAAAAAAGCACATTGGATTAATCTCAAATGCTCTGTTTTATGTTTTATTGCATTGTCTTTATATTTGAACATTCAGACAATTGTGTTTTCTGGTTGATAAAAACTAGACACTGTTGAAAAATTCCTGAAGAACACAGAGAAATCTGTTATCATTTAGTTTTTTTTGAAATTTTTAAATAATCAACAGTGCAATTTCTCAAAGAGAAATATATGTGTATGTGTGCATATATCATAAATCAAACAGATCAGACATAGTAACATGAGTGAATAGCTGGCCACAGCTGTAAAATAAAGTCATTCATTCTGAGATTTTTCTCATATGTCAGCAGTCTAGAAATACCCATGGTATCTATCAAAAATATTTCTATCATGAATTTAGTTAGAGTCTTGGCTTGGGGAAAGGAAACAGACAAATGTAAGACCATTGAAGCTATCTATTGACACTTGGGAGTGGGTGCTTAAGGCCAGATTTGTGTTTACTACCTATCTTTGAGAAATGTCCGGGTCACCTGGTCCCTCTGTCACCTGTCAAATAGGTCAGCGGGGAGGGGAAAGGATCAGAGAGACTTCCCTTGACTTACTCTTTTCTCTCTCAAACTGCTTCTGTGACAGAGAGGTGCATGAACTCTCTGCTCCAAGGATGGTCCCTCATCATGCTGCTAAATTGCTCAAATTTAGTAAACTTATTTAATGTACCAAAAGATTAAAGTGATTATGGTAATGCTGACTGCCAAGTTCCTCTGTGAAACACAGTCTGTCAATCCTGTCTCCACTGCAATCCTATCCCATAATGCTGCTCATGGACTCAATTTATGAACACAGTATTGACTACCATAAAATCATCACTCCCTCAATCTATTTATGGACAATTAAAAAAATATTTTTCTTTATTGCAAGCCACCTTTGTTGGAGAGTTTGTAAAAGGCAGCTCCTTTCTGTTCTCAGCTCTTTAGAAAATGCCTTGAAATGTCAGCAGGACAGCAGACTGGCATCTTTCGAGGTATGTGCAATCCATGCCTGTATCTGCCCCTTACATTAGCTCAGTATCTCCGGGCGTTTCAGCAGTTGTTCTGAAAGCTTGGGGTGTTTATCTCTCACAGGCAGCTGAACTGCCTCCCATTTCATGGGAAGAGCAGTGGAATGCAGTGGAAGAGACCCAGGCCTCTGGCCACCCAGATTAGAGAGTTTTGTGCTAAGGTCCCTATATGGTTGTGTGAGACCGAAGGACGGCTCAAGTCTGTCTTTGTTCCTTGTTTGGGAAGCAAGTGGGAGGGGAGCAGGACAAGGGGCTATATAACCCTTCAGCATTCAGCTCCCCTCAACACCACCCAGAGCGGAGAAGCCCAGCCAGCACTGTCAGGGTAAGTGGCACTACCCCAGGGATGTGACTGACAGATTCCAGTGACTCTGATGTTACCCAGCATCATCCATCAGACTTCATCTAAAGGGATTTGGCTGGGGCCATGCACTCTGAAATTTTGAATGAATATTTTAGTATTAAAATGATTGTAGAATCTAGCTTGAATGATCTACCATTAAAAAAGAAGAGTTAATAAGCAGCTTGGTGTGGGGGAGAAAGGAGAGAGGAAGATGGAATGACATCTCTGTGTCACCTGTAAAATCTATACTAAACTACTGCCCAGAGCTGGTAGCACTTCAGGAGTGCAGTCTAATTGTTTGCATTGTTATCATTTGCATAAGTTATGCATTTATTCATATTTAGGTACTGGAAACTCCAGTATTTGGGGTTCAGATCTGGTGTGAGGATTCTTTATTAGATTATATTTCTGGTTCAGCAAAGGTGTCTGGCAGAGGATTTTAGAAGAGAACAGAGCTAGTTGGTTAGTCTTTGGTATTGGCTGCTTGTGTATTTGCTTCCGGGCTCCCCTGGCTCTAATTGGTAGTGTCTTCTGTGGGGGATGTATGTCTCTTGAGAGCAACTGTGAGCTTAAGCTTTAGGATACATCGAGGTTGCTGGGTTATTTGCAGCAGAGCGCAGCAGGAAACCAACTGATTCTCTGAATAAAGAGGGAAGGAGCCGAGCGAGCATCTGACAGCTGCACATGTCTCAGCCTGCTGGATGTCTGCTTTGCATTTCTCTCAGCCTGCTGAGGCGGGCGAGACTGTGGAGCCAGCCCTGTCGTGCCAGGCTGAACTTCGCTATAAATCAAGGCTTGGCAGAGTCAGCCCGAAATGGGAGTTTTCGCGCTGAGATTTTTTCTTCCATTTTGTGACTCATGACTAAATATGGTTTGCGTTTCAAGACCGACGAGCTGGGAACTGTAACATTCTTTCCCCGCTTCCCTCCCACTAACTACTCATTTTTGGCACCAGTTGCGCTCCAGTCAGTTGGAGCAAAGCCCCTGACCAGGGTGCAGTTCCAAAAGCAGACTTTCTCCGCTGTGTTTTACCTAATTAGGAAATGCTTTGCTCCACACCGAGCTGCTCATGCAGGTTAGAAAAGAGCTGTAAACCACTGAGACAATTTTTTTCTGGGGACACATAGACTTCCTCTAATAATAAGGTATACTTATTTTTTATTTTTTTGCCAAATAAAAGTACATTTACTGAATTACGAGATTTTTTTTTTTTTGCATGCTAGTTTCTGCCCACTTACTTTTTCTTTAGTGTATTCAAACACCCCACTCCCCACAGCCCAACAAAAGCATTGTTAAGGATGTGCATTCATGGTGAACATCCCATCACATTTTCTTAGTAACCTATCCCAAATATTGTATCCCGTTTCCAGCTCTTACTTTTGGTTTGAAAAGTCTGCATAGCACATCCACAGAGAGCCTGTGATCCTGGTGCCAGCTGCCTCTGACAAGTGCCTCGGACTCTTAACACTTCTCTGTCTTGTCTCCCTTCCATCCATTTCTCACTTCTCTTCTAGCTTATTAATTGTTAGGAAGGAAGTCGAATCACATGGATGCCCTACATAATTTAGTGTTTGAAAAAGAAAGGCAAGGGTGAGAAAGAAGAAGACATTGTCAAGGCCTGAGTCCCATTCTTATAAGTGGAATTCGTGAGTTGAGGATTTCCATTTTAAGCCTCCAGGCAGTGAGGAAAGAAATCAAAGACTAGCAATAAAAAGATCCGAATAATGATAATAATCATTTAATGATGTTAATGACAATCATTTGAAATAAATATTTATCAAGAACTCATAATGTAGACTCCACCATAATTATTTTAAATGCTTTTAAAAAATCTAATCTTCATGAGAATGCTATGTGGTATGTACTGATATTGTTGCTGTTTTATAGATAAAGAAACTGTTTTTGCAATGCCAAATAATTCAATTAGCCACACAGCTTCTGGGTGGTGCAACCTGGACCCCAATGCAGGCAGCATGACTCCAGAGCCGAGCTCCAATCATTGTGCTCTGTAATCTCAGTTGTCCTAACTTTATCAGTTTTGGAAACATGAACAAGTCACTTCAGCTCCTTGAGTCTTGATTTCCTTGTTTGCCAGTCGAAGATAATAGTACAAGCTCTGGATTTTAAAATATATTCTCAATGGAGATTCATGGTTTTTTGCAAAGGGTCATTTGACATGAGGCCCTGCTGTGGAAGTTCTAGGCATTTTAAAAGATGCAGCATTGGCTTCATGGGAATGGTCTGGCAGAACTCCAGTTGTAATAGCTTGGTTTTCTTTTCTTGCTTCCTAGAAATTTTCTCAAAAGAGTTGCCTTTTATATTTAGGTCTGTGTGTGCAATGAGTTGCCCAACTTAGAAGACTCTTAGTTAACTTGAAAGTCTAAGATCTCAAAGTCAGGCAGAGAACTCTGGGTGTTCCTCTCTTTACAGGATATTTCTAACTGCTCTTGGAAAAATGGAAGGGAAGCTGGATTGAAAGCCAGGTGATAGCCAAAAAGACCTGATTCCTGGTTCAACTCTTCCTCTAATGCCCTGTGTGAACACACTTGAGAACATCACTTCCCTTGTGTTTTCTCATTTGTAAAAATACGGTCATTGGACAAAAATGTTCTGTAATAGGCCTTCAATTTCCCAAATCTGTATGTTGTTACTTTTGCTCCAGCCTTTCAAATTTTGTCAGAATCCAAGTTTAAGAGTGGGATATTTAAAATATTCTTTTATTACTAAAAGAATACATGCTCAATTTTTTAAAAAATAAAAACCTTGGGGAAGATAATTAAAAACACCTACAAAACCCAACACTTTAAAATAACCCCCATCAGCACCTTGGTAGATATGATCAATCTTTTTGCAATGTATAAAAATACATTTTAATGGGATAATACAATGTTACTTTCTCTAACCTATTACTTTTAAATAAGAATATGCTGGTGGCTCATCCTTTATTTATCTTTGTTAATGGCAGCAATGTATTCTACTGCATGATGCGTAATTTATTAAACTTATTCTGGCTTGTTGGATTTACAGGCTGGCAGTGATTTTTGTTAATAGAGAATAATTATGGCCACTAAATTTTAAAGCACCTTCTTAGAAAGTTTGATTGGTTCCAATGTTTTTACCAAGAGTGAAATAAAAGTTCTCAGGATCCAAAAGAGATTTTTTTTTAGATATTTTACATTAAAGTTTTCAGCCTTTTAACATTTCCAATTTTTACATGCTTGTCCATCTCTAAAAATCTCCCTTTAAAAAAATTTTTTTTTTAATTATAACATATAGAAAAATGTGAGGTTGGGTGAATACCAAAAGCCAATTCCAGACACTGCTTTAACATATGATAAATTACTTGCCCCTCTGAAGATCTGCTTTCATAGTCTGATATTCCTATCTGTGCTCTACAGTTATTCATTCATTTGCTAACACAGTCAATCTTTAAAGTGCTTATGGGCACATGGGACATACCAGCCACTGTGCTAGAGGCCAGTTGTAGGAACATGCAAGACAGAGTTTGGCTTATAAAAAGCTTGCAGTCTAATTAAAGTACTTTGAGATAAATGCCATGTTAGATAAGGGTCAGCTGAGAGTGCCCCAGGAGTATAGAGGAGGGGCTCCAAACCCATCCTGGAATGTGGGAGTGGTCAGGTAAGTGTCACAGTGCTGGATCACTGGGGCGGCTTCCTCTCTGTTCCTGCAGGACTGTGTAAAGTAGCTCCAGTCACAATGTGTGAAGAGGAGGACAGCACCGCCCTGGTGTGTGACAATGGCTCTGGCCTTTGTAAGGCCGGCTTTGCTGGGGATGATGCTCCCAGGGCTGTTTTCCCGTCTATTGTGGGACGTCCCAGACATCAGGTGAGCAAAATTCTGGAAAAATAATTTTGAAAAAATGTTTAGAAAAGTGAGAGATGGGGCTATAGATTGGGTCCCTCTGTATTTGTATCCATGGGTGTCCACAGATTGTCTATAGCTCTCTGCCCAGAAATGATGTAACCTTGCTAAAAATGTACCACTGATGATTAATGTCAAGGAATAAGTGTCGGTTTCATACACATCATAGATTAATCAGATATGTCTGCCCCTTTTTCATGAGTTCCTTTGGTCTAAATATAATCCTTATCATCATCATCATCATCATCATCATCATCAGAAACACTTATGAGTTACCTGATGTATACCATACTTACTCTTTGGAGAGAAACTAAACTAAAAACACAGGTCATTCATTCTCAAAGAGCTTGATGTTAGATAAAAATAAGCATTGTTACCAAATGTAATTTTACATACTGCTAGCTGTCAATGACATTATATCCGGACAGCCAGTATGTATAAACAAAATGTTGGTGGCAGCCACATGGTAAAAACTGAAAATTTCATCTCAGAAAAGGCAATTCATCAGAAATGTATTTTGTTCAATGAACCTATCTGATTGATATTTATAGCTCTCAGTCTGGCATATATTCACAAGAACAAATCATAGAAGTCTCACCCAATGCATGAACTCTTTCTTTGTTGAACCGTATGCAGTGGGGTTATTTTGCACAAACCACTATTTACAGATCTACAGTAGCCATGACTATTTTGCAGTTTTGAAACAGTCACTCTAATGCATTTTAAAATTCCAGTAGTGAGAATTCTTTCTCTTTTTTAAGTTTCATCTTAAAGATTAAAAATATATATCTGACATATTTTGATTTTGATTGGTATTGACTTATCCATCAGAAATCAAACTGAGTGGTTTTTTTGTTGATATTATTATGCTTTTGTTTATGATAGTTAGAAAATAATATTCATATACTCTTAAGTAGGCAATAGCTTTAAAGGTATAGTTTAAGGGATTTATTAGAGATAAAATGCTATTTAACTTATATGTACAATTTTCATACATTAATTAAACAAATAATTATTGAGTGACAAATATGTGATAGGCAATTTGTTATAGCAGCAAACCAGACAAACAGAGTCTCTGTCTTAACAGAGCTAATCAAGGAACATAGAAGATACAACACACATGTAAAGTTGCATTACCACAGGGTCCTATGCCATCTGAAGGCCCATTTGGTCTGTTTCCAATCAACTGAGGGATATTGCTTAAGAACATAATGACCAGTAGGACACAGCATATTGCTGTTGGTACCAAAAAAGGAACTTTTGTCTCATGATAATTTAACCTTTTGTGATTGGACTGTGATCAATTTATAAGTTCTGGGAGAGGCTGATTCGTAATTTGTTGAATCTTTTTAGGGAGTAATGGTGGGAATGGGACAAAAAGACAGCTATGTGGGTGATGAAGCACAAAGCAAAAGAGGCATTCTGACCTTGAAGTACCCGATAGAACACGGCATCATCACCAACTGGGATGACATGGAAAAGGTACCGAGAGTTTCACTGTAGGTTAAGCCCTCAGGCTGCGTAAATCCCTTGGCCCCTGATTCAAAACATTGTACTACTACTGGGGAAAATAACTGGCTCACCTGAAGGTCAAACACGTTCCCATGAATGGATGGTCCAGAGTTTGCCAGTGGGAGCAGGCTTCTCCCAGCCAGGAGAGCAAAGAAGAGGATGGAGAGGACGGAGGCAGGAGGTAGAGAGACCAGTCCTCTTCTTAACATACACTGCAGAGAAAAATTTCCTTACAAAAAGCAACTAGGTTTTAAGGTTGACTTTATTTGTACATTCATGTTTTCATTTGTCCTTTTACTTAACTCAATTAAATCATTTTCTCATGAATATTAACTAAAGTAAAAGTAGGGGATAAAGAAAACAGTTAAATAATAATAACATTACTCTGGGCCAGGCACTGGGCTAAAGAGTAACTCCAGGGTTACCTTACTTAATTCTCACAAAGACATGCTAATTATTTTCACATTATTCATGATCAGAAGATTAAAATATCGCCTAAGCTCACACAACCAAGAACTGATTAAGCTAGAATTTGAACTCACATTTGGCTTCAGAGCTTGTGCCCTTAATCACTACACATTCATTAGATGTGAATCCTGGAGTAAGTTACGCACAGTCTTGGAGCTCCAGTCTCAGCACTGTTGAAATGTGGGCACTTCATGAGTGCTTGTCAGATTTTATTTGATCCTGGTTTGTTTAGCTCATTCTGGTTCTTTCTGGGGGTCTGCAGTGTCCCCATGACATTACATCATTGTATTTCTCCTGCGTCCACCCCACTAGATATGGCACCACTCTTTCTACAATGAGCTTCGTGTTGCCCCAGAAGAGCATCCAACTCTGCTCACCGAGGCACCTCTGAACCCCAAGGCCAACCGAGAAAAAATGACCCAGGTAAATACCCACTCTGGAATCTAGCACTTTGGGTTTGGGAAAGTCCTGTTTGAAAGGGGCTGTGCAGTACAGCAAGCAGAGAGATGGCCCACTACAGAAGTCCACTCATAGACGGCTACTTCCCGGGAACTTGGAATTCCAAAGGTCAGGAATATCTCGATAGTACTTATATTCTTACTGCAGGAACTACCCGCTCTAACCTCCAAGAGCAATAGGTCATTTAAAAGATTTAATTAAAAAAGCAATGTATTTAGGCTAAAAATTCTAGGAAGAAGTCATTTCAAAATGCAAGATAAAGTACAATGGGGGAATTTTGGCTCTGGAGTCAGACAGATCTAGGTTTAAAAACTGAATCTGTCACTTATTAGCTATGTGACCTTACATACGCCACTTAACTTCTTAGAGCCTCAGTTTTTTTGTCTATACTATGGGAATAATAGTAGTGTGATTATCATTCAAAGGATTGACGTGAAGTTTAATGGGGCAAAATATTACATAAATATCATCATGCCTGGTATGATAAACATTCAACAAATAATTGTTATTATTGTCATTGTTGTGACTTGTCTGAAGCTCAAAGACCTTATAGCAGAAACCCATCCATTCTACCAACCAGACAAGGTTTCCAATTTGGATGAGCTCTCCAATAAAAGCGTATAATATCAGTTTCATACTTGCTCTAGTTATGTGCTGGGCTAAGTACTTTACATGCATTGTCTCTTTAAATCTTAACAAGGTGAAGCAGGACTTATTAATATCCTGATAATGTAAATGACGAAATCAAGACTCAAATATATTAAGTGATTGCCCTAAACTCTCACAGCTAGATGTGGCAGAGCCTGTAACTAACCCATGGTCTTTTGGCCTTGGAGAATAACAAACATAAAGACATCAGGGCCTTTTCTTCAGAGGAGCTCTTGGTGCTGACACCAACATGCTAGCATTTGTTCTCTATAAGAAACTTCTGTGCACCTAGGAATTGCTCCATGTGGCATAAAATGTTGTTTCTGATGGGTATCATTGTTCCAGTTAATGGTGTGGAGGCAAAAAAATATAGTAGCTGCCATTTGCAACAACATGGATGGATCTTGAGATGATCATGCTAAGTGAAATAAGTCAGGCAGAAAAAGTTGAGAACCATGTGAGTTCACTCATATGTGGGATATAAAACTGAAAGCAACAAACAGACAACACAAACAAACAGACAACACAAACAAACAAACAAAAAATCATAGACGCAGATAAGAGTTTAGTGGTTACAGAGGGAAAGGGGGCAGGGAGAGAGATAGATAAGGGTAAAGGGGATCAAATATATGCGATGGAAGGATATTTGACTTTGGGTGGTGAGCACAGTGCACTATACAGATGATATATTATAGAACTGTACACTTGAAACCTATATAATTTTATTAACCTGTGCCACCCCAATAATTTAATTTAAAAAATTATAGATGGACAGATATAGATAGATATAGATAGTTGGGAATTATGGCTCTCTAACAAATGATGTCAGACATTCTGGCGAATAAACAGTCCCAGGAGGATTTTGCAGATGGAAAAATAGAGTACCATGGGCATATCAGTGTGCACATCCTTCTCACAAGTGGCCTGGAGAGGCTGTGATTATAACATTGTCCCTGGACTGCATAAGCTGGGGCATTGGCATTCATATGTAGTCCTCTGTTACCAGTAGACAGTTCTCATCTGCCAGGAATCAGGGCTCTTCCATTGCAGCAAGAGTGGCCTCAGATTCCAGAACTGGCCTTGACCCAGTAACTACATAAAAAAGTAGAACTGATTAAGTGGAACTTCAGACAAACCACAGAACTTGACTAATTACAACGACCCTGAGCATCAGGTTCAAAAGGTCTCTTTCTTTATACCAGAGAAGTCAAAATCTGCATTCATCAACAGGTGTGCTTTCTTGAACACACTTGGTAAAACAGGCAGCATCACTAACTGAGCTCTGGATTGCTTTGCAGATTATGTTTGAGACTTTCAATGTCCCAGCCATGTATGTGGCTATTCAGGCAGTGCTGTCCCTCTACGCCTCTGGACGTACAACTGGTAGGTGCCTGCGAGGAATGGGAGCCTCCCCTGGATACACCATCAGTTATGGGTTTAATGATTATAAACATTGGGTTGTGATAGACTGGAAGTTTGAATTGACAGGGCTAATCCCAGCCCTAAAAGGTCTTCTCATGTTTAAAAATGAGCCTTAGAGCTTGTATTTCTGGCAGCCTTTATCTGTCATTCCTTTCTTCCTTCTCTTTCTTTTCCCTCAAGCCCCATCTCTCCTCTCCTATGCTGTCAAATGCCTTCTTTCCTCCCTTTCAAATAAGCGGCTTAGAAATTCCCCTTCCACTAGGCCAACAAGTAACCACATGCCAGCTGCTGCAGTGACTTTTATGGTACCCAATTGTCCCCCAGGCATTGTGCTGGACTCTGGAGATGGTGTCACCCACAACGTGCCCATCTATGAGGGCTATGCCCTGCCCCACGCCATCATGCGTCTGGACCTGGCTGGCCGAGATCTCACCGACTACCTCATGAAGATCCTGACGGAGCGGGGCTACTCTTTTGTGACTACCGGTGAGGGCTGTAGGAGATGAAGGGAAGAGAGTGTAGGAGCGGTGTGTTCTTCACAGACACATACATGACCACAGTGACTATCCAAGGGAATGGTGGCAGGGAGTTTTGCAGACGGCAAAGGAAGGCAGCCTTGCTGACTCCAACACCCAGAGCAAACTAAGTATGACGATTTTTGTTATGTGAAATTGCAAAAATGATTATAGCATTTCCTGGAGAAGAACAGTTATAATCATCTAGTATGATGAGCTAGTCAGAGTTGTATTATTTAAACATGTTTTCATCTCCATTAATAGAAAAGAGAGTGCTAAGACTAAAGATAGTATGGTGTGGTAATTGACAATCTTTGAAGGTGTCTAGACAGGGCTTGGGTTCCAGTTCTGCTGTTCACTAGCTGTGTGACCTTGGACAAGTTCCCAGGCTCGCTAAGCCATAGTCTCTTCATCTGTAAGATGGGGGGTAAATGTGGGCCATCGCCACATGATTGTTGTATTAAATGAGATGATGCACATGGAACACTCAGCAAAGAATAAACATTCAAAAATTATCAGCTAGTATTAATGCCAATTCATCAGGCAGTGACATGTGTGTCTTTGAACCCAGTGCTGGTGCCACTTGGTCTCCCCCAACAAGAGGCAGTTGAATATTACTAGAGATGTTGGGATGTCCACAGTGCCCTTGGCCCTAGCTGCCTGTTCTTCCCTTACCAGTTTAGTACTGTTCAAATGTTTAGGCTTATGGACATGCCTGAGGCTTATTCTAGACTCCAAGTTTGAGCCCTAAAGACATTAAAGTCTCTCTTTAGAGTAGAGAGTTGAATTAATTCTGTTCCTGCCTCTGCTTTCCACAAAGAACCCCAAGACGCCTCCAAAAGGTTCCCAGATAGAACTGATAGCTTAGAACTGCAGAGTGCAGGAGTCTGAATGGTATCTGCCTGCCCACTGTTCCATCCCTTCTTCATTATGCCCCACTAGAGCCTCCTAGACTAGGACTGCTCATGTGCCCGAGCCTGCCGCTCTCTGGAAGGTAATGAGTATGCCAAGGGCTTGAACTGGAATCTACCTGGGCCAGGCAACATGGATCTCTGGAGCTTTTTGAGAAGTGTGAAGCCCCAAAGGGGCTGCTTCAGCATAGAAGTTTCAGATCAACTGAAAACCCAATATAAAAACTGTTATGAAACAATTATAACAGAGACTGATTAGTTAGTCCTCTAAAAAAATGTACAAAAAGATTTCCTGCCCTGTGTCTTTCTCTACTAGCTCATTTTATCCCTGTCATGCATTATCCAGGTGATAATTACTAAAAGTCTACTATATGTGAGGCATTCTGCTAGGACCAGAAGTGGTTCTTTCATGGACCAAAAATTTACTTAACATCATGGATTTACATTATACACGTTTTGGAGGGAGAAACTGAATTATGAGAGAAACTGTGAAAACCCTAATGTTTGTATCTTGACAGCTGAGCGTGAAATTGTCCGGGACATCAAAGAGAAACTGTGCTATGTGGCTCTGGACTTTGAAAATGAGATGGCCACTGCCGCTTCCTCCTCCTCCCTTGAGAAGAGCTATGAGCTGCCGGATGGGCAGGTGATCACCATTGGGAATGAGCGCTTCCGCTGCCCAGAGACCCTGTTCCAGCCGTCCTTCATTGGTAGGCAACAGCATTCCACCCTGGGAAGGGGAGAGCCCCCTATCTTCCCCTCTCTAGCCAGTCCTTGGCCACCAGCATCCTTCCAGGGATATGCAAAGAGGCCACAGGGCCAAACACGTTTCTAAACCTGGGCAAGAGAAAGGATGTCACATCTTAAAAGTGAGAAGACTTAAGGGGCCAGGAAAAAAGTTTTTGTTCTAAGAAAACACTATTTTGTTGGGATGTCTTTAGTGCCCTTGGCCCTTGCTGCCTGCTCTTCGCTCACCAGTTTAGTATCATCCAAATGTTTAGGTTACAGCCAGAAGTGTTCTTGGTGTATGGTGAATGGTGAAAGAATCAAGTATTCTCTGTGCTTAGGATGCAGTGGAGCCACTGGATGGACAGAAAGGGGGTACTTAATGCAGAGTTTGGGAATGGTAGGGGAAGAGAAAAATGGAAGAGCCTGTTTCTGTATTAGCACTGACCTTTGGAGAAGGGTTAGCGTAGTTGTTTACAGAGTGTAGGCTCCAGGACAGGTGAGCCTGGGTTTGAGTCTTAGTGCTATTTTCATGATCCTGGGAAAGTCACTCAACCTCATAAGCCTCAGTATCCTCGTCTATAAAATGAAGATCATAATAGTACCTCTTTCATAGAATGGCTGTGAGAATTACATGAGATAAGTATGGAGCACTTAGCCTGGCAAAAATGAGCACTCAATAATTATTAAGTATTATATTATTATTATTATTATTATTATTATTATATCACAACACTGCAAAAGATAAAAGGCCATCTAGAGGTTCTCCTCAAAAGACCCACATTGGACATTAACAAAAAGTTCAGACAAAAAAGTATCATCGAGACTGACAGAAAATAAGTCTTTGTCCAAATAGGATGACATACTTTTCTGATGATTTGGCACCATTTAGCTTTGAGGAGTGAGAAAACAGTAGTAGCCAGAGAGAGACTTGGGGTGTTCTGAGCAACAGCTGTAGTGTTGGCTCATTGTGGAATCTGCCGCAGGGAGTTTGAAGGTTTTGCCTCTTATTTGGACCATAAGTTGTAGTGACTCTATTAAAATCAGGGCTGTGAGGTTTTTGCTCCCCATACCCCTGGAGAGGCTACAGCAGGGCTTCCTTATTAGACTAGAGGTGGGAGGACATAGGGCATTACAAGGACATTATGGTCTCTGAAGTGGAGGGTGTCTAGGGCATTTTGCTTACCTACCCTCAGTTCAGTGTGAGATCTCCCAGTCTCTCACATGGCTTGTTCGTGTCACAGCCAAAGACCATGGCCTGGGTCTCTTTTCCAGGGATGGAGTCTGCTGGCATCCATGAAACCACCTACAACAGCATCATGAAGTGTGATATTGACATCAGGAAGGACCTCTATGCTAACAATGTCCTCTCCGGGGGTACCACCATGTACCCCGGCATTGCCGACCGCATGCAGAAGGAGATCACGGCCCTAGCACCCAGCACCATGAAGATCAAGGTACAGTTCTGTGACACGCCCTGTGACTAGCTGCTGGTGTGCCAAACCTATCACCAGGCTTGAAGGACTCCTCAGAGGCCACGTCTGGGTGATGTGTGCTCGCAGGTTCTAAGGATAGGTACTGTGTACAAGTCCACAAATTCCATACTTTAGAGGATATAAATTAATGTACTTTATAAAAGAAGCTGAATTACTTTGTACAATATTTAATCTATAATTATCCTTGTCTATCAGCTATTTTCAGCAGCTTTGATAGAGGTCAACAGAGCAGCCCAGGTGCCTATCTCTTTTTAAAATACACATTCTGTTCTTCTTCTTCTTTATCACAAAAATAGTGCTTCGAATGTGTAGAACATAAAGAAATTACAGATGAGCCAAACATATTCCTGATGAGGTTTAAACCCTGTAGATATAATAGTGCATACTCTTCTTCCACTACTGTATGTGATCATAGCTCAGTTGCCAGGAATGAGAATTTATCTTCTTCTCTGTCTGGCATGCCTTTTGATGTAGGTGCTCAAAAGCACAGAATGATTCCAGGAGGACCAAGCTCAGTCCCTGAGCCACCCAGGACCCCTGTATTGTGTGAGTTTTGAGTCCCAGTCAAGGAACTCTGAGATTAAATGGAAGAGGTTCTTTGGAGGCAGCCTTACATGTGACTGGTGACTTCTCAAAGGTTATTTTCGTTCTGTGAAATCAGAAGGCCATGCTGGGGCCCTCTGACCCCTGTCACAGGAAGCAGGAGAAAAAGCAGTCTAGGCGCAGTTCACAAACATTGGAACAAGGTCTCTGTTATCTGTACTCCCTTCTCTTTTTTTGGAAAATGTATGCAGGTCACCTAAATGACTGCTAGACTGAAGCACGCTGTCTCTCTATAGTACAGGCTCTAAAATGCTGTGGGATGAGAGCAGAGTTTTCTGAGGACTCTCACTTCTTGGATGCCCCTATGATCTGCTCTTACCCGCTCTTCCTCCCACACCGAAGGAAGATGAAACCAGCTGCTGGGCTCACTGACAAAGCCAATCTAAGTTGGGGGTATATTATAGAGAGAGGCTGTAGCAAGTTGGGTAGTTCCTAGTTCTCCAAACTTGGTTTCTTGAATAGAAGTGAATGGGGAACTTTGGGCTCCAGTGTGGTGAGAGAAAACCTTTAAAAACCTGGGACTGTAAGATGGTGACTTTAGAGGAAACCAAAACTGGATGAGGGGTCTACAAGAGCTCTCTGTACTATCTCTACAACTTTTCTGTAAATCTAAAATTATCTCCAAATAGAAAGGTTACTGATAAAACATAAGAAAACGAAACAGAAAACTAAAACGAACACCTGAGGGTTTTAATATTGGTTTTACATGTACAGAACCAGTGCAAGGTAGGCCAGGCACTTAGACCTCTCGCGATCTCTGTTTCCTCATATGCGATATGGGAGCATTTATTTATTTATTTTCAATTACAAATGACATTCAGTATTATTTTACATCAGCTTCAGGTGTACAACAGAGTGATTATATATATATATATATATATATATATATATATATATATATATATATATACCCGTGCACCTCCTCCACCCAGTACCTACCTGGCACCGTACATAGTTATTACAATATTATTGATTATATTCCCTATGCTGTACTCTACATCCCTTTGACCATTTTGTAACTACCAATTTGTACTTTTTAATCCCTTTCCCTTCTTCACTCATCTCCCCATAATATGAGAGTAATTTAATACTTACTCTTAGAAGTGGCTATGACATTTAAATGAGATAAGACATGTTAGTACAAATGCTTAGCATCTTGCCAGGAACATAGTAAGTGTTCAGTAAATGTAAACTACTCGCATTAAAAATAAATGTTTAATTAGAGCTTGGGGGATAAACAAAAATGAAACTCTTTCATCAAGGCGTTTTAAAAACACTTTGTCTTTTGGCCGAAATGTTCATCTTCATTTCTACACAAATATCCAAGTCTGGAGGGGAATTTGAAATTGCTCAACTGTGGTGATTTGGAGGCTGCTGCAAGTAGATGAGACCTCTGGCCTAATTTATTCCTCTGTTGGCCTAAATCATCCATTTATCTAAGAAATATTATTGTGCCCTTGCAGGTCAGGCCTGTGCAGTAGGTAAGGCCAGCCAGGGCAGCTGAACTGGGACCCAGCCCAGGGAAAGGGCCCCCAATGGTGGACCCTGAGCCCCTTAGTGTTAAACGGTACATCTCAGTAGACTTAATTGGGTGGAAGAAACTTGTAGAGTAAGTTCTGGCACAATCAAAACTTCTCATTGAAGACGCTGGTGGTTGTTTCTATGAAAAGTACAGAAACTTACAGAAAGTATAGAGTTCTGAAGCACAGCCTATGGAAATCAGAGACACTGCCAGGGCTCTTAAGTGGAGACCTCGTAGGATTTGGGGCCAACTTTCAGTTTATCCAATGGTAGGCTGAATGCAATAGAGGTGTTTAGGATGCTTTGGGATAGACTGTGCAAAGGAAGCCAGTAAAACAAATGTGCTTACTGAAGAATCTCTAAATCCAGAAGCTAGTCACACACCTTTGGGTTATGGTTAAGGTTAGGGTTAAGGTTAGATTTCTGACAGTCCAGGCTGTCCCTGATGTTTATGAAACCGCAGCCAGGTTCATGAAATCTGGACCACGGTAGGACATACAGGCCCTGCCCTAGTGCACTAATGGCCCTTCTTTCTCATCCTGACCAACAGATTATTGCCCCTCCAGAGCGCAAATACTCTGTCTGGATCGGCGGCTCCATCCTGGCCTCTCTGTCCACCTTCCAGCAGATGTGGATCAGCAAACAGGAGTACGATGAAGCCGGGCCATCCATTGTCCACCGCAAATGCTTCTAAAACACTCGCCTGCTCTTGGTCTCTAGCACACAACTGTGAATGTTTTGTGGAATAATGCTTTCAATTATTTTCCAAAGCATTCCTAGCCAACGCTCTGACTCGTTGCCTATGTGTTTTTTAATAAATCTGAAATATATTACCTGTAACCTGTAGCCTTGGCCTCTGATCAGCAGCCAGCTGTCACGCATTTCTGTTAGGTTGACTTTACTGGTTACAGAGTGGCTCCCTCTAGCGATGCAGCCAAGGACATGACACATCTAAGATGTGTATGATTCCCAGGAAAGGGTAGAATCATATTCATATGGGAAGTTCCAACTAAATGCTGTCAGTGGGAATAATTTGAAAACACACAGAAGATAAATATAAACATGAATTAAAGTATATTGATAAAATAATCCACACTGATTTCACAACTTACTGAGTCATTATGTTACTTTGCTCTCTTATAATCTCAGTACTGGCAGCCTAATGGGTAGATGTGTGTGTGTGCGTATGTGCACACATACATATATCCATATATATATTCATACATATATATGACTTTTAATATGTCTAACATATCAAACTTAATGAATATATATTAAGAGAATGCATGACTTTTAAGTTTATCAGGGGAAACAAAATTTTTTTAAAAAGTTAAGAAACACCGCTCTAAAATCTTACTACATATCTGGGACATTTCCTTCCCTCCTCCTGATCAATATCTGTCTCTGAGCAGGATGCTACACATATATTCACACCAGAAAGAATGATACAGATAACAATACTTTCCAAGGACCACTGATATCATCATGCTAAGGGTTTTATACATAACCTTACTCATTTGTTCTTCAGAACTATGTGAGGAAAATAGTATTATCGTGCGCATTTTACAGATGAAGAAACAAGTTGTTCCCTTAATACCATTATACCGAGCCGCTGCCAACTTCAACTTTTCTCTTACCTGTCTGGCCTGAGAGGTGCAGAGGTATAAAAACACCTTCCCTACCCTTAAAGGTCTTACTCAAAGTGCTTTACAACCCAGGCTGTTTAGCATCCTTGGCAGCTCCCCAGCTCAGAGCTGCTGGTCCTCCCGAGTATGGTCATCAGCCACTGGTTGTCCTTGGCAGCATCTCACTGCAGAGATCTTGAAACTTAAGATTTAATGCCTATTCAGTCCAGCAAATCCAAGCTTCTCTTGGCCTTTTCTGGCCTTGCAGCTTGACCAAATTTGGATTAGTACTATAAATAATAAGAGCTGGCATGTGCTGGCTACCAGACCCTCTACAAAGCTCTTTATATCAGGATCTCATTTTACCCTACAACAGCCCTATGGAGTTTGGTATCCTTACTGTCTTTCTACAGATGAAGCAACTGAGTCTTTGAGTGGTTACGAAATATGCCCCCTGTCACACTATTGATGAGGTAGGACTTGTTCTTACTTCCCAACCCACACTCTTGGCCATTAGGCTAGCATTTTCCCAAAGAATAAGTCAACTTCATCAGAGGCTCATTTTAAATAGGCAGGTTCCTGGGCCACATGCAAAGCCCACTGAACTAGAACTTCTGGAACTGAGGCTGAGAACTTAAATTTTAATCAGAGTTCTCTAGCGAATCTTTTTCACATCAAAATTTGGGAACTACTGTAACAACCACTACAACACGTTATGATTGAGGGAAATTTTCCAGTTGCAAATTTATGCTTACCAGGCAAATGAGCTTCATACCCACTAGACTTAAATTTAAGGGCTAGTGTATGTACAGTTGCAACACATCACTCTAATAATTTAGGCAAAAAAGCAACAATTATTCTTGTCATCACAACCGGGTTTACCTAAATTCAAGTATGTGTACTGTTGTACTTCACATTTACCACTAGAGGGCGTAAACTCCCTGGTAAAAGAATGAGTACTTGGCATAGTCTCAAAGAATCTGAAACAGGCGTAGCCAAAGGAAAGAAAAATCAGAAAATCCAAAAACACTCATTGAATGTGCTTTAGTGAACTGTTCCTACCTTGTGAGCACTCAACTGCAGTTCCTAGGCACTTCATTCCAGTAATATAGCAATAACTCCTCCCCTTGTTTCCAAAAGATGTCCAAGGCCGTGAAGAGCTGGACAAGTGAGAGTCTCATTGACGAGCCTCTCGTCAGTCTCCAGGAGATACAACCAGCAACATAATTAGTTTGGCTGCCTCCTGAATCCCTTTCTTGCCTTTAACAGTAGCAAACCAGATTCTAACATCTTCTTCTATCACCACCCACTTCCCCACAACAGACATATGCAACCCAGGAAGATGACATACATTTCTAATAACACTAATCCACATCACGCAGCCTCTGTTGTGAGCAGGCGAGTGGGAGGAAGAATTATTTATTTTTTAAAAAGTGAATGATTCTCTGTTGTCAATGCAGCATCATTTTTGCAGTCAAGCTGAACCTGAATCTCTTTAGTAAGATTTACAACACAGAATAGCCTGGAGAATTTCCAGTTGTAGGGAGGGAGGAGGCTGTCGGCCAACACAGCTCACAGTCTGACCAGAAGCCACTGCTGCAAACTAAGCTTATTAAAAAAGATATGACCAAAAAAAGAGGGGATGGGTGTCAGGGATGGAATGGGACATGGTTCGTCCACATCAGAATAGGAAAACCAGATGTTTAAATAATGTTTATTCCTGGGAGAACCAAGTCAATTCAAGTACTGTTTGAAGAGCAGTTACTATGTGCTAGGCCAGGGCTAGGTGTGAATGACATAAAGAGAACAAAGCAGGTTTTTGCCTCGGTTGAACTTACAGTACAGTGAGTAAGATGGATATTAAACAGTAGCGAGGCTGTCTTGTAGGTATTACAAATGTGTGATATTTGGAATACCGGCTCTTACATACCCAGGGGAGGGCTCCCTAAGGGGGTAGTGCTTAAGTAGAGGCTTAAAGTGTAAGAGTTGACTAGGAAAAGGGAGGAAGCAACAGGGTTGAAGTTGGGGTAGAGGACACAGGAGCAACTTGGAACGTGCTCCAGGCAAAGAGGCCCAGAGATGAAAGGCTGTGTTGCAGATTCAGAACCGAAAAGAGAACCCCAAAGAATTTGACCACACATAGACTTTAAAATGTGATTGTGACTTGCCTATGATTTTCCAAAGTATTAACTTTCTTTCTTTCTTTTTCCTTTTATTTTTTTAATGCCTACTGCACCTGGTCTTCCTATGTGGTCTTCCATCCAAGCACTAATCAGGCCAGACCTTGCTTAGCTTCCAAGATCAGTGATTTTCCAAAGTAGAGTTTAAAACATTTTCTCTGTGAAATGTCTGTCTTGAAATCAGATGTCAATTATAAGCAATTAATGAAAATCTGAGTGAGAAATTTGGTATCATTTGTCATCCCAAGTGTTTCATCTTGCAGGTTAAATTCCTCATGTCATTTCAAAAATATATCTGGGAAATAAACACCCAACACTATCACCTCCCACTCTACTTTTTTACTGATGGCTACAGCTATTCCAAAATATTTTTTCTGTAGTAATGGCATGCCCCTTAAAGAACAAAGAAGAATATAAATGATTATAATTTGCCTGATTGGGTCTGTAAACATATGCTATCTTCAAGAAAAATGGATGATAAAACAGACTTCCACACAGTATATTTAATGATAGTTTTTCAGAGACCTAAAGCTGAGGTGTTCTTAAGCAGATTTCCTGTCCATGGAGAAAAACATGTGGCACTGTAGACATACCCAATCAAAACATGTTCTTTTCATATGTTTCTTAAATCATGCTTTCTATTTTTTCTCCTCCACATTTAGTTTTTAAGCTTCTTTCTCTGTCCTTTCATTGGATCAATTATTCCCCCCGGCTCTCCAAATCTCTCTGCATATGCTACAACCCAAAACTCCTTTAAAAATAGCCTAAAACCTTTTAACTTTAGTCTTCCTTTACAAAATGGCGTAGTCTGATCAGGCAAAAATATATTAAGCAAGTGAATCCTATTCTACAAATTTAAGACTCGTCCTGTTTTTTAAAAAAGTTTTGTGATTTCAGATATATATTCCATTTCAGTCAGTCTTCTCCCTTACGAATGTGTGAAATATTGAGTTCCACTGAAAGCAAAAGCAGTGTTTTAGAGGGCTCTTACCAGTGGCTCCTATTTATCGTCCTCTCTTTTTTATTTATAATCCTACCCAGTCAAAAGTGTTGACCATCTTCGATAAAATAAAATGTTGCTTCTAAACCTGGTTCTGGCAAACTTGATAAAGGCCTGGGACTGGTGCCTCACAACAATAAAAATGTGTTGAGAGCGGGTTCTTGAAGCCTTATGCATCTCCATCAACTCTGATTTTATTATTAAAATTTGACTTTAAGAGAATTCACTTCATAATGTATTGCTCTATCTAAACCAGAATGAGATACCACTCCACACCTCCTAGGATGGCTATATGTTTTTTTAAAAGTGTTCACAAGGATGTAGAGAAATTGGAACCCTTGTACTTTGCTGATGGGAATAAGAAATGGTTCAGCTGCTGTGGAAAAGTTTGGTGGTCCCCCAAATGTTAACATAGAATTACTATATGACCCTGCAATTCTACTCCTAGATATATACCCAAAATAATTGAAAACAGATACTCAAAGAAATATATGTATACACATGTTCATAGCAGAACTATTCACAATAGCCAAAAAGGTGAAAATAAGCCAAAACTCAATTATTTGATGAATAAATAAACAAATTGTGTCTCTACATACAATGGAACATTAGTGAGCCATGAAAAGGAATGAAATACTGATACATGACACAACATAGTTAAACCTTCAAAATGTCATGTTTAGTAAAAGAAACAAGACACAAAAATTGTATATATTGTATGATTACAATTATGTGAAATATTCAGCATAGATAAATCCATATAGACAGAATGAAAATTGGTTGCCAGGCGCTGAAGGAGGGGAATAGGGAGAAATGGCTTAATGAGTAAGGGTTTCACGTTGGGGTGATGGACATGCTTTGGAACTAGACTGAGGTGGTATCTATACAACATTGTGAATGTACTAAATGCCACTAAATTTTTCACTTTAAAATAGTTAATTTTATGTTATGTGAACTTCACCTCAATAAGTTATTCTTTAAAAATAAAACAATTAAAATAATGTATTTTCCTTGAAAAAAATTTTGATATGTAAAAGATTTTATTGCTGTAAGATACCTGCTAACTCAGTAATTCGCACACCTAATTTCTGTAGGTAAGGAAACTCTGCTCAAAGTCTGGAATAGGATAAATGCCATCTAGTTGTTTGTTTTCTATTCCTTTATAGCAGAAAACATAATAGAGCTATTTCTTGAAGAATCTGTAAACACTTTTTATCCTGGAAAAACTGTAGAGGGGAATTTTAAATGTTCTCTTCAGAATCAAGAATACAGATTCTCCACTCATTCCATTGGTACATCTAAGACCCACCCAGACAATGACTAATTGGAGTAAATGATTTTAATTTCTCAGTGTTAACTCTTGTTTACCTGATGTAGATGCACATCATCTACCTTGATGGAGACAAAAATGACAAAAACACCTAAAGTGTTTCTAAATGGTTTCTAAAACCATCTGGTTTTAGAAAGTCTTTTGGTCTAGAAAATGCCCAAGGCATTTACTCCAAACAAATTAAATAAAGCCAGTCTGCAGTACTCATTCCACCCTCTCTCCCCCAAAGTCCTTTTCCTTTTTCCTGTTTTCTCTCCCTCATCCTCTGCATCTCCCCAACCACACCCTGAATTTTGGTAAAACACAATGACTGATCATAAGACTCTGAAGATCTGGTTTTTTTCTAAATAATGAACTTTTTCTTGGTTTTCTTCATTTTTTTTTCCATTTTGCTACCTCTTCTTTGTTTATTCAAACACATACCTCAATATGAATTTTATAAAACTTTATTACAAGAATTATGAAATTAAAAACATAATTATAGGTTAGTATGAATATATTGCTTTAATTATATAAAAATTCTTTCTCTTCAAGTTATTCTTTATTAGTTGGAATCTAAAACCTAGTATGACTTAATCACTTGGAAATTCTTTTTGAACACCATCATTTTAATAAGTAATTCCTTAAATCTATTTGAAGGCATTTTAACACCAGGTAAGAGGTAATATAACAGCTATCCAAATATTCACATGAATGATGCTTTTTAATATAACTGTGGGATCTCAGATGTACAGCAGAGCTCCCATACAGTACTGCAAATAGACCAAAAAAAAACCACAAACCAACTTTTAGCACGTGTCATGCTATGAACTGAATATTTGTGTTCCCCTCCCCCAAATTTATATGTTGAAGCCTAATCTCCAGTGTGATGGTTTTAGGAGGTGTGCCTTTGGGAAGTGATTAGATAATGAGGGTGGAACCCTGATGTTGGGATTAGTGCCCTTAAAGAAGAGACACAAGAGAGATGATTTTTCTCTTCACCACCATGTGAGGATACAGTAGAAGGTGCCATCCACAACTAGGCCTTCGCCCAGAACCCAACCATGCTGCTACTCTGATCTTGAGCTTCCAGCCTCCAGAACCATGAGAAATAAATGTTTAAGCCATTCAGTTTATGGTATTTTTTGCCATAGCACCCAAACTGACCAAGACATGCCTTTTGGAAAGAAAAAAAAAAGTCTTCTTTGACATCAGTATGATGAATCTCTAAGAGCCACTAAATAATGTTGTCAGCTGTCCCCAAGAAAAATATAGTCTTTGTATATCTGTTGTCTTTACAATAAATAACAAGCTAAATTCTTCTGAGAACAAGGAGCCGTAAGCTTACCTTTCTTCCTCGTTACCAAATTCATGATGTTTATCAAGCATCCTTTTCACAGATGTTCTCTCAGTAGATAACTCTACAAGATATCCCAGAAGGAAAACATCTGCTTTTCACGTTTGGGACCACCACTACTGATTTCACAACAGCAACCTCAGTCTCAGGCCAAACAATCATAATAAACATAGCCTCCACTGTGACTGATGTGGCTGCAGCACGAAATGACCTGGAGGGGGAAACATTGAACCAATTCTAGGTTGTGGCCTTCACTGAGGTTGTATCTCAAATATAATGTCATTTTTTCCTCAAACAGGATTCTGATAAAAAGAATCTAGAAACAAATTTCAGTAGCTGAGAATACCCCTCAGATACCCTGCTTTGCTATTCTGTAATTGACAAAGTCTATGGAGAAGAGATTGATTTCTTCATGAAGACAAAGTCATTTCCATTTAGTCTGAGAAAGAAAAACAAACAACTTCAGTAAATATTTATTAAGTATTGTATGAGTTTGCTCAGGCTGTACCACTGACTAGATGGCTTAAACAATAGAAATTTATTTTCTCACAGTTCTGGAGGCTAAAGTCAGAGATGAAGTTATTGGCAGGTTTGGTTTCTTCCAAATCCTCTTTGTAGATGGCTGTCTTCTCTACTTCTACACAGTCTTCCCTCTCAGTCCTGACCTTATGACACCAGTCATATTATATTAGGGCCCATTCTAATGGTCTCACTTTAACTTAGTTAACTCTTTAAAGGTTCTATCTCCAAATATAGTCACATTCTGATGCATTGGGGGTCAGGAATTTAATATAAGAATTTGTGGGGGGAACACAATTCAGCCCATAACTACTGAAACACAAATCTGAAAAGAAATGAACCATTTTGCCTTGGGAGGTCAAACAGTGGCAAACGGGGCTCTGGAACTGATTCATATTCAAAAGAGGAAGCTGCACAGCATACTATGAAAGCCCGAGGAACACAGGTGCTCGTGCACTCACCCACACACACACATGCACACACTCATCCATGGGGGCATACCCACAGATCTCCAGGGAAGCTCACACAGGCTCTACCTCTTGGCCAGCCCATCTCTCATGGGTGTGACCATATTTCTGATGGTTCTTCTTTCAGACACAGAGCCTCAGCTAGGCAAGGGCATGGCACTGTTTGCTGCTTCCAAGTTCTTCAGCTCTGTGACGAGGTCCTTCTGAGAAGTCTGAATTTGGGTTTGTACTTGCCAAGAAGAAAACCACAGCCACTTCATGAACAACTTTTCAATCTTCACCTCAGACTTGAGGTTTTGCTTCTCTTTCCAGGGAAATGAAAGTGCCAAGAACGCCCCACTCCTTTAGTGAATACAATGTATCTTTTTAGAAAAAAAGGGTTATTTTCTAATTTGCTATTCAGAAGGGATATAACTTGTTTGCATACTCATAGCTGCTCTATTCTTTCCAGAAATCTAAGAAAGTAAATATTCTTGGCTTTCAATTGAGCCTTTTCTAAATCTAGGCACCATTTAATAGCTATAGTTTTTTCATCAAATTCCTCTCATTTTACATTCTCTTGGTCTACTGCTGTAACTTCAATTTCTATACTGATGACCTCATTTCTCAACAATCCCTAGTCCCAATAGTCATTTTTACTTGAATAAGTTATATAATCCTTTCTTTTGGTCAAGTATGTCAGAATATCATGGTGTCCTAAGATGCCAAGAAGTTGAGGATGCATCACTCAGGAAAGAGTTCATTGTCTGTGGAGGCAGCCTTGCTGAGTAATTTCCCCTTAGCTGGTGGTGGCTATAGACTCAAGTCCTCATGCATAGGGCAAGCCAAGCTCTACAACCAGAGTCTGAGATCTAAACTTTCCAAATTTACAAGCTGTCATAAGGTAGAAACAAGCCACTGAGCTGCCCATAGAAGGCTCTTCATAAATAAGAACTAAAGCAGAATCTGCAATGACAGGATGCCAGTATTAAGAATAAACTAATGGGGGAGGAACATTATATCATTCATACATAGATTATAGGGAACACTCTTCCTTGGACTACAGATATCATTATATAATATGAGCTAAAAATTAGATGCTAGGTTGTTTAGGAAACTCAGATATAATGCCAGGAGAAAACTAAGTCTGGGAAAGTTGTGGTTGGCATACAAGACATTGTGAATAGAGAGGCTTAGATGAGGTTAGCTTGACCCCATCAGGGAAAAAAGTGCAGATCCAGGGGGAAAAAATGGCTGGAGAAGAAAATTCAAATGTTGGCAGGAGAGAAGAAAGATGAGCTAGAATAAGGTAAGATCCTGAAGTATGACAGGGAACATCCCTAGCTAATCACGTCCTGTTTCCACGTTACTTCTACTACTACTCTACAAATTTGTGCTTGCCCAAACACCCCTTGGGAAGCCCTCTACTCCCCCAGTCCATGGACATCAAATTCCTTACTAACTTGTTCTAGTTTTGTTATTGGACCATTCCTAGTCAATCCTGTGTTGTTTTCTTAGTTGCCAATTTTTATCTAGCTTTTCAGAATTGTTTTGGGCTCAGTGCTTGTGTTCTATCTTTCCCACAGGATCCTTTGAAATCTAGGCAGAGTTATGAGTTTGTTTGGGTTTCCAGGCTGGTTTCTCTATTGCCATCCCATGCTCACCTAATTGGGAATGTCTAGGGTGACATACCATGCATTTGATTTTTTAGGAACTTTCCTACACATTTCAATCATCAGTCCCTTTTAAAGTACCCCCATAGGGTCATTGGAAATATCATATTCCCAAAACAATTCCCTTACAGATCCCTTTCAATGTATTCCTTTTTCTCCAAAATTTCTGTCAATTAGACATTAATCTTTCTTTATTGGTTAATATTTCAATCCCCTACAGAGATATTCAACAATCAGTTAGGAAAATCCAGGGTTTATCATGATTTTCTTTTAACTAAACACAATGTTCACTTGTTCATGCGATGGTTTGAAGCCCCATCATTGTTTCATGTGCCTCGCTGTCAGTCTTGTGTAGATTGTCGGAAGAAAGCATCCATCTCCTTCCAGCTGCAATGGCTGGACTTTGCCCCTTCAACAATATAATTTCATCATTCCCTCCTGACATTTGCAACTAAATTTCCTTCACAATGTTTCCACCAATTCAACTTGCCAACATAGTACATAATTCTTCCATGCCTGTTATTTAATCCATATATTTTGATCCAGGTAAATGCTTTTATTATCTGGGTACCAGTCATGAATCCCAATCCAAGCCATTAGTAATACCATAACATTGTATGCATGTTGCTCCAGTTTAAATGTAATTTTTTTCTTGTTCCTTGCGCATTGATAGACACTTAAAATTATAAGTGCTCTTCCCAAATTATTTTCTTAATTATTCTTTTCGGCTGAGAACTACCAATTATTTCCTATGCCTCATTTCTTCTCCTTGTCACCCCTATTGACTTTCATAGTAACAGTCTTTACACTTTTATCTGAGTCTTTTTAATTCCTCTCTCAAGCATCTCTACTTTTAATCCTCTAAATCAAATTAATGAATTGCCTGCTACCCCAAACCCTGACACCTGACTCCCGAGTAGATGTTCACTGTTCTCGTATCCTACACTAAGATTCACTGCAGATGTATCTCTGAGCTTGGGACTTGATGACATTGAAAACACGGGATGGGTTTTTCTATCTACAGCCACATTTCTTCTCATATGTGGAAACTGCTCATCTTTTACCACATGGAAAGGCTGCAGAAACAGATGGCCTGTTTTGGAGACCACCTGGTGCTCAGAATTTCTTGCTTAGAATTATGTTTTATAGGAATGAGGAAAAAATACAGCCCTGGAAACATACACAGAGGCCTCTATAAATACCAGTCATATTGCTGTTTGCAGCAAAATTTATTATCTGCTCATAGTATTTGGGTACATTTATAGGTATTGATTTAACACCATTGTGACCACTCTTGAGACAGAGCAATGCAAAAGAAAAACTTCAAAATGTGCAAGAGCAATAAATATCAAACTTTCTGATCTAAAGTGTATAAATATAAAATATCAGTCATTTCTGGAAACATTTTAAGAAAATCCAGCAACCACACGTCCATGAGTAGGTGTCTGGTGTTGACAGTCGATGCTAATCTTCAGAACACATCACCTCAGATCCAGCACGACTATTTTTATGTCTTTTATCAATACATGTTTGCATATCTAGGAAAGAAAAAAACATCATAATGTTTTACTCGATTCTCTTAGGGAGAGAATATAACTTTTCTAATTTTAAAATACAGCTAATTTTTAAACTACTTCCAATCAGAACAAATAAAATTATGTTCATCCATTTTCAACAAGAAAGTATTTACAGAGGTTGCCAAGTAATTTTCATTTTAAGTGCGTATTAACTTCAAAATAATGCCTGTCAGATGTTACAGCCAGAAAAACCACCAAGGAAGTAGTTAAAAGGAAAAGATGTAGTTAAATGCTATTTCTTTTGGGCTATGCAAAGCTAACCCAGAAGTATGATTACAGTTTTCATTGAATCGCTGTTAAAAAATTAATGTGGCCACATCAAGTGGAAATCATTCACGAGACATTTAATGACATTTTCTTTAATAACTGTTTGCTTACTTGCAATCTGAAGAAAATTATATTTAAGTATCACACGGATAACATAAATAGAAAGGTAACTTAAGGCAGAGTTGACTCTCCTACAGAAATACTGGCATTCCTTTGTAAATAAAATAATAGTGAGAAGAAATCAGAATTACAAAGATTGATTAATTTTCTGGATAATAAAACTCCAAACTAAACAGTAAAATGTTTTATTCCTTATTATACCGCTGGGGGTGAGGAGTGGGGAAAGAGGAGGTAAAAAATAAAGATCTGCAAAGAACAACCAACACTGTCTACTCACACTGAACAGCTTGGGGTCCTTGGTGTGTGGATGAAAGCCCTTCTTTTTACAAGCAGAGACCTCAAGCATGCCAGCATTGGTAAGCCTGAAGATGCCAGTGCTAAGTTTCAGGGGGAAATAAAGGTACACAATTAAGAATCATTTTGGCTTTCCAGATGCTTTATTTGAATGACACAAGCATACATATTCCTCAAATGGGATGGATGAAGGAGCCATAACTAAAAATTCTGCAGTGATTTTATTTTTTGAACCAGTCTTGCAATGACTGGCCGAGTGGAGTGAGATGATAGACAGACCAGTGCTGTTCCAAGCACCTGAAAGGAAGAGGGCAGCTGAACTGCTCTGTGAGACCACAGAGGCAAAGCACAGGCCCATGGAGAAAATGACAGGTTGTAGATATTTCTAATTTTTCTAGTAATGAATAGTGGTGACAGCAACAGCAAATATTTATGGAGAGCTGGCTGTAGGGCCAGGTACTATACTAAGCTCTTTACAAAGACTCTTCTAGTTTCATCTTCATATCAGTTGGTGATGGGCAGGTATCAGGGATGAAGCGACTGAGCCTCACGGTAGTCAGGTATCCTGCTAAACACACTACTTGAGAGTAAAGACAGAATTCCTATATAAGTTTACTTGACTCTTCTGCTTACAATCACTCTACAATAATCATTGTGTTCCAAACCTAGAAAGATACTGGAGGTAATCAAGTTAAGGCTGGAAATTTTCCTACAATAAGAAATAATACAGTAGAACTAAGATCTCAAATGGCAAACTGGAATAACATCCGCTTCAAGGTCATGCTAACTGAAGAAAGAAAACTCAAAATTCTACCACTGAACAGGCCTTAAAAAGCAATACTGCAAAGCTACAGGTACACGGGAACCAGCTGTCACCATTCTCTTTTTCCCAAGAGCATGGTATGTCTGCCTAGTCCCTAAGTGCCACAACCTGGTGCGTGGACACACTGGCACACAGCAGCCCCAGTTGCACCCTTACTTGGCTTCTCTCAATATGTACACTTACTCTTTATGCTTTGGTGAACACACAATGGCAATAGCCTCTGGCAACATGAGCTGATAGGAACAGTGAGTGTGAAGATCAACACTGGACAAGAACGCAGTTTGGGTTGGATGTGTCTGTGAAAAGAAAAGAGGACAATCTTACTGGAGTAGATGAATCTTAGCCAAGGACACAGCCCATTCTAAGAGAAAACTAGTTATTTGCTTTTTCTTTCTTTCTTTCTTTCCTTTCTTTCTTTCTTTCTTTCTTTCTCTCTCTCTCTCTCTCTCTCTCTCTCTCTCTCTCTCTCTCTCTCTCTCTCTTTCTTTCCTTTCTTTCTTCTTTCTTTCTTTTTTACCAACATTAATACAAAAATTTTTAAATGTCTTTCTGATGACATACCCCTTCCCTTTTTGCATCTTTGGAATAATTACAACTTTGGGAAGAGGTTCTTGGGAATGTTTATGTCCTTTCTGTGTATTGAGAAAGACAGAACTGGAAATTAATTTGCCAGAGGTTTTAAACTGATTCTCATTTAATCATCACAACTCATCTAGGAGATACTTATATCATTATCTTAATTTTACATACTAGGATCCTGAGGCTCCTTTAAGTAACTTGCCCATGGGCACACAGCTGGTCAGGAGCAGAGCTGTGACTGGAAACCCTGGGATATTTATACAAAACCATGGATGCAAAGTAAAGTTTCTACTAAATTTACCACTGCTACTGTGTATCCTTTCGTGGATCTCCATTCCCTACAAATGAGAGAATCAAGCTCTCCAAATTACTGATGGGGTTTGGGACATATCATGAAAAGCAAATAAATATCCATGTGATGAAAAGGAAGAAACTATAAATTTAAAAAAAAAATACTTCCAGGTTCTTGGCTATATACAAACTTGTATTTATGAGGGACAAATCAGAGGTTCATAGTTAAATACAAAAAATACATGCACCGCTAATGATTTTAAAATTCACAGTCGACTCCGATTACCCTTGAAAAAAGAAATGTGACTATTTAAAACATGAAATCAAGGTCTTTTTCATGCACTGTCTGGGTCCTGGCTCTGTCGCTCACTAGCTCTATGACACTGAGGTTTTTCTAACTTCATGCCCATTATATCAACTGTAAAATATAAATAATTATTTTCTTCATGGGATTGTTATGAAAATTAAATGAGACAATCCATGTAAAATTCTTAGCACAGTGCCTAGCACATAAAAAGGAATTAAAACTATTAGCTGTTAGTACTGCTGTGTTCTTTCTGTTGTTATTTTAATGTTGTCATTATGAACTAAAAGGGCACAGGCCCATAGAAATAGTTTCAAGCCTTCACACATGACTATGGTCTGTTGAAGAAATGTTAAGATTTTAAAACTCCTTTCTATCTTATTTTCTAGAATGAAGATAAAATTCGTTAATATCTATTTACAGAAAGATAAATGTTCTGAAAGGAAAAAGTGACTCTTGGTCTGCAGAGACATAGATCAACTGAGGAATAAAAATTATCCTAATTTTTAAAACCCAAATCTTTAGTGAAAGCATGAGTGGGAGGTTCTGACTGTTATCTGATTCAATGAAAACCTTCTGTTAGTACATAGAGCCCTCTATGTCTTGCTGAGAATGTAAGAAATGTTCAAAGGAAGTCTAGTGTTGTGGACGTGGCAGCAAAGATTGTCAAAAAATAAATCAGTCTGCCCATCAATTTCTTTCCAGGCTAAATGCACATCAGAAGACATTCTGAGCCCTTCATTTCTGTCAAGGGGAATAACTTCTACTCCATGAGGACAAGTCTTCCATGGGAGAATGGTGCTTTCCCCATTCACCTCCTCTAAGGAAATAAAAATGATGATGATGAGGAAGAGGAGGAGGATAGCAGATGTTATTTACTGAAATTGAATCAGGTGTCAGGCACTGAACTAATCACTTTCCATAAATGATGTCATTTAATTCTTATAAAAAGATAAGTGCTATTATTATCCTCATTTTGCAGATGAGGAAACTGAGCTAACCAGAAGAGTTATACAGCCAGTTAAGCAGAGAAGTCTAAACTCAAATCCAGATCTGTCTGATTCTGATTCAGCCCTTCTTTCCTATGACTAATTTATATCTGAAAAAAGTTAGCTCTGGAATTTGTTGCTATTATTATGCCAATAAAAATCATCACAAAAAGTCATTACAACTGAAGTTTAGGCATACAACATTCTAGTGTTTTCATTGAACCACAACAATTTGCTATGATGAAATAAACAAAAAGCAAAATCCCAGATGTCTAGTATTATGCCAGATTCATTATTTAAATTAAATGATGCAATTTCATTATTGCATATATTTTATACACACTTCATAAGGGAAAAACTTTTATTTCTAATTTGGGAAATGTCCTGTAAGATTAACATTGACTTTTCAATATAAGTGAATTTAACAAATTGTTCATTCTTTCTAAGTTCATGTTACAATTTCCTTGCTACATTTTTTTTTTTGTTTTAAAATGCACTTTTGTTACAGAAAATCAGGTTAAACTAAATAAGGCTTTTAAAGGTCAGCAACTTCTAAGCAAACAGTAAGGCACATTACTTACTGTTAAGTAAAACAAATAGACATATGGAAAGTTTTGCAAACTCTTCATTATAAACAATTTCTTGTATTTGAGAGGCAGTTTATACTTTTCAAAAGGCTTTCAAACCTGGTATCTTGTTTACAGCTCACACAAATCTGATGAGGGAGAGAAGGTTTGCATTAGCCTCACTTGGTCAATGAGAGAACCTAGAAACAAGGAGGTTAGCAGTCCTGACCAAGGGCACATGGCAATTTACAGGTAAAGTTGGGAGCGAAGATTCCTTTACCTTCCTAAATCACAGAACACCAAATGCTTGGTGATATGTGTGTGTGTGTGTGTGTGTGTGTGTGTGTGTGTGTAGGAGTGGGTGTGGATGTGTGTCCTGCTCCCACTACCTTCTCTATAAAATAAGTAAAATAAAAAATGATCACTTATCATTCTTTAGGGGTTTTTGAAGGTCCCCAGGATGTGTCCTGGAAACCTTCGCCAGCATCACATGACAGTGGAACGACCTGTCCCTACTCCCAGCCCAGATGTGTGAGACTACATGAAAAAATGTCCCCCGGATAGCTTAAACCAAGAATAGGACAAGTTGAGTATTATCATCAAAATCAATAGCCACAATATTCTGAGTCTCTAGAAATGTGCTAAGAAATTTTAACACTCACCATCACCTAAAGTCAATTATTATGATCCCTATTTTACGAATATAAAGCTGATGCTCAGATTGCTTAAATAACTTGCCAATATTCCTGTAATGAATTCTTAGCAGAGCTAAGATTTCGACTCAGGTAATGTAATTCCTAAGCCCTTTCTTGCTCCTGTTAGATGTTGGAACCCAGTATTTTTGACTTCATCCACTTGATCCTACACCGTAGCTTGTTCAGCCTGTAGAGGAGGTACAGTGGAGTGCATGGTCCCTATCTGATATGTACAAACACCTGTTTAAAAGAAACATTTTCCAAAATTTTGATAAAATAATGTCATAACAAAAGGAAAGAGAACATTAATAACTGTTTAGTTAAATTAGTTAAAAATGTGACTAGGCCATCATTACACTATGTAAAATCATTAAAACAAGTCACCAATTTCTATATGTGTCTCCCTCTTTTAACTTTGCGTAGTAGGAAAGAGTATAATAGAGCTCTCCACAAATTCAGATTTGACAGATTTAGACATAACCAATCATTGAAGAAAATGCTTTAATATGATGACGTTACACTTGAAAATATTGAAAAGAAACTATTTAAATTAAACTGAATTTCCTTAAGGAGAAAAACGGCACACCACATACCAAAAAAAAAACAAAAACAAAAACAAAACCTGAGACCCAAAAGGTCAAACGTACATGGATCCAACCCAGAGTGAGGAGATCATGTTGATCTTGAACACTGAATAATTCTTCTACATTCTCCACGTCACAATAGTCTGGTCCTGCAGACTGCTTTGGCACAATTACGTGGGTAATAGTAAATTCATTATGCGTCTAAAAAACAATTAGCAAAAAGAATAATCTGACAGAGGGGGGAAAAACATCTGACAGAAAAGGGAAAAAAAATTCTAAATAGGAAGGACAATATTTTGCCGCAAGACTACAGAGTCCCATTACTTGCATTATCATCCTCTCACTCCCATCACAATGCAAAAACAAAGTCCCAAACCAGAAGATGGGTTATTTGTCAAAAATCTCAGTCAGTTGTTTGTAACTTGAAACCCATTTTCACAATGAAAAAAAAAATGTACTAAAAATAGAAATTAGCATATCAGGCTGGCCCATGGAAGTTTAGTTAACAAATAATGTTTGATATATTACCTCTGTAATGGAAAAATCAGAACAAAATAATAGCAGGTTTATTTGAAGCAGGAGTTCCTAGTTAAATAATTCTGTGGTGTTACTGAAAGATAATTCTAAAGTTTGTAGAGGTTAATGATCTTGTTTTTATTTTATTAATTATATTTATTTTCACTTCAAGACTTGAGACTTTCTTCTACCATAGGGGGATTCACTGGATTTTTCCATAATTAAGGTAATTTGCAATTAGATCAAGAGAAAGGGAAAATAAATTACCCCCCTCAGGTAAAAGAGCTAAAAAGATAAGGTAGTGAAGTGATGGTAGGATCCTTAGGTAAGAGATATTTGTGCTAGGGGTAGCTGTCCATCCCTCCATAGCACATCCTCTTAGGGCTTAGGAGCCCTAAGACTCCTCTCTAGTCTCAGGGCTTTCCTGCAAAACTGGCACTCTTCCTTCAGCCTTCATTACAACTCTTCCCTCCATCCCACCCGCTCCTCCAGGCTAACTTGATGCATTCTTTAGGCCTAATGTAAACATCACTTCTCAGGAAGTCCTTTTTGACCCTCCCAGACAAGGTAAGTTTCCTACTTACACATTCCCAGATACCCAGCACTTCCATTGAGAGCGCCCAGCCCCATTTATAATTAATCATTCGTCTGGTTCATTACAAACATTGTGAATAGGCCATGTAGCAAAGACTGTGGCTGTTTTAAGCTACTGAAGCCAACACCTAGCACAGTGTCTGACACATATAGGTACTCAGCAAATGTTTGTCTGATGAAGGAAGGAAGGCAGCAAGGAAGCGGGGGAGGGATGGAAGGAAGAAGGAATTAAACTAAGGTCAACATATGGTCCTTGGGAGGAAGCATCCATAGCACACTGCCCCCTTGATAAATAAAGTGGCTGTGGGAAGGAAATAGCAGGTCATTTTCCTGTGCTTGTCATCTATGCTTTCTCTCTCCTGGAAGAAAAGTGATGATGCAGCACTGGAATACAGTAGGAGAACATGTGTGTAATAAAACATACTATGTTTTCAATAAAACAACAGTTCCCAAGCTAAACGTTTAGGACTGAAAATGTGCCTGGCCCTAGAAATATAGACTGATACCCAAAAGAGACTCTGAAAGGGCACTTCCAAAGAAACATTACTCATTTGTCTTGCAAGTGGGAAATTAAATGCATCATCTCTCTTTTATTTCCTTCTACTTTGGCACTGTCTTTCATCGGACATTCCTGATAAAATCTCCCATACTTAAATATGGCCTGTGCTACATTTCAATTTGTTGAAAATACTGCCTTAAAGAAAACAACAAAATGCTAGGTTTATTCCACACGTGTCTGCAAAAGGGTGGCAAGATGATATCTGCCACAGATAAAAATAAGTAGAGTTAGTTATATGAATGTATGAAAAACTAACAATTTCCAAAAAACTTGATTTAGAAAACTATATGGTTTTAGAAATCTGAAGACCTGTAATCATTTTTTTAAACAAAGATTTAATCTATACTTTAATTCTTTACAACAAACTATTATAACATCCCCGAAATTTTATAATCCATTTTCTAGGATAATTTCATGAATAATGACAATAGTTCAATAAAATTAACCCATGTTAAATCCATAACGTTTGCAACTTTCAATGATGCTTTTATTCTGTTCTGCTTAACACGAGGACATCAGTACTTTTCACAGTATCCTGTACAGAGAATTATGAAACAAAGACCATACCAGTTTTCCACAGAGTATTCCACAGGTTTCTATTCCTCTCACTGTATTTGATTCTGCCAGCAGCAGAAATTTGTGGCAAAGATCTCTTGATAAAACGACACATCTCAGTCCTTCAACCACTAAATCTAAGAAACAGAAAAGGGAGAAGCTAAAAAAATATTACATCCCATTCTTCAAATCTGTTTTTGGTTAAGTGACTGCAAGTAAATTTAAATATAAATAATGAAATTATCAGATGCTTCACTTTCCATGTGTTAGTTTAAAACTCTTAAAAGTAAATGTTGACTAGAAGAAAGGTAAAATTACCTTTTGCATATAAATTATTTTATGAACAAGTGGCAAAGTGCAAACACTTTGTATCTTTGTGCTCCAGATCAACTATTTACAAGTATGTGTGAGCTTTCTTTTGGCACAAAGCAGATAAACTATAAAGTGCATTGGCTGCATAGACCACATCCCATATAACCTATAAGACATAGGATGAATATTCTTTATTGTGTTTCCCATACGTTACTTATATCTTTATGAAAGTTGGTGATAATAAAGTAAAAGTATGTTTTCAGAAATAATTAGCAGTAGAGTAATTTATAAAATGGTTGCCTATCATAACTCTTTTATAATAAATGAAAAAAACAAACTCAGCTGAGTGTTTGCTGGGAAGAATTCCACATTTGATTTTGAAAACAGCACTGACATAGCAGTAACCAAGCTGAACTAATTGTTGGCAGAAACACATAATCCATTTGGAGGTTAACTATCCATGTGTACAAGATCCTCCTGGCCCAGGGAAATGCTAAACATTTAAATTCAAATTGCTGAGCAAAATTCTTGACAAACAAGTTGTTTAACATCTTTCCCATGTGTTTACCTTTAAGATTTATGTGTTTCTTGGTTAAAATAATTGAAAAAAAAATTCTTGGAATTCTTTTTAAATCTCTATATCATGACTAAATACAGTCCCATTTTTTATAGAGTCTGCTTGATCAGAGGACAAAGCAAAATGTTTCCTAAATTTTAAAGTATATATAGTAAAAGCCACATGGTACTGAAAGACTAGTTCTGTGTACATGTACACACGTGGAAGGGTCCTACCACAATTGATAATGAAATGAGAAGAGCCCTCCCAGATGTTCCAGAAATATGGTTTCACTAGAAGAGATTTAATACCTTACAAGGCACATTTATTCACTTACTTTGAACAGCACTTAGAGTGGCAGCTGGCTTTAAGGCCCTGTTGACAGGAGGAGAGTGGCTAGCGTAATTGGTTGCATCACTTTTATTAGGTTGATCGGCAAATACATTCAGCAAGGAATTGTTCTGGTGTGTGGAAAAGCAGGACAAAGCACTCCCATCAATCTGCTCAGACAGTGCTGTGGTTTCCTGGCTTCGCATCTGACCTCGGGCTAATTCTTGCTTCTTGAGCTGATCTTCAAAAAACAGGAATTGCTCCGTTTCTAGCTGCTGCTGGCGCATCTGAGCGATTCGTTTTCTTTCTGCCTCTATCAATCTCTGATGCTCCAGTTTTTTGAGAATTTCAGCTTTATATTTGTTCTAAAAAAATGTGGTTGTCAAAATAAAAGGTTAGTTCCCATGGCAAAGACACCAAAATGGGATTAGACATTCAATCTCTAGAAAACAGAGAGACACACAGCTAGATACTATAATCTGCCCACAGGGACACTCATGTGACAGTGAGGAAAATATATAACATCATGGCAAAAGCCCCTTAATCTGATTCAGGCAGCAGTTCTAAATCCACTCATATTTTACCAGAGACAGCCATGACAACCATGTTCCCTCCATTCCCCTGAGCTTTTAAATATTAGAAAATCAAGGTCAGGATGGTCTGCTCAGCCTGACTAACCAATCATGTGGGACAGTATCTCAGAAACGGTTATATCACCTTAGACTGCACTGTCTAACATAGTAGCCACTAGCCATATGTGGCGATTTAAATTTATTAAAATTAAATGAAATTAAAAAATCCAGTTCCTCAGCCCTGCTAACCACGTTTTAAGTTCCATGTGGCTAGTGGCTCCCATATCAAAGTGCCACATAGAACATTTCCATCATCACAGGAAGTTCTATTAGACAGTGCTGCCCTAGAATCCTTAGCATTTGACTCTAGAACCCTTACAGCTGGAACTTTATGGAGAAGGGGGATCACTAAGAAACGGTTCTCAAAATGTGGTCCAATCATCTTTAGCAGAACCAGGAATTTTAAAATGAAAGATTCTTGAGTTCCCCAGTCTTCACAAAAATATCCAGGCAATCTTAGGTGAGAAAATAGAAATGTTTAATAAGCTCCCCAAATGATTTTGATGAAAACTAGACTTTGGGAGCTACTTTAAGGCAGTGGGAGGAGGGACACTGCTTACAGAAGTACTTGGATATGCACACGCACCACCCTGGGTCTTGTTACTGGCAACTTCTGATTCAGCAGGTTTGGGGAGGTGGCTGAGAGTCTACGTTTCTAACAAGTTCCCAGATAATATGGTTGCTATCTGTAGCAACGGCTTAAAGGTGTGTCTGTTCATCTCACCTAGGCATAAAGGCTGCCACGCAACCTCCCCAGAGATTCTACATGCCATACTATTGTGGACTGTGAAGTTGCAGGTATCACCAAAGGCAGACCGTGCAACAGCTGCTGAGGCCGTTCCCCCCAGGGAGCTCCGGAGGCGGTGACCAGACACACTGCTGAGTGTAGAAGGGAGACTGAACTGGGCTTTTCTCTCCCTTGCTTTCTCTGAGCCTCCAAAATCATTTTTATCTTCCATAGTTCAAATAGAATCATCAGTATCCACACTTGAGGGAATCTTCTGATTTCCTTCTGTCAAAACACCCCACTCGAACCTGACTTCTGGCTATGCCCAAAGAAAGTCGAGTTCTGTGACCATGTTCAGAGTTAATGAGAGTGAACGGAAAATCGATAAAGGTGACAACTTGCAGAGCACATAAAACATAAACAAAAAAAGCAAAACTGACCTTAATAATAATTCTATAAACATCAAGATTTCATGTTTTGAACTGGAGTATCCTACACACCAACTGGTCAATTTCTTTTATCAATACCTTTCAGTCTAAGATATCATTATCATTTTTGTTCTTTATTTTAAAAAATCCAGAGGCCACCACCCTTTGCTGATATGATTATACTTCACTCATGTGGTTAGCTATTATTCTACCTTGATGTAATATTGACTATAATATTCAAGAATTTAATTCACATTTCCAAGACTTACTTAATTAGATACACCAGAAACCATATACTTTTCTTCCTACCTCCTATTGCCTCCATTCATTGGTAAAGAGCAGACACCTGGCTCAAAGGTTGCACTGGCGAGAGTTGGTCAAAAGCTCTATTTAAAACATTCTAGAAAATTTATTTTCTAAGACAATGCTTTAGTAGATGTTGTAGGGAAATAAAAATACCACATCTTTGGTGCAAGTGCTTAACCTAGACATCAGCATGAATTTTTTATTGGTGTTACATCACTGCATCTTTAATTTTTCATTTAAATGCATATGACATTTGAAAAACTCATATGATAATGAAATTCAAAAAATATCTGCATAGAAAACAGTCATGA
This sequence comes from Macroglossus sobrinus, assembly GCA_004027375.1. Taxonomy (NCBI): domain Eukaryota; kingdom Metazoa; phylum Chordata; class Mammalia; order Chiroptera; family Pteropodidae; genus Macroglossus; species Macroglossus sobrinus. Next base: position 352,820 of record PVKZ01001202.1, on the reverse strand, counting down.
AATAAATGTACCAACTGAACTTACTTTGCTTTGCAAATATTCTTGGTATTCTACGTTATATTTCTTTAAAAGGTCCTTTTTCAATTCATCTGTCCTTGGGAATGCAATCTCCTTCAGTTTCTTTTAAAAATATATATATACATATTGATTAGTGGGATTTTCAGTATAGTCTTTCAGATCATCAGCTGAGAAAGAAAAACAGCTGGTATGTGTATTAGAAATCAAGACACAAGTAGCCAAAGATGATGGTGAAAAAATAATTCTCTCTATTTAGGGCTCCAAAATATAACTTCTCAGTAAGGAAGGTGGAAAATATCTCCTTTGTAAGATCTTTATTGACTCCACTGGTTAGATAAGCATTTTGTTTAGATAGGTACCCCATTTTTAGGTAGTAGATTTGCACATTCCATAGTACATTTATGTATGTCATCATTGTTAGAAGGGACATTGAAGAACATGGTAGATAGGGATGCCTAGGCTTGACAGACTGTAAAAAGCACTGAGGTACTTTTCATACAAAATATAGATTTCCGGACCTAATCCCAGATCTACTGAATCAACATGTTTATTGAAAGGGAAGTGGTTGAGGAATATGGATCTCAAACACCACCCTAGCAATGCTTAATGGCTAGAAAATCTGATATTAGTCGAGGCACCAATTCCTTCCCCTAACCTTTTTTAGAGATGAGGAAACAGAGTCCTAGAGAGAGTAAAACACTTGTCCATATCACAGCTAGCTAGTGGCCGTTATGATTAGAATCAAAAACTCCTGCCTCTAGCCAGGCTCTTATACTAAAATTCTGTTCTCTTACTTTTTTGTCATCCATCCATCCACCCATCCATTATCCAACAAGTATAAACAAAAAATTCTACATGTCTTTGGAGAATTTTTTCCCTATAAGTAAAAATAACATAACTCTAAATTAGAGTAAAAGAGTCACGTTGGTGGCCTGGGACCTCTGGTTTCTCAAAAGAACTCTCTGAAGTTGAATGAACAAGAGTCTTGAGGGAGAATACTACACAAAGGCATGAAAATAAATGACCCTTTAGATCAGTGTGTATAGAAGTAAAAAACAAGTAGATGATCATTTGACAAAATTTGAGTTCTGCACACAGGTTGCCTCAGGCCTGACATAACTGGTAAGAGCACCATTATTCCATCAGATTACGGCAAGATATCTTTCAAGAGTTATTTAAAATTTCATGCTATGACTGGTTTTGTATATATTGTTTATCTTCCTTCATATAAGATCAATCTAAACTATTTAAGATAAATACATAAAAAAATATTAAAAACATTATTTAAAAGGACATATTCTCAGTTAAAGATATTTGGAACTACATATGTAGCCTATTCAAGATTATTTCAGGCTACTCCCTAAACAATTTGTTTTCTATTAGGCTAGTACTAAAAGAAAAAAAAATAACTAGAACTTTGTGGTTCTCTTAATAATCAACAGTGATTTTCAAACAGTTTCAGGGTTCAGGACTGCATGGAATAGTCAAAACCAGTCCAAATGACTATCTCAAACAAATGTAAGGAAAGACAACCATTTTCTTAATCTCTGGGAGGAATGGTGAAATAATTCCTTCTTCACGCCATAAAGTGCTTGAGCACATTCTGGATCTTTTTCTTCCCCCTCACCCCCAACCCTCAACACCTCAATTTCAATTAGACATCCCACACTGGCCCAGTAATGATATTTAATGGTCTAAGAAGCAATTGAAATATCATGGCTAATGGAATGATTTAGTGTTCTTAAACTCTCAAGAGGATGAGACAGAGGAGTGAAGGAAGAGGGGATGGTGAATCAATAATAATGGATACTTGTGAAGCATTTGATCCCACCGGGGAGAATCAACCCTGTAATACCTTCATAATATCCTGCTTTTCGGGTACTGCGCATTGTTGGTAATCTCGATGGCCGGGAAGCTTTTCTACAAATAAGCTAGAGAAGGAGAAAGCATGTCCTTAGCATTATATGATAGCAAAAGCTCAATTATGGTTTACAATATGAGAATGAGCCTCTTTTTCAAAAAGGACATATTTAATAAATTATTTAAACTTTATTCATTTCACCTGCCTTTCCATCAAATGTTGGCAATGAATATGATTTTGGTGTTATAGGGTAGTTAAATTCAGCAAACTAAGCACTGAGGTTAAGAGGGTCAGGCTGCTCCCTAAATAGATTATATAACTTTGGTTTTCCTCGGGTCCTGGGTACTTAATCCCATCAGAGCACCATCTTCCTTCTTAGTGCAAGTGGCAACACAAATCACATAAAAATTGAAGACTTTAGAAAAGTCTTCTCACCATTGGAAAAGACTCAAAAGACCACTGATGAATCTGTAGTGCCATAGTATATATATCCAAAACCCTTAAGTGAAAATTCGTGACTAAGAGAAGTGACAGCCAGAATCCCTAGTGGAATAAATGGGTAGTGCTGGTCAGGAGTTGTTTATTTTTCGTCACCTTTTTGAGAAACAAAGGATAGCAGAAGTAAAAGAAAATCCCTAGAGTAAGCCAGGTGCATTACCTCCAGGTAAAGTGAAGATACAGTTTCTATAAGAAATTGGTTCCATAGGTTTTTCTCACTGATGTATATCCCCAGCCTGCAGAATAGTGTCCAGCTCATAGTATATGCTCAATATTTGTTCAATGAATGAACAGCCCTTCTTTGATAGATCATGAAGGGCTTTAAATACTATTTTTGATCAATTAATATGAACTACCCTAAATTCTTGGTTTTCTGATGTTTCATCATTCATCACCTAACCTATCATAACTCATTTCTAAAATGAGAAAATTAAGACTTAAAGAGGCTACAATGAATTGTTAGTCACTTAAGGATTTTTAAATAGAATAAAGTTATAAACATTAGGAGTTGAAGAGACTTCAGAGATATTTGCCCATAAGTCTTTCATTTATAAATATGGAATTAAGGCTCAAGGAAGAAAATTGAATTACAAATTATCACATGGTTAATGACTGAAGAGAATTCATATATTCTGATTACTGAGTAACTCTGTATAGTGGCCTTTCCTCTTTACCACACTTAAATTACAATTAAAATTTTGGGGAAACATTGCTATCGATGACAATCGATAATTTCCAATTTCATATTTATTGCTTAACTTTCTAAAAATAATCGATTTTCCTAAGTAGACTGAATGTGGCCAACCATCGATTTATCAAATGTTCTCAGGTTAAGTCCCCAACTGAACTAAAGAAATTAATCAAGACTTGACTTTCAATTAAAATAAAAATAAGGGTTTGGGCTTAAATTAAATAATTATTTGTAACAGATCTTCAACCAGTAAGCTGAAAAGCTGGTTAAAAAATCCAAATCCCATTTATGCTAGCTCTTAAACTAGGAAATGTTATTAATAATAGCTATCTAAGGGGCTGTATATTTGCATATGGCTGTTTTGAGGTAGCCACTTTCACTCAACATTTTGGAAGCTCTTGTATAAGTGGTATTATCACACAGCAAAATAAATTGTTTTTTATTGCTTTAAAAAAAAGCTAACTACTATGTGAAATAGGCTGCTATATTCTATTCCTGAATCAGACCCCTCCTATAACTGCCAACTTATCCTCCAGTCTCAACCCATCAAATCAAATTTTTAAAATGTTAATGGCATGTTCCAAGTGCTGCAGATGAAGCTGCAATATTGTTCCTGCCCTCATAAAGTTTACATTCCTGTGGGGGGGAAATGGCATGAAACAAGAAATATAATTTGCAAAAAGTATTTTAAAAGGGACACGCAAAGAGTATTTAAAAAAGGATACTGTGCCGGCCTGCTGAGAGGGCATCCCTGTGCTCATCACAACCTTGACCTTCTTCTCATCCCTAAGCCTAAGGGATGGTGTGGCGATGCCTTTGAGTGCATTTACTTGATAATTTAAAAACCTACAGATGTTAATGTTTTTGAAGATGATAAAAGTGGTCTGAACATGAAAACATTCCTGTCATCCAAACTGTCTCACCAAAATAGCATGTAAATATTTTTCCAGTTCTCTCATATCAAAGGCTTCCAAAACTAAAGACTTACGTTATAAATTTATTATAAAGGACAAAGGCATTTTCCAAGTTTCCTTCTTCCAGATACACAGATGCCATCCTCTCCATTTCTACTCCAGATCTGAAGTAGCGGCGTGGAGTGATGTCTTCACTGATGGTGATATTACAACCAAGCTTGCTTAGGGCACGGACTCGCTCCTCTGGGCTGAGGGAAACATCTGTATGGTCAGGCATAGCAGCTAACTTTTTCTGCAAAGCAAAATTTGAATCTCCAATTACAAGAAATGACTACAACTGAAATTATAGCTGTATTTTCTGTGCTAACTATCTGACACCAATACCTAAGGAAAGCTTAAGAGTTAATGATATGATAAAAGCAAAGTCGTTTTGCTTCAACACATGATCTACACACCAAAAAGACACACTTCTCCAGGGTAAACATACATTTTTTTTTTAATTGGGGTAAGAGCTCTTTTAGGTATCAAGGCAGTTTCTGTGTATGCAGCTGTGTTAGGCCATTTTAAGTAAAATATTGTTGACCCTTATTTCTTCATGAATGTTTCTATCCAGGGCCACGTGAAACAGGCCAAGAGAAGGATTCTTGCCAGGTAGGGCTCATGGTATTCCACTCTGAAGGCTCTTCAAGAGGTAGCTTGGATTCAAGATTACTATAAATGATTCAACCTTACTCTAGAATATATCTCGTTTAATAAGAAGTTTCAGAGGCCCACCTACATCTTCACCAAGTGAGTAAAACTCTACCAATAAGTCCTGGAGAAATTTGGAGAAGAATATAAGCACCTTACTTTTTTTTAATATAAAAAGATGCCTAGGCTTCCACATGATCATAACTACACTAATTCATCCTTGACTAAAAAAAAAAAAATAAATTATTAAGAAATAATGATATTAATACACTCGTATTTTAAATAAAAAAAACAAATCTGTATTTTGGAAAAACACAAAACATACACATTCAAGATAATTATTAAATAAAAAGTGCTTCAGAAAGGCAAAAAAGTCAACATATATTTTTTCTGTTTAAAGACCATATAGCAAGTATTTTAGGCTTTGCCAGGTCATATATTCTCTGTGGCAGCCATTGAGCTCTGCTGGCATGAAAGCAGCCACAAATAATGTATAAACAAATGATTCTGGCTATATTCCAAATTTTTACTCAAAAAAGCAGGTGAATTTGGCCCTCAGACCATGGTTTACTGACTCCTGCTTTAGACCAGTGCTTCTCAAAGCATGATCCGGAAACCAGCAACATCGGCATCAACTGGCTTTCTCAAAAATGCAAATGCTTAAGAGGCCCCACCTCAGACAGACTTAGAACTCTGGAGGTGGGCTTGGAATTTTAACTTTTCCCAGAGATACTTACGCGTATTATAGTTTGAGAAGCACTGCTTTAGACAACTACCATCCTTTGATGCTCCAAGAATGGAGTTAGCCCAGAGCAAATTTAGCTTCGCAAATCCACCCCAGTCAGCAGGGTAGGCTGCAAGTCTGACTATAGTGTGGGCAGAGCATTTGATTACGGTCCGTAGAAAATTTAAAAAGAAACCGAGGTAGACATAGTTTTAGTCTGGCCGTGAATTACTAAACCAACCTTCAAGGACAAGATGTGGCAGTTTCTCCAATGCCATCTGGTCTACTTTAGTGGTAATTTATAGCAGATAGAACCCTAGAGACCTGGAATGATTCTTGCTTCTAAAAGTTTAATATAAAACCAGAGAGCCATAAATGTGTTTCTTAAGGCCCCATGAAGTGAAAAGCAGGTCACACCTCTCATAACTTCCATTACTCTTTTCACCTGGCCTGTAGCATAGTGAGAAGCCTTCCTCCCTGTTTCTTTCTCTCCAAGAAGCTCTCACGGCCTCAGCTTCCTCAACCTTAACATCCCTAGATATCCCTTCTGTGACTGTGTGAAAAAGCCAATTTAATTTGGAGAAGAAGGGATAAGAAGACTGATGACTTTCCTATGTTCACCAAGTCCAAGTTATGAAGAATAAAGAACACACTTGATTTTGTTCTTCACCTTGCATCTTAATTCTATTTTTATTCAGTCCATATTAGAGAGGTGTGACTGGCAGCAATATCAACACTCAGACCCTTCCTAAGGGACTTCATTTTAAATTAACACACACACTTCCTTCTATCCAACTCTTGTTGTGCTACTCTTCTAATGCTCTGAAAGACTTCTTAATTTCAGAGAAGCTGTGGGAGGTGACCCCACTTCGAGTTAAGGAATCTCAGCTTGTGAACCCTGAGCTTCAGGCCTGGGTATGCACCATCTTTTCCAACTGAGAAGTCTCAGACACCACAGCAACATAGCCACATTACTCCCACCACATTCACCTATGGAGCTCATCAATACTAAATGAAATATTGTTATTCAACCACAGATAAATGCTTCACTGACATCAGAAAATGCCCAGGGGAAAAAAATTTATTGAAATTGGGCATTTTCTAAAGAGTGTTTCCAGTTTCCTGTATGTACAAAAGTAATTCTTCCACTTTTAATTACTATACAGTACACACTGAATTTTAACTATTTGCGTGCGTTTTGATTCCTTATCAACTTCTTGAGAGAAAGAAATAATTTTCCATTCATTCCTGTTCTCTAAGATGTAGCATATCTCCTGCAACATATATGGTAACCAATAAATATACTAAATAAAGGAGAAAAAGGGAAAAGGGGCAACATGATTATAACTAGATTATCCTTTTACCTGAAGATAAAAATAAGGTTTATTTCTCCTTTACTGAATGGTCTTATCTTCCCCAAATTAAAAATTGATCTCAGAAATAAACATAAAAATAGCCTAAAGACTTCATCAACCTATAACATTTCATTTGCATGTGAGGTTCTTAGATGAAAATATAAAATTTAGAGATGAAAAAGCCTTTCTGTCCATTTTTACACTGATATGTCCACTAAGTTTTTAATTACTACATAATTTTCTAGAAAACCACAGAAGACACTCCATAAGGATGATTCTTTCCTCTGCAGAGGTGGAAATGGAGCAGGCTTTATCACCCCACAACATGGAGTCAGAAAGTGAACGAGTTCCCACAATTCTCCACCCTTTAAACATACTATCAAAGCAACTGAGCTTCTTTGAGAACTTTCGTGGCAGAGTGAAAACATTAGGTCATAACCCACTTCAGAGAACCAGACCTTCTATTCATTTATGTTCTGGTGCTCAGCTTTGTGTGCAGAAGGTATTCGGTATGCTGCTGTTCTCCAGACAACCCAGGGTTGTGGTGAGTGGGCTGTGGAAGGTTGTCAGCATGAAGGTAGTGATACTAACAGCTTCCATTTATAAAGCCCCCATGATAGGCTGGGAACATTAGAAATATTATTTCCAATTGTCGTAAGGCATAGGGCACAAAAAAACAGGCTTTGGAGATTATATAATAATTATAATTCACACTCAGAGACTGATCTGGGACACGGAATAAGCCCATGTGATCCCACAGCTCCTGTTATTTCCTCTCCAGAACATTCCTTATAAGATGTAGCTAGAAAACATGTACACATGTCATGTGGCTAAGATGAAGAGATTTTGCAGATGTATTAAGGCCCCTAATCGTCTGATGTTAAGTTAATAAAAGAGAGATTATCCTGGATGGGCCTGACATAATCAGGTGAGACCTTTCAAACAGGGAGACACTCTCCATGGACCGTGCTGGCTGAAAGGGGAAAAATGAGAAGAATAAGAGTTTCAGGTATGCAGACATTTACACAAGATCCCAAAGCAATGTTTAGGTGTTAAATATAAAATGTTTTTTTGGTCATTACCACACAAGGTAAGCCTCCAATTTTTATCTGTAAAGAAGCAGAGGCACATGAGCTACATATAGTACCTGCTACAAAAGTCAACTCTGAAATTCTTTTCTCTGGTGCTCTGTTAAAGGACTACGCTCCCAGAATCTAACCAGATAAATTAACATTTCACACTTTGGGGGGAAAAATTATTTTTAATTCCAGCAAAGATGGCTTTATTAGTCACTTCCTCAAAGGAGAGGGCCACACAGATGGATGAAAAACGACAAGTGCAAAACTTCTTGAAGTAACTGTGATTCATTTCACATTTGGTATGTTTCTGTTCTTCTTTTTTGAGTTTTCTGACCATATGTAAAATGTCAGTTGGTGCTACCTACCAGAGAATTCACAGTAAATGGCTGATCCATGTTGTCCTGTCTGCAAAATGAAGGTGTTCACTGTTTCTTCTCAATCACTTCATCTGTTTCAAAGACAAAAAGCAGAGCTAGGGTCATTTTTTAAGAACTCCATTCTCAAATCTAAAATCCCTAGAGTTATTTCTGCCTCAGAAGAATATGAACATATTGAAACAACTTCAATAATCTCGGTTTTTAGAGAGACCATTGGAAGTCACTTCCTGAAAACACAAAACTGCAGATAGTTATGGTTTCTTAAAGCTGACCCTTAAACGTGCAGATTTGAAGAGAATTAACTATTGCCTACCACCCAGAACAAGTCTGTTTGATGTTACCTTACTTAGAACTCTATGCAAAGTCATGGAGTGGGTTTACGTTCTTTATTGGAAGAAAGATCATAGTGGTTAAGGGCATGGACTCTGAGGCCATGGACTCTTAGACCCAGAGTTAGTCTGGGCTTTAGCTAAACCCTACAAGCTATGGAAGGTAAAATTCTAAGATGGCTCTATGATTCCTGTCCCTTGGTATCCATGAATTTGTGTACTCCCCTCTCTTTGAGTGTAGATGAAACCTGTAACTGGTTTCTAATCAATAGAACATAGCAAAGCTGATGGAATATTACTCTAATGTATATATTACATCATATGGCGAAGATGAATAGATATTACAGATATATTAAAGTCCTTAATTTTATGATGCTAAGTTAATAAAAGGGAGATTATCTTGGATGAGCCTGACATAATCAGGTAAGACCTTTCAAAGAGGGAGATACTCTCCTGCTAGCTCTAAAGACTCAACCACCATGAGTTCTACAGTTGTAGGGAAATAAATTCTGCCATGTGAGTCTGGAAGAAGACTCCAAGCCTCAGATGAGACCCTTACCATGGTCGACACCTCTACTGTTATCTTGCGATACCCTGAGCAGAGGACCTAGTTATGCTGTGCCCAGACTCCTGACCCACAAAACTCTGAGATAATAAACATATGTTGCCTTAAGCCATGAAGCTGGTGGTGATTTGTAAAGCAGCAATAGAAAACAAATACATCAGCTATGTGGAGAATGGGGAAAATAATAGTACCCTTGTCATACAGTTGTGATAAGGATTAAATGAGTTAGTATATAAAGTGCTTAGAACAGTTTTTAGCACATAGTCAGTATTATATCAATGTTACCTACTATTAGAATCTCTATTTTGCAGTTGAGGCTCAGATATACAAGTGAATGTACCCAAGTTCAAATAATCATTCAATAAGTGCTCATCTCCTTCTTTTTGCTAATTTAGGTCAAGCTTTGCATCGTCATTTCCCATTTCTTCTAAAATTATGTTGGTCTTTATACTCCACTAATCACGTATGTCCTGATGGACACCTATCTTCTCCTCAGTTCCTCATTTACAAAATGAGGGGGTTAAATTACATTCTTCCAAGTTATAAACTTCTGTGACTCTAGAAATCTCAGCAGTAGATGATCCAATCCTTCTGTGTTATTTTCTGGCCTGAATCCGTGGCTGGAAAACCCTTCAAGGAAAGTCACTTGGCATGTTCCAGTCTTCCCCTGTCTTCCCCTCCTGTGATCTCTGGAGATCTCAGCTTGTAGGTTACAGAAATGCACCAAAAAATGACCTGGAGAGAGCTACATTCACAGTGTAGTTTTAAACTTAAATTAATTCTGGCAGCATTGAATTTAGGTAATTCCATTTAGTGAATTCATTACAAGAGTTAAAAGAGGCTTATGGAGAATTTGGAGCTGGGAGAAGAGAAAGGAACAAGGATATATCAGTTATTGATTAGGGTTCTTGCAAAAATGTTTGGAGCTACTCAGTTCTTTAAATAAAAAACAAATCATTTAAAAAGCTGGAAACATTAGAACAGCAGTTCTAAAATTTTATTTTACCTAAATATTATATAAACCTAGGACTTGTTTAAAATGCAGACTCCTGAAACTCTCTCCTACAAGGAATCAGAAACCATGAGTTTTAAACCCACTAACAGGTACCTAGTTAGGGTGTGGCTCAGGTGATTTTGATACGTGAGGTTTCCAAACACTGCTGTGGGAAACACTGCATTTGTGAATGTATCAAGAAAGATTCTTAGCTGCAAGCAAAGGCATTGACTCCTGAATTCATAGGATAAAGATCACAAATTTTCAAGGAAGCCAGAGAAATGGGGCTTGGAGACCATATATCAAGGAACATCACCCCAAATCACACAGCAACACTGGTCTGAAGGGGAGGGGAGCCTCCAGCTTCCACACCAACACCTGCTGCTGCCCTGGAAACCATGTGGAGCTGCCTCACATTTCTTCATGTCACTAGTTTCTATTTAGGAGTTATGAGGTGGAGGTGTCTGATTGGCAGAGCCTAGGTCCATGCCTACAACCTGGCTGCAGCAGTGGCTGAAAATGCAAATAGTGAGCACTTTTGACTTCCATAGAAGGTGAGGGATGTGTCAAGTGAGAACAGGCAGATTCAGGGCTGGGTAGTCAAAATAGTAGTAAGTGTCACAAAAATCAAACAAATTTCTCCATAATAAGCTTCTAAATGTATGCAATATTTAATTCAATATATCTTAAACACCAGAATTTATTAAATTGCTGTAGATTGCCAATCACTATTAACTCCTCTATGTAAATTTACAATTCGGAAATAAAAACCAACTTCCCTCGAAACTAAGATGAAAGGAGTATACAGACTGTTTGGTTAACTTATTTATTTATTTATTTTGACCATTAACTACTCTATGGAGATGGTCCTGTCTTACATTTCTTTATTTTTCAATCCCTAGCACTTATTAGTTACAATATAAATAATTACCAAAGTTAACATAAACAGGTTATGGTCTCTATATCAGTAGCTGTCAACATATGGTACAGGGTCCCAAAGATCCTTTTATAAGGGGTGAGTGAGGTCAGTATTATTTTCATAATATTACTACAACATTACTTACTTTTTACCATCATCTCTCATAATTGTATAGTGGAGATTTCCAGAGGGTCCAAGTTCATGAAATCTTACTTGGATATTCTTATGAATGTCTGTTTTTATTTTTTAAATGGTGAATATAAATAGATATAACCCACATAAACAAAGCTTTTCAGTGTCCTTAGTAATTTTTAAGAATGCAAAGGAGTCCAAGATCAAAATGTTTGAAAACTGCTGCTCCAGATCAACTATACAAACACACAAAGCAAAACAAAAACTCATGCTACTTTGATCTAATCAGAAATACGGTGCTCCAGAAGAATCTTTAAGAGGATGAAAAAATGTCAAGTATCCCCTTCCATTTGAGCTAGTAGGGTATACTAAAATAATAAGAAAACTGAGGGTACAGTAAGAAGTAACCTACCTCATACAACCTGAGACCCACAAGAGCAAATGCAGATTTCTTGTTATATACTCTGCAATATCCATTCTCTTTCTCTAATATCAAAATGTAATTTTTAGTTGATACAAAGGCACCCAGGTAAAACCTACATTTTCCAGCCTTTCCTGGAGTTAGGTGTAGCCCTGTTACTAAGCTCTGGCCAATGGGATGTCAATGGAAGTACTGTGATCAAAGTCTGGATCCTGCCCTTTAAAAGAAGAGACAGACCCTTTTCCATCCACCACTGCGCTTCTCGCCAGTTGGAACGCTGCACACAGGTGAGCCACCTTTGGTCAAAAGGAAGATCCATGGCAAAGCAAGAAGACAGGAGGAGTAGTCTAATTTGCTCACACTTAAACATTGACAGAGACAAGTTTCTGACAAATTTCTATCTTGTCTAATACTTGGTCTTTGTTTAGGCAGTGGAAGCAGAATGCTGACAAATGCAATAAGTTTAACCTAGAAAGGATGATTCATTGTAGCCCAGGGGAGACTATTGCCAGTACTAATAATGAAATACACATCCTCCATCACCCCACCTGCCTCATTCTGCCTGTCCTGCCTCCATACCTTTGGCCCAGGTACAGAGAAAAGCAGAAATATCCTCCTTTCCTCTCACCTAATCCTGCCCAGCCTGTGACATACCACTTATCCATCTAGAAGTTTCAGACTTCTTCAGAATCAGTACCACATAATCCCTCAAACACAGAAGATATTATAAGATACAGCCCCACAGGCAACATTTGGTTGTCATAAATGTTTAATTTCACTGTCACAGTATCTATTTTTTTAAGTTAGTTATCAACATTTAGAAATTGGGAGAGTAACACAAAAATTCAGATTTCAGCTTCTCTTAAAAAAAAAATCAAAGACCTAGTACTGCCAGGCCCAGTAACAGAAGCATTTGTTATTATTTATCTTTTATCCTGAGTTTAAAACAGTGTCTGCTACTTAATAAGGGCTCAATATATATTTATTGAATGAATGAATGAACGAATGAATGAAGCGAGTCCCTTAAAGTCTACAGATTACTCCACATCACATTTGCAGGCATGTAAGAGAAACTTAGCAAATATTTAACTCTAGATCTGTGCTAAAATATGACTCCCAAATGTACCAGCCTTCAAGAACTTACAGGTAGCCCATTTAATTATCTTAGAACAGGTCTATTAATTAATTCTATCATCAATTGAACACCTGAGATGTGCCAGGCATTGTTCTAGGCATATGGAATGTGAATAAAATGGGTAACGATTCCTGCCATTTTGGAGTTTACATTCGAGTCAGGAGAGATAGATTAACAATAAAGTTTTTAAATAAATAAGTTGCATAGTAAGTTAGAAGGTAATATGTCATCTTGAAAAAAAAAGAACAAAGTAAGGGAACCAGGTTGTGGTGGAGGGGTAGGCTGAACAGCTGGCTGCAGTATTAAATGGGAGTTTTAAGGTAGGCCTCGCTTTGAAACCAAACATGAAGCAAGGGCTTGAAGGCGGTGAGGAATGGGAAAGAATGAAGCAGCCCTGAGGTGGAAGTACACCCGGTGTGTTTGAGAAAATGCAACAAGGACAGTGGGCTGGAGCAGGGAGAGGGAAGAGGAGTGATGGGAGAAGATATCAGTGGCCAGAGGGTATGAGGCAAGGGAGGTAAGGAGACATTACAAATTACCGTGTGGACATTCGCTTGTACTGGGAGTGAAATGGGGAGCTATTTAGGGTATTGAGCAAAGGTGTGATGTAAATGGCATAATTTAAAAAGAGACCTTTGGTTATGCTACTGAGAACAGACTATGTGGGGCAAGGGAGGAGGCAGGATATCGGTGGGCAGAGGTAATGGCATCTCAGGTGGTACAGGGGAGGTGGTGACAGCTGTGGATCAGGAAAGTTGAATGTTTAGTCTGCTGAGGAAATTGAAGCCATTTTCATGTGGGTTCTCCATTTCCAACATGAGGAAAGAAAAATGACCTAAGTGTCATGATTATAAGCAAGTGGTACTTCAGGGAAAGAAGTCGTCCATGGAACTTTAACAGCACAGGAGAGCCGGCATGATGCTGACAGGGCCGTCTTCTCTAGTTCCTCACACTTCAGCAGCTATGGTGGGAAGACAAGTTGAAAATGACTTCAAGTACTAAAGATAAGATAAACATTGCAATTTGGAGGATCAGAAATATACCAAAAAGAGATAGTCAGAGAATGCCAAAGGCAGATGGAAAATACCTAATATCGGGCACAAATAAAATATAAGTTCCCTTTTCACAGTGGAGGCTTGATGTGCTCTGGAGTACACAGTGCAAAGGCGGCCCCCTTAAGCAAACTTCAGTGTTTGTGAGTCCTTGGTCTGTTATCTACTTGCCAGTCATCTTTACTAGACCCTCCCAGGCTCACTTTTCTCATCCACAACAGGCTCATCACTGGCCCCATTTCATCACTACAGAGTGTTCCAGCTGATTGAAAACATTCATCAGGAACGCCTGATTTAATCTCGACCTGCTCCCTACTCTCCACCCCCGTAGAGCTCACATTCCTGTGATGTGATAACATCTGAACCTCAGCCCCGTGATGCATTTAACCTATCATATACCTCTTGAGAGTTTTTTGCTTTAGAGCTCCTGTCTTCTTGCCTTTATCTCTAGCCTCTTTTCCTCACTGTAGCCTCCAAAGACACTACCATTTTCTTCTGTAATTACCTTTTAAAGAGGAGTAGGAGAGTGTCTACTTCCTGTTAATCCTCACTGGAAGGGCCTAGAGAACTAGGCACAGAAAAAGTATCAAAACCATTTATTGACAATGAGCACACAGAGGACAGCCCCTGTCCCATGGGTTCAGCTAATAGCTCCTGGAACAAACAGACAGTTCTCAACTGAACCCAGAGGGCATGTGGCAAAAATGGAGTGTCCTCCATGTGTGTCCTGGGAGGGGTAGAAACTCTCCCCAAACTGACAATTCACAGCTCTGAGTTTATCAAAGTTTACTCTTCCTATGCCCGCACAGTTTTACAGCCCAACGGCAGAACGCTTTCAGTTTTTGGGTCCCAATTTGATGTCTCAACTTATCCTACACATATGTGGAAGCGGCTCTACAATTCTGTCCTTTAAAACCAGCAGCAAATAACGCCAAGAGTGAACAGAGAAAAATATCAGACCTAGCACAATGTTTACTTTGTGACCTTTTTAGTCTTAATTCCTTTAACTTACCTCTTCTTTCTTTCTTTAAATACTTCTTTGGTGGCAAAGCTCAGACTCCTCACCCACTTTCATACACAAAGCAATATACCCTGAATACAGAGAGGATACTTCTGGGCAGTGAACAGTCTCCTTACGGATTAAGCGCAGGGGAAAAAGCCAGTGAGCCATCACCCAAATGTGTCATCTTTCTCTCTGGCACTCCTTTCAACCTGAGTGCTATAGTGAACTGGATAAGCAGATGAGAGAGGCTAACACCTCACGCCACCTCCCGGAGTCTCATTTCTAATTAGTTAACCAATAGCCTTTCTTTCCCCCACTGGGTCAGTGTTCATATTTTCCGGCAAGAACATGGTACAGTATACTTAGCTGGAGATAAATAAAGGAAGTTATAACCTTAGACTGTGGCCTGCAGTGACCTAATCTGATTTAGATAGAGAAGTAAAGGGTCATTACCCCTCCTTAAATGACAAAGGCAGAAAGAAGGCTCTGACTCACACACTTGCAGACTGGGATCTGCTTTAGGGGAAAAAAAATGACCTAGGCCTATCCTTGCTGTTCATTTTGAAAGATAAAAATTTAGACATAAGTACACGTGAAACTAATTTAAAATAACATTGAATGTTAACTGTAATTGAAAATAAAAGTTAAAAAATGGAGAAGACAGTAAAAATACTAAATCAGAAAAATTGAGCAACAAAATAAAATCTGAAGATTAAAGAAATAAATAAAAATAAAAATTCAGACATTAAAACCAAAGGTTACTTTACACTCCTCTGTAAAACTGCAAATCAGAAACCAGAACATATGTACCAAAATACTAATAAGAGAAATATGAAAAGTAATCAGAATATTAGAAATAGTTTTTATTGCCTTTTTTCCTATACTTGTAAGTACCATACGTTAATAACCACTAGGTGTCAGGCACCTGTCTCATCCCTAGAGGAATATTCCAGATTAAACATACCATGACAATGTGGTTTAGATGAGATCAATCAGCAAAGATGCAGTTGCTACAAGAAAGATTATTGAATAACTCAGCCTCTCAATGTATGTTTTAACTTACTTTAAGGTAAGTCTAGGCTACTCTGAAGTTGCATTTTATGAGAAATAAAACAATTATTTCTCATAATGCAATACAATTTTCATCCTGACAAGAGAATAAAGATCGGGCACCCTCAGCACGAACAGCCCAGCTTTTGAGGCCATATACACCTATAGGAGGATCCAGGTTCCACCATATGCACTGGGAATGCTATGGCATCTTAACTTTTTGTGTCCTTTATCTTCATCTGTTAAATAGGGGGAAATAACACTTTTCTAGATTAACTAAAGCTTATATATGTGTATATGTGCGTGTGTGTGTATGTATATATATATACACACATATACACACATACACATATGCACATATATAATATATATACATGTTATATATATAACATAATACATATTATATAAGTATAATTTATATATTACTTTTATATTATATATAATGTATATGTTATATTATATATAATGTGTATATATAATATAAATGTAACATGCAAATTATACTTACATAGAAATTATAAAATAAATTATATAGTTTATAATAATGTATATTGTGAATAATGCATATTAATATGTAAATGTAATATATAATTATAAAATATAAATTATAAAACATATAAATATATAATGGTAATATATAAAAGTTCTATTATAGTTCCTGGCATGCAATAAGACACTCAAAGAAAATCAGTCCCTTCTCACATTAAATGGTTAGAGAAGTAAGGTTAATTTACCTCTATCCTAAAATAAAATGTTGATTTTTATTATAAATAGCATAGATGATGTTTATTTTCTTTACTGCAATTAGTTTTTGACAGACACTATCAGCTGTCTATCAAACAACAGCCCACTCCCCCCAACACCACTTCTGCTTTGCCAGTGAGGCCCAATCTCACTATAGAGACTCACTTTTTGGGCTCCCTTGCACTTAGGAGCTGACTAGCTGGCAAGCGACTCAATCTGGGGAGGATTCTGTGAGAGATTTTCATCTCTAAAACAGATATTCTGGAGAATATGGGCGTTTTCACCATTTGGACATGTGTCTTTATGTAAGACTTGAAATGCAGGGGCCATCTTGCAACCCAGAAGGATCAAATCTAAGAAGCAGCTGATGTACAGAGGATGGTGAATGAGCTTGGCTCCTCGCTGACACTGCCAAGCAGCTGAACTTATCCTGCAACAATTCTCCTCTGCACTGTCAGTGTATGAGACATAAACGCCATTGTTTAAAGTACCCTTGGGATTCTCTTATGTGCTGCCTAATTGATATGAGGTTCCTCCAGCGATATAAGAAAATCATTAGTTATGTAAATTCGATGACAAAAGTGGTGATTTGAATAGTTAAAATCAAATTTTGTGAAATTTAACAATTTTCAAAGAAAAGACTTCTAAGATAATATTACATTCTTCTTTGACTAAAATATAATTATTATCTAAATCTTTGTTGGTGATTCACAGTCTTATTTTAATGTACCTGTTAATAGCAATGGTTCCCTCCATTTCTAATTTTCTCATTTAGAAAATCTACTAAAAAGCAACTTTTTTACACAACTTCTCTGACTTCAGTCTCCCCTCACCCATTCAGTCAATCTTAGATCACTGGTAAAATAATTTAAATTTATTTGTAAAATTAAAGTGTAGACTGGACAAAGATCTGAAGAGAGCTCCTGAGAGTAAATTATATTTTGAATGTGCTACATGATTTCTAATTTGTCTGCTCAAAAAGCATTTTTTCATAACTTTTTTCCTCCAAGACAAAGCTGAGATCTGTGCAGGTGAGGTTGTCATACAAACTGCACAGATCTCAGCTTTGACAAGATTGGCAAGAATGACAAGATTTACTGTAGAAATGAAATTTTGGTTCAGCATTACATATATCTGATTCATAATCTTTTCCCTACTGAAAACATAAAAGGGCATTCATTTTCTTCACTTGTTTCCAAGGCAGAATGATTCGATGTCTGTGTACTGACTATCTGGAATATGTAGTCAAAGAATTCAAATGCATAATTATTCCACCAAGACACAGTTCAATTCATAATATTTGCTGG
Organism: Macroglossus sobrinus; assembly: GCA_004027375.1. Lineage (NCBI taxonomy): Eukaryota > Metazoa > Chordata > Mammalia > Chiroptera > Pteropodidae > Macroglossus > Macroglossus sobrinus. The sequence goes on along the minus strand of PVKZ01001202.1, from coordinate 334,962 downwards.
TTTTAATATAAATTCCAAGTTGTGGTATTCAAAAGGCATTTATTTCCTATGCTCATAAATGTGCTAATTTAGAATCCTGTTCTATTTTTTAATGAGGTCATTTAATTAATATGTTTTATAAAACATTTGGAAAATGAATTTGAGGTGTAAGGGAGAAATTCATATTTATTTGTCATCAAAAATCCTTAGGAGAAATTCATAATTATTTTGTCATCAAAAATCCTTAGGAGCATGTTAATTTTATTATCCTGCTGTTGAAATACTAACATTTCCTGGAAATTAAGCATTCTAACAATAAGTCACTCATAAGCCACTAAACCCTAATGTATATACTTCCCTTTTTATTGCAATTTGCTTTTAAGAAAATACAATCCAGAAGTTCTCAAATTTAATAAAGCATAGTGAGTCAGAAATAAATTTTTTAAAATAACATCATTGTCTTGTCTGCCAGCAGCCTGAAGCTCAGTGATGAATGAGGTCAGTCCTTGGGCATGATTAATCAATTTTAATTTTCATGAATTTTCTAAGGATAATACTTCAATAAGATAAATTTAGTCCAGCACCACTACTGAACAGCAAATGCTATCCTAGAATACTTTCTGTTTACTACTTACTATTTCAATGTTCCCCAACCACAGGAATCCTAACTGTTCAACATGTTCCAGAAACAGCTGTGTCCACATTTTCAGTTTTGCCCTGGACAATCTCTTCCATGCAGTAGACAAAAGCAAAAAAGTCTTGTGTCCCTATGTAACTATCCCCAGGAGTTTATTTTAAAATGCTTAAGAGAACCCCTTATACTGCCCAAGTTGTTTGCAAGTGGCCATCTGCTCCTCCTCCTTGCTCACCACTCATCCCTCTTTCTGTATCCCTTTCCTGAGGTTGACATCCTTCTCCTTGGATGTGAAGTTTCCTCTGAGTGTGGTTCCTCAGCCACTTGCTTCATAATTACTTGGTGGAGGAGGGGCATGGTTATTACAAAAAACAGATTTCTAGGCCCCATAGAATCAGAATTTCTGGTTTGGTTGCCCCATGGATTTCTAGTTTTATCAAGCAGCCCAGGGGATCTTTATGCACATTAAAACTTGACTTGCCCTTAAACCATTAATTTTCTATCTTTTCTATAAACATACCTTTATTACCTAAAGCACTTTTTTCCCACAGCTTCAACTAAAGCTAAATCTAAGCTTTAGCACTGTGTCTTCAAACGACCTCCACCATTTCCACTAGGACATCCAACTGTGATTTCTCACTCTATACGTTCCAAGGCTAAATACATCTTTCACACAGATACTGCTAGTGCCAAGTAAATTAATTCATTTATGTATTTATCCAAAATTATTTATTAAGATCCTACTTAGTGTTAGAAGCTAGTGATACAACAGTGAGCAAAGATCATATGATCTTATGAAACTTACATTCTGCTAGGGGCAGGGCATGGGACAGAGATGTGTAAAGCTATAAGCTATAAGTGATTATCTACACGATTATATGATTAAAACTGTGGTAAATACTACAAAGACAAAACACAGGCAACAGACAGAATTGTGTATTGTTTGGCAAAAATACCCCAGAAGAGATGGTGTGCACTGGGAGACACTGATTGGCCCATTATCAATGATGTTAACTTTGGTCAGTTGTTTACATTATGTCTGCCAGATTTCTCACCTGTAAAGCTACTATTTTGTCCTTTGTAATTACAAAGTATCTTCTAGGCAGTTACTTTGAGCATATGCAAATATCCTTTTACCAATGAATTTTAGCAGACAAAGATGTTTCTTGCCTGAAATAATTATTATTGTGGTGTTTAAAAACGGTGAATTTTCTATTCCCATTTTTCTTTCACATTTATTAGTTTAGTTAAAGTTTTTGTTTGAAGGTTTTATAATTTTTGCATAAATTGAAAAATTTTAGGTTGTCAAATGGATCTATCTTTTCTTTTTTTAGTATCTGGATTTTTCATCATTCATTAAAAGGTCTTCAAACTCACTGATAAAAAATTTTTTTAATATGTTCACCAATCTTTTCTTCCAGTAATGTTATGATTAGACATTTTTGGATAAATATCTTTGATCTGTGTGAAATTTATGTATATATCAGGAGTAGAACAAAGATATAGTTTCTTTTTACCACAAGGCAAAATGGCCCCGAGTCTCCTGAATTCTGCTTAACTTCTTATTTAATTATCAACTCTACACAATATGTTAATGTTGTAGACCTCTCTGAAGTCTGCATTTGATCATCATCTTTCCTCACAGCACCCTACTCTACACTACCCTTTTCCCTTTCTGCATTGCTAGAAAAGTCTTCTAATTGGTCTATTTTTTCCTATCATGCTCCCCTTTGATTATTTCTACATGGAACAGGTATGTCATTTAGACATTGTCTTTCCTGCATTTAAAAACCTTTAATACCTTTTAATCACTGTTAATATCATATATCCTTAATAGATCTCTGCAAACTTCCCATGTTCATTTCAGCATTTCTTCCTCAGGCAAGATATGTTTGACTGCCTCCAGCTTAGGTTACACTCTTAATTACATACTCATAAAGAAACAACAGACACATCCAAATTTAGAGATTTTCTACTAAACAACTGGCCAGTGCTCTTAAAACGTGTCAAAATGATGAAAGACAGAAAAAGGCCAAGGAACCGTGTCAGACTAAAAGATACTAAAGAGACATGACAACTAAATGCAATATGTGATCCTGGAGCAAAAGAAGGACACTGATGAAATGTGAGTAGGATGGGTAAATTAAACAACAGTACTGTAACACTGCTACTTTCTTGATTTTGATAACTACTGTGATTATGCAAAGTTTTAATATTTCAATAAAATAGGTAAGGGATATACAGAAACTCTGGGTACTACTTTTGCAATTTTTTTGGAAGTCTAAAATTGTTTTTAAAAAAGTGTTTATTTATTTTATTTTTTTATTTTTTTAATTAGTTTAAAGTATACAGTACATTGGTTAGACATTAATATACTTTATAAAACAATCTCCCTAATTGCTCCTTCTCTCCTCTGGTTTCCACCAAGCCAATACATCACTGCTGATGGCATTTCCTGTGCCATCACTGTGACCAACTACTAACTACTAATTTGTACTTCTTTAACCTCTCACCCCATTTTCCCGGCCCCCCAAACCTTCCTCCCCTCTATCCATCACCAAATTGTCCACTATATTTGTGAGTCTGTTTTTGATTAGTTTGTTCTTTTTGTTCCTTAGATTCCACATATAAGTGAAATTGTATGGTATTTATCTTTCTCTGTCTGACTTATTTCACTCAGCATAGGTCCATCCATGTTGCCGCAAATGGTAAAATTTCACTTTTTTTTTAAGGGCTGAGTAATATTCCATTGTGTATACGAACAATAATTTCTTCATTCAATCATCTGTTGATGGGCATTTAGGTTGCTTCCATATCTTGGCTATTGCAAACTGTGCTGTAATAAATACTGGAGTGCACAGACCTTTACAAATTATTGTTTTGATTTTCTTTGGATTAATACCCAGAAGTACAATTGCTGGGTCAAAAGGTATATCCATTTTTAATTTTTTGAGAAACCTCCAGGCTGTTTTCCATAGCGGCTGTACCAATTTGCAATCCCACCAACAGCATATAAGGTTTCCCTTTTCTCCGCATCCTCGCCAACATTTGTTGTTCTTGATTTATTGATAGACATTCTGACAGGTGTCAGGTGATATCTCATTGTGGTTTTAAAGTGCATTTCTCTGATTAGTGGCCTTGAGCATCTTTTCATGTCTATTAGCCATCTGTATTTCCTAAGGTCTTCTGCCCATTTTTTAATTGGATTTTTTTATTGTTGAGTTGTATGAGTTTTTTATATATTGGATAGTAACCGCTTATTAGATGTATGATTAGTGAATATCTTCTCCCAAGCAGTAGGTTGCCTTTTTGTTTTGTTGATGGTTTCCTTTGCTGTACACAACTTTTTAGTTTGATGTAGTCCCATTTGTTTATTTTTTCTTTTGTTTCCTTTGCCTGGGGATATATATATACAAAAATAATTACTGTTAGTAAAATCAGAGAGATTACTGCCTATGTTTTCTTCCAGAAGTTTTATGGGTTTGGGTCTTACATTTAAATCTTTAATCCATTTTGTGTCTATTCTTGTATATGGTGTAAGAAGATGATCCAGCTTCTTTTTTTGGCATGTATCTGTCCAATTTTACCAACACCTTTTATTGAAGAGACTGTCTTTACCCCAGTGTATATTCTTACCTCCTTTGTCATATATTAAGTGAATGTATAGGCGTGGATTTATTTCTGGGCTCTGTATTCTGTTCCATTGATTACTAAATAAAAAGTAGTGTTTAATGTTTAATTGGTACCTTAAAATACCTTCAACAAGTAAAAAAGCGCAACAAGAAGAAAAATAATTGCAACACTTGCAAATAGCTATAATATTTATTACCTCTAAACTATACAGAGCATTAGCAGAAAAGAAATAAAGATAAAGAGATCAATAAAAACAGACAAGTAGAATGAACAAGTTATAAGAGGAGTATGAATGACTAGGTAATATGAAAAAATATTTAACTGCACTCACTAGTAATTAAGAAACTATGAATTTGAATAATGTATTTTCATTTATTTGATTAATAAAATGTACATGATTAATCATACTCAATATTGAAGAGGATTGGAAAAAAATGGCAATTTTTAAAAATAATATGCATTCCTTTTGACCAAGTACTTCCAATTCTGAAATTTCCTCATAGACTGTATTGCCCAAATAATACAACACACACACACACACACACACACACACACACACACACACACACACACTCCCACTACAGCAGTTTTTAAATTTTGGAAATAAATGGGGGTTATTTAAACTAAAGAAATATACAGTGAATAAAGCTGTTAGAAAGAACTTACATCTATATGCATCAAACCAGGAAGTTGTAAAAGTTATAGCATTAAGTGAAGAAAACAAGTTGTAGAGTAATATATTAAGAATGAGTCCATCTTTCTAGTATTAATACATATGTATTTAACTTATACTGGCATTTGCAAGAAAAAAGCCTTAACAACAGACACTGATTTTTTTCTTAGCTGTTCTCTCAAGGGTGGGACAGGAAAGGATTTCACATTCAATTCATTCATTTCAGTACAATTTGTTACAAGTATGTATCACTTCATAATCAGACCAATTATACTTTTTATAATCCTATGTTTTGAGTAGGTAGCTTCAGATTTGAATCCTAGCCCTGCCACATCTGTATTTACAGATGTGTGAATTTTGGTAAATTACTCTAAGTGTTTCTCCAGTCTAAAGTGAGAATAATTGTGCCCTCCTTGGCTTGCAATATTATTAAGGTCATGGTAGCTGCAGTAGTTATTCAAGGGCTTACTAAATCCAGAGGTGCTGGTGTGGACTGATGGCTGAGCTGGGTGGCCTTACTGTCACACACCACACATGCATTTGGCTGGACAGAGAAGTTTACTGTCTGCAGACCTTGTAAACACAGAGCCAGAGACCCCTGCTGCATAAACCCTTTAATGTCTCAGTCCTGCCAAGTTCAAGACCCCAAGTGCTTAGCCTTCCTCTTTCCAGACTTTATGGTGACAAACAGAGTTGACTTTGCCCACCCTTTTCTTAAGTCTCTGATCTGGACCAGACACTGTGTGTAACACTTGTTTGTATCAGGTTAGTCTTCTGCTCAAAAATGCACACTGGTAAACTAGTACCTGCCAGAAAAGGTCTAAACACCCTCACCAGCCTTTCCCAGCCCGAGATCTGATCCCTTTTCTCTTCTTGTGCATTATTAGACTTTGTTTTCCACTGCTCCCTAATACATGTCTTCTTCTTTTTTCCTTTTTTATCAAACCCTTTCTGCCCTAGTCTAACATCTGTCATTCATAAGAATGTGCAACATTCTCTCTAAAAAATTCCTGCCAACCTGTCCATCAAAAAACAGATATTAATAAGAAAATGTAACAAGTATAGAGTGCCATTATGAAAATCCAAAAGCAGCTTTGATGTCTATGTTATTACATGAAAATGCCTACAGAAGTCAGGAAGAAAAATACATAAAACTTAAAAGTAAAATCACAAATCTGAATATAAAATCAGATTTAGCACTTAAGTAAGTTTTTCTTAGTGTGGTTTAATTAACCACCTGCATCAAAATCCCTTGAGGGTGTCAAAAAGAAGGTTCCCAGGATCCACTCAAACTTACTGAATAATAATCTGTGGGGGTAGGATGAAAGGCAGTTGGTTTTTTGATACTAGTTTGAGAAGTACTGCCCTAGTTACCTTTCTAAGTTTTTCAATAATCCTATACTTGCCAAAAAAAAAATAACCTTCATGTTATAAGAATGTAGTCATTTACATTTCTTTCAAAATCTATATTTTAACTTCTTAAAATTTTCATTAATTGGAAAAACAAATTTCTATGCCCACTAATGATTCCAAGTGATGTTCCTCTTTTTATTTATTTTTCTTAAAGTACTGTATTGATTCAGTAAGCAATTTCTCTGTCTCGCTGAACAAAAACACAAACATATGAAGAACTTACCCAAGCCTCTCTTTTCTAGTCTCATTCCATCCACTACGTCCCTTTGTCCCTCTTGTCAAAGAAAACTTATCTTGTGGAACAGTTTATAAACCAACTTTTCAAGGACAAAACAGATTGGAAAAGAACTAGAGTCAATCCACCAGGAAATTGACACATGAACTCATAGGCATAAAACCCTCCCTCTATTACTTCTCAGTGGTGGAAATGCATATTTCCAGTGTTAAAAGATACACTCCAGCAATAGAATAAATACAATCACAGGGTCCTTAGCTGAGCTGAATTTGACCATAATCGCCATTACTGATTATTGTTTTCCTTCAATCTTTATTTAAAAAGTGCACAGTTGATATTGCCCCAGCCGTTCAAGTTTGATATGTCAAAAAGGACCCACACTGGAGTTTCTCTCTGAGTACAGGCAAGGGCAAAACAGTCAGGCAGTATTCATCTGGAGCCAGAGAGGGTTAAAAATGAGTCATCACTGGCCTCCTATTTCCAAATTCACCCACAGAATCCTCAAATCAAACAATCAAAATGAATAATTCCTAATGGGTCCCTAGACAACTGTCTCTTGGATGTGCCCTTACTAAATCTATAGTTCAATTATTGTGATGCCCCTGAACATAGATAGTATAGCAAAAGTTTAAAAACAAAACACCACCAAATGCACCAAAATTTAAATTCTGTCATCTTTAATCAAGTTTAAACTTGCGAAATTCAAAAACATTTCCTTTCAAAGGAACTGACCTTAGTTAAATAATAATGTGCAATTTACATAAAAGGGTAAAAGCGTAAAGCAAAGGATACAGACTATATTTTTAAAAATAACATTTTAATTTTGTTCCTCAAAAATTTTTTACCCATGAACTTTATTTACAAAAGACCAAGAAAAGTTTTTGTCTTCTTAGAAAAAACAATACTATTTCTAGATTTCTGAAAGTTCTTTATGAGAACAGGGAATTAATTATATAAGCACTGAGGAAGCTCTGGGGGCATTAAAAATTTTTTATTCTTTGTTGCTATAGTAGTCTTCCCATCTATAATAAAAACTTGGCCACTTATAATTAGATGTAATTAGTGCAAGTTAAATTTCAGCTAAAATGTACTCTGCAGTTAGTCTATAAAATAGGGGTCCCCAACCCCCACAGCCACGGAACCCAGCCACACAGCAGGAGGTGAGCTGCAGGTGAGCAAGTGAAGCTTTATCTCTATTTGCAGCCGCTCCCCAGCACGAGCATCACCACCTAAGCCCCACTTCAGATCATCAGGCATTAGATTCTCTGTCATAGGAGCACTGGTCCCTGATGCCAAAAAGGTTGGGGACCGCTGAAAAGTATTCTGAATAAAAATAGTTATAAAATGTCATCATAACTCCACCATCAGTCTTGGATGGGCAATATATGAGACTCTGGGCATGTGAAAAGAGGTTGGTAGCATAGAGATTTTTCAGCATACTGATACTTGCTCAATAATTAAATGTACACATACTCATCTGTGACATCTCTCCTTGTACCCAGTGATTCCTTATATATAAAAATATCCCTAAGTTAATGTACCATGTAATGTATATTTTATATATATATATATATATATATATATATGTATATATATATAAAACAATGTAAACATTATATGGATAGACAGGTATATAATGTATACAGGTATATGTAATATACACCTAATATAATGTATGTAAATAACATCTACCATATAAAATACATATTAGATGATTTACATAATATTACATTATTTAAATATGAGATATATGTTATACATATGTATATTAGGGAGACATACCCTCCTGCCTCCAGCAAAGAATTACTGGGTATAAGTAGAGATATTAAAAATAAATATGTATTGCACATGTCAACAGGCAAAAACAAAAAATAACCTATTTTTAAAGAATATGTGAAAACACAACTTGTAATACTTCTTATTAAAAAAGTTAATGAGAAATACTATTTACGAAATACCAAAACATCAAGGAATGATGGCCAAAAAAATTGTACAACAATCTGAGCATGAATTCTATATTGGAAATGGCATATTCTACAATGTAGATGATTGGAACCCTGAATCTCCGTAAGGACAGCCCCTACTCTTTTTGCTTTAATCAGTATCCCCAGCACCCAGCATGCAGTGTAGGAGACAGGAAAGCAAGCATTGGAGTCAGACTGTCTAGGTTTGACTCCCAGCTCTAACACCTACCAGCCTATGTTCCTGAGCAATTTGCCTAGGCCTTTGTACCTTAATTTTTTACTCTGCAAAATGGTACCTACTGCATAAAGTTGTTTTCTGAATAATAACAATAGCAAAACAAACACATATAGCACTTAACTTTTTGCCAGACACTTCTAATTACTTCTCATTTATACCTATACTTATTCATTTAATCCTCCCTCAAATCTTATGAGATAGAAACTAATATCCCACTTGAAAGATGAGGAAACTTAGTCTCAGGGAAGTTAGTATCTTGCCCAAGGACACACAACTAGTGAATGGCAAAAAGAATTCATGTTCCTAACCACTCCATCACCCTTGAGATAAGGCTCTGAACAGTGCCTGGCATATAGCACATGTTCAATAACTAATATTTATCACTAAATATTTGCCAAATGTTTGCAAGATTCTAAGGTAACACAAGGGCTCAGAAGGCAAGACCGCTGTGATCAACTGGTAATGTTTTCCATAGACGTGGAACATGTGAATGATCACACTTGTTTACTGTTTCTTTTCCACATAAAACAAAAAATCCTGACTGATGTCTGCCTTGGTTTCTCCGTCTCCATTTTAGTGTCACTTGGATTTTATGTTTATTTAACACTAGATTACATCTTCCACTCCTTCTACTAATCCATTCTCCATCCAATTGCCAAAGTGCTCTTCCAAAAAGATGCTTTCCTCACTTAACTCCTTTCAAGGAACCTACCTCATCGAATCAATAATTTCGCCAATGGTTTTCAAGGGCCTGAACAAGACGTGAAAGGAGCATGCCTTTAACTCTAGTTCAAGTGCTCAGTACCTACTTATTAAATAAATACTTGATAAGAATGGTCATGTTTCATTATGCAGAGAATAGCAGTGTATATTACTTCAAAACAGTGATAAGCAACTTTTTATTTTACTTGTTTTGAACCTAGCTCATCAGAAAAAAAAAATTTAATGTTTAAGAATCTCATTTGATTCTTATTCAGAATAAAACAAGCTTGACTGGAGGATATAAAGGGAAGAATAAATCAGCCAGAAAATTTGCATTATTAATATGTACAATATTAATATCCAGGAAAACCTTAGACAGTTTCTTAATCTTTGGTCCTGAAATTAGATCACGAATCATACGGTAAATATCTAATGACTAGAAATATAAAGTTAGAACTATTAAAAAAAAAAAAACAAAGAAAGGCATAAAACCCTTAATATTTAAGATCATACAATGCAACCACTTCCCAGAGGACCCTGAAAGGCTAACTAGAGCAAATTAAAACATGAATTACTGGTACTTATATAAAGGAGCTGTTTTTAATAAACAGAAGGACTAAGTAACCACCAATCTGAATTAGTCTCTAAGCGAGCCACATAAATGGATAAACATATCACAGATTTAATTTAAAATTTATAAAGAAAATCAAACATCATATGCTTGAAGACTTAGCATTTTGCCAAAGGTTTAATTGGCTTGTCTACTTAGCATGAGGAGATGCAGGACTGCACTAGAAGTTCATGTGATTTGCTTAGAAATGCAAATAATTTCTGACAAAAGGCACATCCACATGTAGCTACATCGAGATTATTCCTGAGTTGAACATTCTGATGTCAACTCAGGATTTCTGAATGTACAGTCACACATCCAACTGGACAATTCACATGTTTACAGAGCTGAAACCAATACAGTGTTTATTTGTTTTTGTTTTATTTTAGAGAGATTGTTATTTTTCTTTCAGTGAAGAAAGGTGGTCTTCTTAGTTGAATACATCAACCAAACTTCAATGTGATGAAAGGGTTGGTGATTCATATAAAGTGATGGCAAAAAATAATCAATACTGGAAGATCTGATGTATTTAGGTTGGGAAGTGAAGACATTCTAGAATTTTTTTTTTTTATTTAACAAATATTTATTGAGCAGCTGTGATCCATTAGCCATGAGGGATGGAAAGCTGACTAACATATTCAGGGGTAACTATGACTCATTTTTTGTGGTATCATTTGAAGTTACTTATAAATCTTTCACAGGGTTGAGGGGAAAAATGCTAGCATTAGAGAAACTCACAAATCCAGTGGATTAAAATCGGTCTTTACTGGTAAACACACCTTCTATGAAGATACCTGATATTTTCTGAGCAGCATCTATATATTTCTTCTACCTCTCGTATTTGAACAAGAATTACCAGACTCTTCTCTGTAAACAGCAACCTCACTTCCTGACTTGTTAAGTAGGCTTGGGAAGATACCTTGAAGGAGGAATATGATCAAATTGGTTAAATCCTAGATGCTGATAGAAGGATAGAAGTAACTATCCTTCTCAGGAGCCAAATGCAGAGACAGTCTCTCTGCTGAGGACACCCTCGGGACACAGCTCCTCTCATTTCTCTCTCCACGCCTCTCACTTGGGTCCTATGATACAGGGCAAAAGTAGGCAAGAACTGTCCCTGAAGACTGTAATACGGGTAAAGGACTAGATATCTCTGCCTGATCATTTAAATGGTTCTTCTTTCACACACACACACACACACACAAAGTATAAAAACACAACTTTCCTCTTAAAATTCCCAAGAACCAGCTGATTCATAAATTCCAGCTAAGATCCCCAAGTGGCTAACAATTTTCTAGATATATGCTTGAACAGAAACCAAGCAGCTAGTTCATTTTCCAGGTAGATCCCAATAACATTTCAAGCTTTTGAATGAAGACCCTGTAATGGAGCAAATGGTAAACAGGAAGAGCCTATTTCTCAGTCATTATCTTAAAAAGAAACATATTTATAGCTACAAAAATGCCTACTATAATGCAGTACATTTTTGAAGTTCAACCTGGCATCCATCCCACAAACGTAAGATTGCCCATTAAAACAAAGTCTAGAAAAAAACAGAACCCAGTGGTTTAATCTCTATAAAACAACCACAGAAAGCTACCACCAAAAACTTTACACAGGAAGTCAAACATTCAGATGTAATTTATCTGCTGGAACAAATCTGTCATATTGACCTTGACAGGTCTTGAATCATAAAATCATAAACGAGAATCCTACTGATATTCATTATAATTCTGGAAATTCCATAAAAGTTGGGACTTCATTTTCTTCTCAGTGATCAGCAGGATGTTTGGAAAGTGGTGTGCTCATTGGAGCTTACCTGTCGGTTTTCCATGCCACCAAAACACTGATTTCCAGAAACCACCCTCACCCTCACACCACCCAAACACTTAAGATTTTTTTTTTTCAATTCTCTAGATCAAGTTCTGATTCCTGAATTACGAATTACGTACATAATTTAATTTTTAATTTCAGTAATTATAGCACCTTAAGATCTTGGATATCAGCAATGTGGATTATTGTAGAGAATTCTGGAAAAATATGTTTTAGTGGCATTTCCACTTTGTGAATTTTACGAAAGCCTTTAGGTTAAGGCTTAAATTATTCAGGTGAGGAGAATGACTGACTTATGGACACTCATAAAAGGCATAAAAGTAAACATTACCTACAGAGGCGTGCCACACATCCTGCAGGTGTAAAGGTCTCTTTTTCCAACCCTCACCCTTCCCTTCTCTACACCACGCACTCCCAAAGACAAGGGGTGGTCTCTCTGAATGCCGACACTATCTACAAGTCGGAACCATAAACCCATGCGTATAGGTCACTGCCAAGGTCCCGCCCTGACACTAGGAGCCACAGCTTCCTGCCTTCCCCATCAAGGTGACATGAATTCCTAGGGGCTGGCTGGGGGGCACACAGAGGCAGCGCACGCGGAGGCGACGGGTCGAAAGACTTGGCTGGAAGAAAGTGAACAGCCAGCTAAAAGCATTTTCTTTCCGCGGAACAAGTCGGAGACCCGACACCGCCAGCGGAAGAGGGCCAGGCAGCGCGCCAGGCCACCGGCACACCAACCCGGCATGCACACTTGACTGTGCTGGTGCGCGCTCACACTCACGCAGACATGCGCGCGCGCGCGCCTACTCACCAACGACCCCTGATATCTGGAACCCGCGTGGGACGGCGACTACAGCGGCTGTTCCCGTGCCTGCCGTGTGGCCTGGGCATCCGTCTGGCCGCTGCAGCCCGGGCCGCGCTGGCTTTTGCTAGAAGGCACTGCAGCCGGGTGCTGTGGCACCCAGCGTGGAGGCGCCCGCTCGCTTGCCTCGGCAGTGCCTCCTCCCCTTCTCCTCTGTGGACCGACTCAGCTCTGCTAGTTCCACTCGTTCCGGCTGCGTGCGTTGTTCTCCTCCTTCTCCTTCCCTTCGTTGCGGCGGCTCCCCAGCGCCTGGGACGAACACCGCCCTCGCAAACCCACGCGCAGGCTGGTCAATCCCGAGTCCCTGCTGCAGCCGCCGCCGCAGAAAAAGAAATTGTCACTGCGATGGTCCTGGCCTCCCCTTCCCCGGCCCCTGGGTGCCGCCTCCTCCTGTGCCTCCGCCCCTTCTTCCGCGGCGGCGGCCTCCCGCATTCTGCAGAAAGAAGAGCTCGCAGTGGAAGCAAGTCCTTGCGGTTGGCCTAGAGCGAGAGTAAAACGTTTGGGTGCGACTCTCTCACCTGAAACCCCTGCACGTCCCCTACTCAGCCCGGAACCTGGACTCTCATTTTGCTTCACCATCAATTTCGCCAAAGTGGACAGGAGTGGGTGCCTTTTAGGGCTGCAGCTAACACACGCCATGATGTAGCTAGATTTAACCATGAACTTACAGTGGAGTCAGGACCAGGATAGGATTTTGGCGAAAATCCCACTTAAGTCTCTTATAAAGAGTTGCACCTTGAGATTTATCCATTATGTAGCCCCATCAAGAAACACTTTAGTCCTCTTTCCCTCCCACCCCATCCCCACTTCATCCCCACAGAGAGTGCAAACGATTATAATTTCTTCTGGATACTATAATTATCATGTGCAATGTCTTTAGGATGGTTCTGGTACAGTGCCAGACACTACAAACATGTAATCTCTTTTCATCCTCTCAATAGCCTTATAAATGATAATCTTATTTTTCCCATAACTGAGACACAATAGAAGTTAAGATTTAAAACTTCATCTGACACCAAATGCTATTTCTGTTGGCTAAGCAGATTCTATTAATTTATAAACATTTTACAAATACTGCTACTGCTGGATGAAACAGACACTTTTCCACTTTTTCTGAGTTTGGTTAGGAGGTAACTTGCAAATGAGAAAAGTGACTGCAGAGAGGGGCAGTAGAACAGTTTTTCCTAATCTGATTTTCCTTTGGAGATCAAACTTCCATCCCTGGATCTGCCACCAATTGAGCTATTTAGCCTCAGGCATTTCAACTGCTTAGGCCTATCTGCGTTTATTTTTAAAATAAAGAGGTTTGACTATTGGAGGCAACCTTCAACTTTGATTTTTAAAGAAGCAACGGTGTCATTGTTTTTCTAATTTTAAATTTGGTTCCAAATGTTAAAAGCAGAAAATTTCACAAAAATTCAGACTTTTGGCATGTTCTAAAAAGTTGGAAGAACTGGCTACCTTTGGTCTTTGGTAGGTTCTAGCAATCATCAGCCAGAGCCAAGTAGTTAGTGTTACCTTCAGACTGGGAAGATGTTTTTCAGTTTTCCACAGTCCCCACCACTCCTATATGCCCCACCACACTGACATTTGAGGATATGGTAGACATTTTTGTTTGTAGTTCTGGACTAGGTAATCTTGTGTTCTACTAGCAATCTAAAATTCAATGATAGTTAAGAAAATTACCTTGATTCCTAAAAAGTATTATTAAACTAAGAATTTCACATAAATATTTAGTGGTCACTGATCATAGTCTTGCTACCTAAAATCTGAGTAATAGAGTGAAGAAATAAAATAAAGTCACTATAGACAAGCTGATAAATTACTAAAATCAAGTAGGTTGAGGTTTGAGAAAACAATTTTATTCTTGTCCTAACTAGCCTAGGAACTTAAACTTTCCAGTCCTATGTCAATGCCTAGATATACATTAAACTCCAGATAACTTTTTTATTACCCCCTGAAGGACTAAGGGAAGAATATTCATGTGTCCAGACTACCAGGCATCCATTACCCAAACCACCAGTCATCTGGAGGATTACCATCTCAGTTCAATCCAGAGGTTAAGAATGCAGGACTGATTCTTAGAAATGTATTTTTTAAGAACCCTCAGTTTTGTTTTTTTTTTTCTTTGAAACACTCTGGGTATTACCTAGTTGCATACCTGGTTGCAAACCCTAAGACTGTGGAATAAATCTTTATCATTTATTTCTAGTCAAAGCCTCATTTACTCTCTGATTCATTTATCTGAGGATTCATCCATGCCTTGTTGATAAATCCAAACTCTCATAAAAGCACAAATGGCCCAATACTCACTGTCTCCAACCACCCACAGCAGCTAGGAAATTGTCATGTGACCTAAGTTCAGCCAATCAGAGGTGGCTCCTATCTAGGTCTTTGCATCTGGAGTATGTGATTCAAAGAAGAGACATTTTTATAATTAATTCCATTATTTGTGAAGTTACTTTTGCATCCATAGACAGCAGTACCAGAGGTGAGAAGTGGAAGTATCAATGGCAGTGTCACTGGTGTCCTAAGTAGCTGTTTGGGTAGTGTGTGACCTGTACTGATTCTAGCTACTAAGCTACCTTGCTGTTTGATGAACCTGATTCTCCAGGCTTCCTGTGTCTTGGCCTTCCTGTGATGGCCTTCCAAAGCATTTCCTTCTGATTAAGTTAAGCAGAATAGATATCAGTGTTTGCCACCAAGGACACTGATACTGTGATTTTGGGGGTGACCCAAGCTCTAGCTTCCCTTTCATTAATTCAATTAATGAAAAGTAGGCACAAGTATATTATACAACTTTTATCTTAAAGATTTAAAAGCGTTCTATAATTTTACTTGCACTTTTAAAGATTTTAAGTTAATATTTACCAGAAATGCAATTTTTTAAATATAAGGTTTTTTTAATCCTTACCAATCATATTAGCAAAGACTGCATCTAAATAAATATCCTCAATATTGATGAAGATGAAACTATGGGGGAGGAAAAATAATTTTCCTTCTACCCTTGTAAGTTCTTCTGGCTGGACTAATAATCAAGTTAACATAAAACAAATGAACAGGAGAAAATGACCAAATTTATTATAGATGTTTGTATGGGGGTTCCCTAAGAATATGGCACCTGAAGACACATTGAGCAGTTGATGCTTATATGCCATTCTGTACTAAGGAGAAGGAGGCAGGGGTTTGGGCTTTCACGATGAAAGTAGGTGATTCACAGGTAGACAAGAAAGAGCAAACACGTGGTAAACAAATTCTTGCCAGTTTGCCCAGAACCAATGAGATACAATGAAGAATCTAAAAAAGGGACATTCCTAGGATCCTCCCTATCTTCCACACCTGATTCATATATGCCAAGGTGAGTATGCTGAAGTTCTCTTCCTGGATCACTTTTTTCTATCTAAATTTTTTTAGACAGGTGAGGGGGGGTGGAGTGGGGCAGAGATGGATTCTTTCTGAGTGTTTTGTTCCTCAAAAATAACCAGCTTTAAACAAGCAATATCTCAAACAGCATATTTTGGGATAGCAAACTCTACTTCCCCTCACAATAAAATGAGTCCTCTCATCTTAGGGTATAATTTTGATATACTTTAGGAAAGGAATTTGTCAATATGCTCACAGAAGCTGTAAAATGGACACATTTCTTTCTCCCAAGTAATTCCACTTTCAGGAAGCAATTTATCCTATGGAAATCTGAAATGAGAAATAAGATTTCTCCATTGAGATATTTATCACCAACTTTGTATATTAAAGTTATGTTTATGATGAATTTTAAATAATTTTGAAGCTGTTTATGACACAATGTTAAACAAATAAGAAGGCTACAAAATTACATATATATATCACCTCAAGAAGGTAAAAACAGGGAAAAAATCTAAGAGAATTTATTTAAATTATTCCCTATGATTAGTTATGGGGAATTATGATTTCATTCTTTATGCTTTACTATAATTTTAATTTTCCTTAATGGGCATCCTTTCCTCTTATTTAGGAAAAATAATATTTAATAATTAAAAACAAACAGAATTAGTAATAAAAATTGAGGTTATATCTATCCCAGTGACTCATTTATAAGAGGTACATAATGAATATTTGATGAAAGAATAAAGGTAAAAATAAATAAAGGAGAAAAGGAAAAAGGGAGATTATACTATTTCACAAAGAAGAGTAATGAGTTAAGGGATTATGACTCCCCTGTCATTTGCTTAGTTGATGGCATATATAGAAACAGGACATTACATTCTAAATTGCTTTATTAAGTAATGCTGTATTCGAGTATTTCCCAACTGTGACAAGTAGCAAAACATTAATACTTGTCTCACTGGATGAGTAACATGGAACCGGTACTCAGATTTTTCCCTCTCACAATATCAGAGATAGGTTTCTTCTGAGAAGCTGGAAGAGCCTGAGGGTGTTGGTGTTCAAGACAAAGAGGCCCCTTCTTGCCTCTGATTGGCCATCAGATAGAAGTCTGTCACTCTTTTTGATTCACTCAAAAGTCAAGAGTTTGAAATAGTCTCTAATCTCCCAATCTGTCCACACCCTAGTTGAGTCTTATTTGTTGGAACTGAAGTACAAAGAGCGAGTTCGCAGGGTTGAATTTACATTAATCAGGAAACCAAAATTATATTCATGCACTCCTGTAATTATTTGGTGTTTGCCCATAAAGTGGTGGTACCTGGTGTAATAACCACCCTGGGACGGGGAGGGTCCCTTCTCAGGCAAGATGGGCTGTAGTCCTTATTTGTTTCACAGATTTAGAATTTTTTGGCTCTGGATTATCTTTAAATTCAAAGGAAAGACAAGAACTAAAATACTCAACTGATTCTTAGGGAAGGAATGCTTATCTCAGAGGTTATTGTGTACTTAAAAGCATGTACCTCAGGAATTATATTTTGAAAAATATATATTCTTAAAATTCTGGGGTTTGCTATTATTTATAACAAAGTTTCTCAGAGTATGGCTAAGTGACCCTTGAAATCTTGTCAAGCATGTCTGCAAAGTCAAAACTATTTTCATAAAAACAAATCCATTATTTGACTTTTTGACTCTCATTCACAGATTTGCCGTGGAGTTTTACAGAGCTATGTGAATGATATTGTCACAGCTAGAATGCCAACACAAATATGAGAATTCATGTATCTTCTATTAAGGCAGATGTAATAGAGATTGGTAAAAATATAAAACAATGACAATTTTCTCACTGATTTTTGTTTTGTTTTGGAAAATATAGCTTTATTGTGATTAAAATGGGATGCTTAGTTTAGCATGTAATCAGTGTATTATTTTTAATGCATTAATAAATTATTTTTAAGTCTATTTTATTTTCTAATATAGTAAAAATGAATAGGTATACTCCACATAAACAAAAGCTCTCTAGAGTCCTCAATTGTGTCTACAACCATTTTTAAGAGTGTAAAGAAATCATGAAGCTAAAAAGTTTGAAAAACACTGGTCCATGCTATTAAGAAGCTAGTACATTCTGAATAACCTCTTTTATTTGAGGAATCAAATCATAACTATGGCAACTAGCCTGTGTCACTAAGTGCAGGAAGCAACTGCTTCAAAAATGGAAACTGACTGCAGGAACATTTGACTTTTTTCCACTCGGATGATTTGTTTTAGTGCTCTTTTCCTGTTAGTTACTTCAAGCTTGGAGATTTTATGTCCATTATGTTCTTGTAGCCAATATACCCGATGAGATTTCAGAATTTCTGGAACCTTGTCTTTTCTATCACTTATGAAAAGGCCTGGTCTGCATACCCCTGAGCTAGTTTTTCCACTGGAAACAGGTGAAGGATGGCCCCAGATCACTCTTAAGGTAGTTATGAAGCTAATGAGTATAAAAGAATTTTGAAAACTATAATGTGCTCTGAAGATGTAAAACTTACTACTATTGAACATTTCAATATCCAGGCAGACATTGATGAAAATGTAAATTCTCTCTTCGGCTGATATTATTTGATCCCTTGGATTTAGGTACATAAAACGTTGGTAAGTGTGGAACAAATATCAACACAGGCATTCCTCATTTTATTATACCTGACTTCATCACACTTCATAGATACTGCATTTTCATCAACATTGAGGCAAGACCCTCCACCAGAAAAAGATTCGGAATCACTGAGTGCTCAGGTGAAGTTAGCATTTTTTAGTAATAAAGTTTTTTTTTTTTAATTAAGGTATGTACACTATTTTTTAGACATAATGCTATTGCACATTTAATAGACTACAGTATAGTAATAAATATAACGTTTATATGGACTGGAAAATAAATGAATAAATAAATAAATAAATATATATATATATATATATATATATCTCACTTTATTGTGATATTTGATTTATTGCAGTGGTCTAGAACTGAACACACTATCACTATCTCTCTCCAAAGTATGCCTGTAGTGTTTGGGGTGTTAGAATTTTTCTAAAGACTTTTTTTGCAGGCTTATTTACAGATACAAAAGATGTGTGTGGAAGGACAGAAAGGTGGAGGGAGAGTAATGAGAGGTGGAAGAACAGCCTCTGACCCTCACTGTCAAAACAGATCCTGTGACAGTCACATCTCCCCTGAGGGTGCTTCAGTGCAATAGAAATCCTTCCGTGGTTCGCTTTGGCTAGTATTTAACAGCCACTCTGTAGGCTTGAGCAGTTTTCTCTTAAAAGAAAAAGTACAAAACATACAAGATGGCATCACATTGGTTATTTAAATTGAAAATTTCTTTGGTCAGCAGAAAGTAATCTATCTTTTGTTTATAGAAAGAAAAATGTGCCCACTGAAGTTTTTACTGGAGTGAACAGTACTGTCTTAAAATATAGCTCTTAAATATATCTATGGCTATATTATTGAAAGCACAATATTTTCCAAGGACAAATAGTAAAAATAGCAGATCTCTAAATATACATTTAGGCATGTGCTGCTGGATGCTCATAATGTAGATAAATACTTATGTCTTAGTCTGCTAAGGCTGACATAAGGAAATAGCACAGACTGGTGGCTTAAACAACAGAATTTTTTTTTTCACAATTGTGGAGACTGAAACTTTATGATGAGGTGCTAGTTAATTTGGTTCCTTGTGAGAGCTCTCTTCCTGGCTTGCAGAAGCCCACACACCTTCTAGTTGTGTCCTCATATGCAGTGGAGGGAAAGAGAGGGAAAGAGAGATAACTTTGTTTATCTTTAAAAATATTGTCTCCACATGTAGTCACATTACAGGTTAGAAGTCAACATAGAAATTTGTGTGTGTCTGAGGAGGGGGGAGCCAATAACAACTTATTTGTCATTTGAAAGTAAGTACAAAATAGACCTTGAATGAAAACATAGTTTCATACAAGTACTCCAAGGGAACAACATAATTCTGAATCTGTTATTGTACACATTGATTTATTCAGTTTTTCTGATTAAATAACAAACTTTGCCATCATAGATCACTTTGTCATAATACATTACTTATGTTTCAGAGACTCAAATAAACACAAAGAAATATACCTCACCACCAGCACACACACACACACACACACACACACACACACACACACACACACACACACCTCACCGTGCCCCAGTTCCAAAAAGAGCAGAGAGAGAAATTCTAAGAAGTTGACTTAATTGTTTTTTTTATGAGATGAATCTTTTTCATTAGTTGAGGTAAAAAATAAGGTGCATTCTTAACAAGTGGAGTCTTTAAGTTTTAGAATCAGAAGGTAACACAGATATCATCTAATTCAACTTCCTTACTTCACAGAGGAGGAAACTGAGATCTTGAAAGTGGTGGTGACTTGCCAATGTCACTGAAGACTGCAGCACAGTTCAGTCTGATGCCTGCTCCATGACAGTCAGGAAACGTGATTAGATGGCCACCAGCTGCTGTTACTAGATTTTTACCTTTACTGAGTATATGTTAGTTTATGGGGAGTGGTGTTGTTTGGTTCTCTTAACAATCCCCTGAAGTAGGAAGGCCATATTTCAGGCCTAAAGATGAAAGATTGTGTTTCTAAAAGCAATGGATAAGTGAAGACTGCAAATCTGCAAAACACATGACAATAAGAGTCACAGTTAAAGTGGAACTCAAAAGTCACAAAGAAACAAATGGGCCTCTGTTACATATTATAAGGAGATAAGTAAATTTGTGAAAGCTGAATATTAAGTGGCAAAGTAGTTAAACATAAAAGGTGAGTACTTTAGTTGGATAGATTGGACTTCAAAAGTAAATTGATTAGTTTCTCTAAGCCTCAGTTTCTTAATGAGTAAATGCAATTGAACTCTTACAAAGATTAAATGAAATAGGATCTATAAAGCATCTAGCACTATGTCTAGGACAGGAAGGGGCACAAGGAAGTTTTTGAGCCTGAGTGGTGTTATCATGGCTAGACATGAAAAAAAAAGCTATAGTAAAATGATGATGTATTTAATGTGAACACAAGATAGCCAAATGGAAATGCCCAGTAATTCCAAAAATTTAACCTTGAAGTATAGATTTGGGGGTCACCTGCTGAGTTGTGTGAGGTAAAACCCAGAAAACAGAAGACAGTCTCACAAACAGTGACTGGGGAAGGCCTAAGACCCAAGACTGAACTTCAACAAACGTCCAGATGTACTGGGGCCGCAGAAGAAGAAGGGGCCAGAAAAAGATGATCTTAGAAGCAAGCCAGGTGTGATGGAGTGTGGTTAATATTATTATAAAACTGCTCAACTTTATTGACCCATATCAGTGCCATGCACTTTGCTGAGTTATTTGCTGGCATCATCTTACTTGATCCATTCAACCCAGTGAGGTAGATCATATCATCATCTTCTCTATTTCACAGATGAGAAAATGGAGCAATGCAGCTATGATAATTGCTGACTCTCTGAATCATGAGGAGAAGAGAATCTCAAAAAGGAAAGGATGATGAACAGGGTCACATGCTTCCGAGATGGAGAGAAAGACAAAGTCTAAAAAAAGGTAGATTGATTTTTATCATTTACAAATCACTGGCCATGGAGTGGGCACATAACCAGGTTACAGGAAATTGAATGAGTGTTGAAAAAGAAATGGAACACCAACTGTGAGCCAGTTATCCCACAAGAAAGCAATAACTAGATTGGTAATCAGAGTGCCATCAGGGCCTACGAGCTTTCTCCTCCAGGTAGGGAAACAGAAGGAAGGACCTGGTAGAAGGAGGAGATGGAAAACTGGAATATGGAAAGAGATAATGAAAAGAGTAAGATCCTAAAAGAGGTAGGCCAGGATGGGGTCAATGATGCAGATGTGAGGATTCATTTCCAGAAGGAAGAGAACCAAACTTGAGTTATGTTCTGCTATCTTACAACTCTTCTTAGCACACTTTCATTTTCAAAGAAATATCTATTCATTATCCAAACTTTAGATAGCAATTTGAAACTTTGCTGTGTGTCACAAAGATGACAAAGGAATTGTTTTCCCAATTCATGTTTTTTCCCCTCGTTTCTAGTGTCTTAAGTGGAAGTTACCCCAAGATTTTTGCTGTGTTTCTCTTCTACTCCAAGCCCATTCTCCATGTTATATAGATATATATAGTTTCCTAGACTCTTTCCAATGACCTATTCTCACATTATCAGATTGCCTACAAGGAAAAAGATCAGAAAATAACCCAGTAAGCAAGAAGCTTCTCACTGCCTCCTCAGCTTCCCCAAGTCCAAGAAAAGAGTGAAAGACTGAAAACATATATGAACATGTATACTTCTCACAACCAATCATCTGAAGCAAAAGGAAAGGGTGAAAAGAAAAGAGTCACAGACATATGGTATTCATCCCAAAATGAAATTCTTTCATTTGAAATACTATCAGGTAGAGGCATTTCTGGAAAACATAAAAACATCTGCACTCAAACAGCAGTTATTAACCTCAGAGAACTGAATTTTAGATTTCAATGTGAGATGTTTAGGGAGTTAGGATTTGCATGGGTGATCCTTTACACTAACTTGGTCCAATGTTTTCCTCTTTACTTGGATCATTAGAACCATAAATATGGGCCACGTCTGCAGAAAGGGAGGCTGTTTACTGCAATAGTTAAGAAAAGGGGCTTTGGAATCAGACATACCTGGGTTTGAATCTCGGTTTACTTTGCAGCTATGTGACCTTTGAGCTAGTAAACTAACTTCTCTGAATTTTAGTTTCCTCATCAATAAACGGGAATAATATTACTTCAAAAGGAGTTTGTAAATATTTACAAGGCTGGCATACACAAGTGCCTAGCACAATGATCAGCACCCGGTGGGCACTCGATAATTGTTATCATTACTGTTAGTGGTGGGAAAGATTCCCCATCATCAGGTCAGTCAGATGGACCATTTAAGATGGAGAGAGATTCTTGAGCCATCCTGCAAGATTATTAACCATGCAACAATAAAACGCTAATCATGAACATCTCATTTCACAAAATCCAAGACTACTTAGAGCTAGATGGAATCCTAAAGATTCTCTAGTTTAATCATTTTATTATAAGATGAAAAAACTGGAGGCCTCAAGAGCCAAAATGTCTTGCCCCAGCTAACACATCTGGTCAGAGATACAGCAGCACTGAGGACCCCAGTCTGCCGCCCACCTGCACCCATCTCTGAAGTCTGGCACTTGCTTTGCTGGCAATATCCCCCTTCCCTTTTCCTAACAGAATAATTTTTTCCAGATGCCTACTCTGCCTATATGGTTTATGTGTCCCAAATGATGCTGACCCTGCTGTGTTGTTCTGTTCACACCCAAGGCTAGCATGGCAGGAACCATTTTGCCACCAGCCTGCAAATGAAGCCACCACCCCAAGTGAGGCAGAGTCAAGAAAGTGACCAGAAAATGGAGTAGGGGTCATTGGATCAGGTCAGCCGTAGCCTAATCTGCTCACCTTCCCATTTTATGAGTCAATGATCTCCTTATTTTTTAAACCATGTTCAGTTCAGTTTCTGGTTACTTGGAGCTAAATGCCTCCTGATTAAAAGACTCCTTCTATTTCTGGGATGAATCCTGACCTTAAGAAGAAATATTTAATGAGATTTGGCTCCATACTCCAGGCCTAAGCAACAGGGCTGGCCAGTGTGCTTCACCTGAATGCTGTTTCTGATAACTGGGATTTCCTCTCACTCTCTGTGTCCAATCTTTACCCTCCAGAACCTGTTCTTATAATTCCTGTCATCCTCAGTTCCTCCTCTTCCAAAATTTCACTCCAGTGGCTTCAGCTCTATAACTTACTGTTGTCCCAAGTGCCCTTCTACTTGCTGCCTTCTTGCCGGATTTGTGAGGCTCACTGCTCTCAGGGTCCTCTTGGTTGAATTCTGGGTTCTGCCCCTCTTGGAGCATGGCTGGCTGGACTCCAGAGCCAATGCTCATATGGTTTTGGTCTGTTGTTGTACTGTGCACATGCCAGTCTCCCAGTCCTGCCTGCTGGACCAAACCTCCTCCCTGCACCTGCAGTCGGACAGATGCAGCCTACCTCTCCCACAATTCCCTTTGTGTCTTCACAAGAGTGTCTCCTTGTAGATCTTCCTGGTGGACACTTTGGAAGAATATGCTTGGTTCTGGAGGTAAAAGATCCCAAGTTTACACCTGCAATGTCTACACCTTTACAGAACAAAGGATCATTTATGTTTCACATTGCACAATGCTCATTTGTATGCTATTCACGTTTTATATTGTTTCTCCTCTGCTGGTTGGAGAATGAGGTCAATAAGTTTTTGCATGAAGTAATAAGTGTGTATAAATAAATATACATGAAATCCATTTTCAAAAAAAAAGAAGCTATGTGTGGGGAAGGGGGAGGGGAAAGAGTGGACTGGGTCTGTCTATATACTTACAGACCATTTAGCATGCAAATATCCAAGCTTACTTTCCTGAAAAATGGTGTTCTTCACTTGTAAATATATGGTTACTCTTTCAGCCCTGATAAGAGAGCCAAAAAGAGATATTTGCAACAGTCTAGATAAAGAGACAAAATGCATCTGTCAGCAAATATTTCATGAAGATCTGATTTAGCTTGATTAAAATCTATGTTGACTCGGTCTAACGAAGCTGTTGGAATAGAAATAACTTACTCTAGCCTTATATCAGTGCCTAGAGAATGATTTAAATTCTGGAAACTTTTGGTAATAGGGGATAGATTTCTGTGTGACTTAAGTTTCTTTTTTGTGATTTTTTAAATTGTATTATTATTATTATTTTTATTTTTCCAATCTTTCTGAAAAAATATCTATTATTTGTATAATAATAAAAAACGTTCAAATTTATAAAAGAAACATATCTTTCTTACTAACACACTGGTGTGAAAAGCCAGTTTGAAAGGAAAGTCTGGCCACTGTGCTTGAGATGATTTAGAGAAGAGAGGTCCTGGATGCTGGCATTTGGACATAAGATAGTGAAACTTTGGGTTTATCCCCAAAATGATCTCTCCATTTTTTTTTTTTTTTTGGTCTTCTTGTTCACTGCAAAAAAAAAAAAAAAAATCTGTCATTAAAGGATAGAGATATCTGATGCTGTGGGGATGGGGTGGGGTGGGAGGGTAGAGTGGGTTGCTGGGTTAAAGCTAAGCCCTGATTGTTTTGAAGGTTTTATAAAAGCAAAGGCTCTCCAGTGAGGGGATCCAGGATGTGCCCCTGAGGCCCTGTCTTGTTTAAGAACAAGTGAGTGTTTTGCAGAGTAAATCTGAATTGAGACCCTGAGAATTGGCTTAAAAACAGTTGGTATCCACAACTGCTTTGCACACCACCCTATTTATGATGATGCAAACCTCTTTCCTCTCTTACCCGAGGTTTGGTAGAATATCATTTGTGATGGATAATTTTATTTGTCAGATTGACTGAGCTAAGTGATACCCGGATACTTGGTAAAACATTATGTCTGGATGTGTCTGTGAAGATGTTTCTGGAAGAAATTAGCATTTGAATCAATAGACTGAGTAAAGATCACTCTCACCAATGTAAGTGGGCAACATCCAATATGTTGAGGGCTTGAGTAGAACACAAAGATGGTGGAAGAAAGATAATTTGCTCTCTCTGTTTGAGCTTCCCAGCTTGTCCTTCCCTCAAACTCAGGCACTCCTGTATTCTCAGTCCTTTGGACTTAGATAGAAACTACACCATTGGCTCTCCTGGGTCTCCAGCTTGCAGACTGCGGATCGTGGGGCTTCTTAGCCTCCGTATTTGTGTAAGCCAATCCCTCATAATAAATCTCTCTATATATGTATATCTATGTTTACACTATTGGTTCTGTTTCTCTGGAGAATCTGAATATACCATTTAACCAATTACCCAAACAAGCTTTTGCAACAAACCACCAACTATTTGCTTATTGTTATAAAACTAAAATATTTCTAGCATAGAGATCTTAAAAGGGAGTATAAAAATCATCTGTGATCTTATACCCAGAAAAAACTAATGCATTAGTGTATTTGCTCTTAAATTCACTTATACACATACACACATACACACACACACTATATATTACTCTATATGTTTATTTTACTAAGTTAGTAGTAGAGTCTACATGCTCTTAAGTAAATCTTTTTTTTTTTCCTTTTAATGTATGGTGAACATTTTCCCACATTTTTAATATAAATTCCTACAATATTTATATCTAGCTATGACAGCTCAACAGATTGTCACAGGGTGATATCTAAATGACTATCACTGAGATAGATACTACAAGAGTCCTGGTTCTGTCACTTATAAGCTCTTGGCCCTTAGATAAGTTTCTGAGCCTCGCTAAGCCTCAATTTCCAGATCTCTAAAGAGTAATGAAAATAATATCTACTTTAATGTTGGTGTGATGATTAAATAAGACAATACATTTAAGGTATGGTTCTTGGCATTTCATAAACACTCCACTGATATTAAATAGCATTGTGATCGGTATAAATAATGCTATTAAGCTTGTGTTGACTACACTTTTCAGTGATATCTATCATCCTAATTCTGCATGGTTGTTCCATTTCCCAACAGGAATTACCATATTCCTTTCTCTTCTCAGGAGTCATCCAGTTCCAGGGCATAATAGTGACAATGTTGGTCTAGAAAGAACCAGCCGAGTCCTTCACTTACATCAGTTAGGACACATAAAGCTAACTTCACATTGCATCATAGCCATATACATTGTACTCCCTAACATCCCACCCCAACCTAAGAAAGCCTTTCAATTCAAAATTACTTTTAGGAAAAGATTATTTTAACAACAGGCTATGTACACATTAATGAGGGCTAAATTTGGAAGGAACTTAATATCTAAAAATTGCTTCATAAAACTGTTAACTTTCTTTTTTCTTCATTTTGAGAAGAAGGAAGGACATCTTTAGGAGCACTGGTACTTTAAGAAAAAAGAAAAAAAATGATATGTAGCTAAGTGGAAAAATAACCAAGATGTAAATGAAATATACATTTTAATCAAAAGCATGTGAAAATATACACACAGCAAGAAAGAGTTTTGGGGAAAATGTATGTAGACATTGATAGCATAGAAGTACAGAATGAGCCCCCCCGCCCCAAGATGTGCCTCAGTGGTATGTAGATTATTTTGAGCTAAAAGCAACAGAGACATGGCATGCTCAAGAGAAACTTCTGCCTTTCCCCTTAACTATCTAGAGGAATTTAAATTAGAGATCTAACCCATAATAAGGGTTATCACCAGAAATGACTTTTTACATATTTATATGCCAGCAGAAACTAATAATTACTGAACATGTGGTCTCCCTACAATTACCTTCTGAAGCTGTAAGGAACCTTACCTCATCCCCACCTCATAATGTTATATATATATATATCTCAATTTCTCTTTCTGTCTCTCAACTCCTCCTTTATGTGGAGTCTCTGACTCTCATATATGTGGGGTTCCCATGCATATGTATGTAATTAAACATGGTCATTTTCTCTTACTCTTTCTCATGTCTATTTGATTATTAGAAAGAGCTTTGAGGGTAGAGGAAAGTTTCTTCCTCCTCCTCAATCGTAATTCTCTTTGGATGATTTTTTAAAAATAGGTTCCTTTATATTCCAATATTTAAAAAAATAAGCAAGTATCGCTTGATTGCTTCAAATGGAATCTAACAAATAGAATGTTTTTAAAAGAAACAGAAAGAATATTGAAATTTATAAGGTGTGATTCTCTCCTTCTTTTAAAATTGAGCAGTAAACCAGAAGATGACCTCTAAGGCTTCTTCCATTCTAGCAGTTTATTATTCTTTAAATTAAGAGGGAGTAGGACATGGTATTTAATTAACTTGAAATGTAGAGTTGAAATATAATCATAGTAGCTTGTTTTAGAGAGATGATGCAAAATACATAAAATCTTGGAAAACAGTTTTACTATCAGGACAATGCAAAAACTATGAATGGGATTTTTAGATAAGAAAACCAATATTAAATTGTGAACTATTAAAGAGGCAATCCTTCCAGCACAATGTTTTCTAAATGATTCTCAGCAATGAAAGTGTATGCAACCAAGAAATATAAAATTCAAGTCATTATTCAACAATCAATGAACAAAATTCTATCTTGCAAGAACTGTGAAATACTATCCTAGGAAGCATTGTTGTGGAGTGAACAATAGACAAATGATGGAATTCATCTATGGTCCTTGTGAAGCTGAGGGGTTTTTTGTTTTTTATATATCTTATATTTAGACAAAATATCTAGGGTACTGCCAATTTGCATGCCAGGGATCCAAAATTTTCAGAAAATATATTATCTGGAGATTTTACCTCATGTCCAAGATTTCCGGATGATTCAGATACCACTTCTGTTTTCTTCAAGACTGAACTCAGGAGAGATCTTACACCTGGCTTTAGTGGTTGAGAAGGAAGATGATTTACCCAATAACTGAGAGGCTAAACAAAGTAAAGGACAAGAAATGAGTAGGTATAAGCATTTTCCAGAAAAGATTCACCGCTTCTTTTAGTGTATCAGTCACAATTGATAGGTATGAGTGAAAGAAACCAAACAAAAAACATTGGCCAGAGCTCAGTGTCTCCTGATGGGTCAAGAATCAGGTTTAGAGACAGTGCAGCCAGGGCCAGTGCTGGAAATAATGCTGCAGAACTGTGCTAGAGAAGACACCACTGGCATCATTGTTCGATAGAGTCACTGCAGTTAATGCCTCTAATTCCATCAACACTGGTCATTGACCACTATGTTAGAGACAATTCTCCATTGACGTCTTGCATTTTTGCAAGTCTTTTAAGCAGAAGCACTGATTGGCTTTGTTCCAGATTATCTTTCAAGAATGTGTGCAGTGCAGAAGCCTTAAAAGGTAGAGAGTATTTCTCTCTAGAGCAAAGGGTAGATATGTTCAGTGCCCATTACAGATGATTCAGACAAATATGATAGGAAAAATTAGAATCTGGGAATATCTTTCTTCCTTCTTTTTCTGAAAGAATTCTAATGTGTCCTGCCTTGCTCTCCTATTAATGGATTATGGAAAGTTTCTCTCCTGTAACACAACCACCATGTGTTCAGGTAGCTATCTGGGCCCATTTGCATTGCTCTCATAAGAATCAGGGCCAAGGGGAACTAGTGCATATGCTGATGTCATGCAGCTCAATGGGCCACAAATAATAGAATTCTTTGTCTTTGACCCAAGGGTTTAGGTGTTTTCTACCAGCATCCATGAAACTGAGGGAGGCAAACTTGTTAGCTTGCGAGTAGGAAAAATCTCAGACCCTCACAGTTTTTGCACCTTGCTGATAGAATTGTTCTCATTCTTCTCTGTATTATACTTCTTCTTTCTTCTGCCTGCATTGGATGAGTTTTGTTTTGTTTTGTTTTTCATGATAGAAGGGCAAGTTCGGGCACACCAGAATTCTTCCAGGTTCCAGTATTTTTTTTTTTTAATCATGTTTCTCAAGTAAGATGGTTTCTTGTGAGGCCATGGATAATTCAAGGCTGAGTTGAGGCATGAGCTAGTTGTCCAAGGCCTGCCATAATCATAGGTAGGACACAGTAACCAACACCTGGAATAACAAAGAAAAGCACAAAATTAAAGATGGGAAGATTTTCTGAGAATGGTGAGTCAGTGTGAGTGAAGAAGCAGTGAGTGAGAAAGGGTCCTAGAAAATCGTATTTGTTATAGGTTTAAATTATTCATGCTATAGAAGCTCTGATATGAGTGTGTGTTTTATTTCTAAGAGTAACATATATATAGGCACATATGCAGATCATAAGCTCAATGAATTATTCTAAAGTAAATGTACCTATGATATAGTAACCCAGATCAAGAAATAAAGTATTGCCAATACCTCAGGAACTCTCTAATGCCCTCCCAGTTATTATCTTCCTTTACCTCTAAAATGTCAATTCAGTGTAGCTTTTGAGAGAGTAGAGGCATTAAGGTAAGGAGTATTATCTACTACATAGCTTCATTAATTTGATGTGAAGAATTTTTAGAACCTCAAACTCAAATACGCTTAAACAGAAGGGCAAAACTACATTTGAAGCTAAATAGAATGCTAAATTTGTCACTCTACTACTTTCTCTTCAAGCTTCTGAATCAGAAAAATCAAAAGTCACCATTTCTTAAAGTGGACCCCAACCCCCAGCTTCAGAAGCATTCAGAATGTTTATTAAAATACAGCTTCTCTTAAAAATTTTTTAAATTAAAAAATAATAATAAAATGCAGGTTCTCAGGTCCTCACCTAGAGATTACGATTCATTACCGCTGGTGTACATGTGAAGCATTTACATTTTAGCAAGCTTCCAAGTTTTTAGTAGGCACTTTAAATAAGGATAAGGATGATGCTAATAAAAATGATAGTTAAATTGCGGAAGAGAGATTACTCTGAGCCAGACCTCAAGAGTTCTGAAATATCCCAAGGAAGGGGAAAACCCAGGGAATTTGATAAGTACTGAATTTCTTCTAAACTTTGAAAGTAAGGCTCAAACCAGTTATAATTTAATTTAAAAATTAAGATGTGTGATATTTCTTATACTCTAAAAGATTTTTAGAATCCCCATTTGTCACAGATTCATTAGTCTTTTTAAATACTGTATCACAGGGCTGGCTCATAACATAATTGTGGAAGGAAGAAATGTAAAATGAGGAAGAGGATGAGAGGCTGAGAACATGGAGAAAACTTCCATAAAGTTAGTGTGCTAAATGCCTTCTAAAATGATTGGCCATGAATGTAATATTGGTTTATGGTTTTTAAGTCTTTTAGATGCTGCCACTCAAGATTTTCAAAGCAATTTTAAAACATCAACATGATGGAATATTTTATTTCAGGTCAGTGACTAGCTCTGTCTACTTGTTTTGGTGGATTCGTGATTGATAGATAAAAAGAAGGAATGTCTTGATTTGATAGAGTGGTTTATGACACTATGGCCTTGAAACTCTGGCTTATTCTATGATAAATGGTTAGCTGAAAAGGTCTGGGCATTACCAAGAACTGGGGAAGTAAATCAACGTCTAAAGAGGACGGATCAGAATCTAGCCAAACAAATGCTGACAGCCTTGAACTTAACAACAGCTTAATTTAAAAAATAAATGAACAAAAATATAAAAACCTTGTATTATAAAATAGAACAAAACAAACAAAACTCTACGAAAACTTAAGACTATTTCACAGGTTTGAAGTGGAATGTAATACGATGAACGTTTAAGCCCCACAAGGAAGTAGACATAAATTATTTCTTTATTAGCACCTAAAAGGCACCAGAAGTAAGAGAAAATTGTAGTTCAAGGTGTAAAGTAGTCAGCATCCTCTATCCTAGATCAGAGTTGTAAACTCACACTGTACAGATATAGCTCGTCTCATACTGTGAAACTGGTTTTATTGCAAAATCGAAAGAGACTCAGAATGTAAGTCACCCAGCAGATTCCGGAGTCACTGGAGAGATAGTGAACAATTTGCAGAAGTAGGTGGCTGTATTCTGAAACAGTCATCAATTGGAACAGAATGTGTAAATAAATATAGTTACTTACTTCCTAGTTATCTTTTTACTAAGAAATATAAATAAATTTCCTTGTCTCAGATATGTTAAAGTTTCTAAAAAATTAGAAAACATAAATCCCAGCATTCTAACCACTATAGGACCTTGAATGCAACACTTAATTTACTCTTTGTGTTTCCATTAAAGTAGTGTGATAAAAACTATTTCTGTGAGTATATGGTACAGAGAGAAATAGAACATATCATGGAATTAAGCATTGCATAAGTGCTAAACAATTAAACAACCTGTTTTTAATTTAAACTTATATATATATATATACACACACACATATATACACACACACACATACATATATATTAATAATTTTTAGGGCTGGCTGACCCAATTTCCTCCTTCATTACCATAAGTTTCTTATTTACGGGAAATTCAAAATTGATTTCAAATTTGACAAAATTTTTTAAATCTTGAGAATAAAGACCCTATATTAGTCCAAAACAATAATTATGATTGCAATTTGGTCTCCTAATTCTGGACTTACTTTTAAGTGAACAAACAATATAAGAAGAATTAACATGCAAGAGAGTTACAGAAAGAGATGACAGGACCCCAATGCATAAAACTCAGAAATACAAATATTCTGATTACTAAAAGGACTTTTTCAATCAGATAGCAATTTTCAACATTATAAAATGAAGAAAAGTCCTTGTGTTATTTGAAGAAGTAATAACCGTAAGCAATCAAGGACTTTATATAGGTTGCAGAAGAAAATAGAAAACTTTAATAATGTATCTAAACTATCATTTCCTACATCAAAGACTACTAGTCTGTATGCTAACAACTCTCAGAATCTTTATCTCTAGAATTCTTACTTCAAAATTCCAGAACCATCTACAGCCATACCACCTTGAACAACCCCGATCCCGTCTGATCTCACAAGCTACGGAGGGTCGGACCTGGTTAGCACTTGGATGGGAGACCACCTACACCTAGAAAGACCAGGTGCTGTAGACATAAAACATAAAAAAAATAATAATAAATAAAAATTTCTGGAACTATATAAGAAACTTCCTGTTGTGCTACAGATGTGTCCCTTAAACATGACTTATGCAAACCTGAATAGACCATCTCTCCCCAACACTTTCCTAATCACTTTCAGTGTTCTGCCTTTTAGTGAAAGACATGGACCCCAAGAAAAAATTTGTCTGCTGACAAGGACTCTCCATGATCAACCAAGGGCCTAAATTTTATAAATAAGAAGTGTATCTTTGCCATTTGCTGACAGAGTCTCCTCACATACTTTGTATACTGAGAAGAACTTCAGACTGAACTCTCAGCTTCTGGCACTATTTCCTGCTCATTTACACTGTCTGAGTCAACCACTGCAGGAAAGCCCTGGTTATGTCTTCTAACCAATAGACTGAGACCTGTTCCATGCAATCAAAACTGTGCAAATTATATCCTCATTTGCATCTACATAGACCTATTAGAACTGCACTGTTTAGGCTAATCAGAATTGTACAGTTTGGAAACATCATTAACATGAGAAGGACCAAATAGGAACTGAGGGTGGGAGAATTCTTTATGAAAAGTGAAATCTTTGTTTCATTGGAGCACGATTTAAGTTGCTACCTGAATTTCCATCTCTTGGCTGCAGCTCTTATTGCTCAAATAAATACTTTTATTTTTTTATGATCTAAAATTAATTTTGGTTGACAAAGGTATCAAAATTTACCAGATTTCCTAACCCAGAAACATGTGTGTTAGCCCCAATCTGCCATTTTTCATGTATTTTATATCAAATTGAGAATCCCTGCTATTTCTAGCTTTTATATATTTCTAGGGTACTACATCAGCCAAGGTCTAGTAACAAAAACCATACTAGTTATTTTAACAGAAATAATTTAATATAAGGAATAGGTTAAGTGGATATTGAAACACTGAATAGGTGAGAGGAAACACTGAAGTAGCAGAGAAAGAATTGCAGGAGCAGCTACCACCCCTTAGACTAGGGGAACAAACAGCAGAGGTTGGAGTTATCAGAATTTTGGAGCCTAGAAGAATGCTGAACTTCTTGGGAACAAAGCCTGGAGGAGGGACCATTATCTGGTTGCTGCTTCTTCAAGAGCTCAGAAGAAGGGTTGTATCAAGTTAGGCTGTGAGAAGACAGCTGGTGATGGTACCTGTGAAGGATATATGTAGGCTGGGCTGAGGAGTATGAAAAAAAAAAAAACCCAATAGCTGTTTCTAGGAAGGAGGGTTATTGCTAGGCGTTATGCTGATAGGATTGGCAAACATGTAGAAACGAGCTGATCTTTTTCTCCCTCCTTAGCCTTGTGGGGCTTCCTACTGGGAGAAACTAACAAGAGGCCAGTGGGGAATGGGTGGGGGACTGAAATTTACAGAGTGCTGGTGTGAGCATTGCCAAACAAAATACAGAGAAGTGTGTTTGAAGTGGAGATAATAGCCGTCGAATGACAAAAAATAAAACAATTTAGTAATGAGTTTGATGCCTTTTATTCAAGGGAAAACAATCCATGGATTGAGGGAGTAAGATCTCTCAAGCAACTGGCCTGTTCTTCTCAAGAGGTAGTTGGACAAAAACTAGTTAGCGTGTTAGAAGAGGAAACAAGAAAACAGCCTGTGCAGTGTAAGCCCTCAGAATTGTTTTTCTATTTGTAATGCAAGTGGCCGACTTAAGTTTTCATTGTGGAGGCAACCACTTCAAAGAGGTATTTACTTCAAAGATGACTATCTGGAATAAACACATTGACAGCCCCACCGCTAGACAGAGTCGAGCCTCCTTTCCCACTGAGTCCTGAGTTTTAGAGATCTTGGTTGATTTTAATAACTGTCCATTTGGGCCATGTGTTTTTTCTCTTCCCATGCTTTAAATTCCTGTTCTTATGTTTTAAATTCACCAATAAAGGGTGTGCCAGAGAAACCCTAGGTCCCCCACCTCAACTCTATTAATATAGAAACCCAGGTTCATTAACTCTACATCTCCCTCCTCCGCACTGTGTGGCCCCAGGTGTGCAGTGTAATTCTCAGTGTAATTCTCTTTTTTTTTTTTTCAAAGTTTTCTGATGGTTATTGCTGAAGGGTGTTTTGAAATTATAATAAGAGCTACAAGGCCTGGTCCAACCACAACAATGGTTATTAATAGGCTGAGACCAGCACAAAACAGTCTGATTGGCCAAGAGGTTTGGAATTTCCTTGTAAAACTAGGATTAGAAAAGTATTTGGTTTAAATTGAATGGCTGGTGTTGCATTACTGACTTTATTTAAAACAAGGAAACCATTACAGATTCTAGCAAATGGGGTTAGCTGACTGAATAGCAGAGGTTTTACAGGGACATGAAATTTATATAAGTTTCAGTCTGCTGACTTGGCAAATGGGGCAGAGAGACGCTCTTTCTTGAACCTAGAAATTTATTTCAACATAGCCTAATAATGGGAATTCAACAGAGTGTGTTGTTTCTTTCTTTCTTTTTTTTAAGGAGAGGCAACACTTGGTTGACCTCACAGATTGCAAGGACCCTGTCAGTTTATAATCCCTTAATTTTTTATTTTTTATGCATACAGCAGGTGGTCTTCCTTGGTGGTCTCCCATCCTAGTACTAACCAGGCCCGACCCTGCTTAGCTTTGTTGTTTCTATATTAAACTCCTCTAGAGTTCCTTCTTTCTCTCCATCCTCGCTGCTGCTCTCCTGCCTCAGGAAACATACATCATCGCTCAGATGACTTAATGCAGTAGCCTCCTAACTGGTCTTGCAGTTTTCTCTCTTGCCTGCTTCAAACCCACTCTGCACACAATGGCCTGAGTGATGGTAAAGGTGAGCAAAGTTTACCACCCCCAAATATGTCACTTTGGCTTGAGGATTAGTTTGAACTCAAGGCAGTCAAAAATCAGCAGACACAAGAAAAACTCTTTATCTCTCCCTCAACTGCCTAAATTTACATTGGAAAAGGGACCTGATTTGAGAAAGAAAGCTATTACCAAAGATATTAGCCTAAGAAATCATTTGCATAACAGAGAGACCTCTGTTTTCTGAACTTCTTTTCTTGCCTAATTATGAATGGCCTTTCTACTTTTGTAACCCCAGACCCCTATTCTTTTCTTAGCTTAGGATGTTATTTAAGTTTCAATTACAGGGTGGCCTTTTGAGTCTTCCTACCTTTATGGGGCTCCCATACGTATATAATTAAATTTGTTTTTTTTTCTCCTGTTAATCTGTCTTTTATCAATTTAATTATTAAAAACCAGTCAAAGAACCAATAAGGGAAGAAGGAACAAAGGATATTTCCATTTGTAGAGAACAAAACAACTCATTAATTGGGAAGGCACTAACTTTAATCTGCTCTTCTTATCATACTTTTCCTGGTCACCCTTTAATAACTTGCCTTCCCCCCCTCCTCAGAAGCTCCAGACTTCTTTTCCTTTAGCCTAAGATGATATGTAATCCTAAATTTTAAATGTCTTTTTGAGTTACACATCCCAGAGTTTCTCCCATCTGTATATAAGACATACATGTTAACAAACTCCTATTTTCTCTTGTTGATCTGTCTTTCGTTATAGAGCCCCATTCAAGAACCTGGAAGGGTAGAAGAAAAAGATTTTTTTTTTCTTCTCTACAACCATATGCCATTCTAACTCTATAAATATATCAAGTTTTCTTCTTTCACCTTTAGTTGTATTGTTGGCCTAGACTACGGTTTCTCTACTTTAGCGCTATTTGGGGCAGAATAACACATTGTGGTCAGGGGCTGTCCTGGGCACTGTAGGATGTTGTGCAGCATCTCTGGCTTCTACTTTCTAGATGGTAGCAGCATGCCTCCACTTCTGGTTGTGACAACCAGAAATTTCTCCACACATTGCCAAAGGTTTTTAATTAAATACTAATTTTGGTTAAATAATACATAATTTTTTAGTATAAATATAACCTATCCACCATTTCAGAAATGTGTCTAACATTCAAATTTAACCGCACACCTAGTAGTATAGTAGTATTTTTAGCTACTAAATTTGGCTGTTTTATCTGGAGGCAAAATCATTCCTGGATGGAGACTCCTGGCCTAGAATTAAATATGAGTTTTACCAATTGCAATGAGTCACTTTTTTATTGGCATGTTTTTAGAGTCAGACCTACTTTGAAAGAGTTCAAATTTCATAATCATGAGTACTGTGCCTTTAACACCAGACTATAGGGAAGAAAAAATATTGTCTCTACACTTATAGGTTCTTGGCTGAGAAGCCTCCAACCCCGTAATAAAAGACAGGTAAACAAGAGAAATAAACAGAAGCTTAATAACATGTATAACTCATGTTTACCTAGGGGATATCCAGCAAAATTGAGTAAAACTCCTTGAAATGGCCCAAGCCACCAGTTTAAATGCTATCTTCAGCTAAAGATAAAAGAAAGATGTTGGAGACAGTTTTGGGAGGTTAAGGAGAAGCATGGCAAACAAGGGTAAGATTTGTTATACAAGGTCTGTGCCTTCCCCACCAATAAGTTTCCAGAGATTTAGTCATCTTTCTCCTCTTTGTACAGACAGGGAGACACCTTTACAAATGGAGATTTCTTTTATAAATTTAAATATCCCTTACAAAAAGTTACATTCTGCTGTTCTCAGACATTCTCCTGTGTGTCTGTAGGTACTCAAAAATAATCAATTCAAAATCATCTTTATGCCAAAGAGGCATATTATAGAATGAAATATTCTGCTACCCTGTCATGATGCAGTGAAAAGAGAGATGCAGAATCCAATTAGATGAGTTGTGGTACTGATAGAAAATTTAAAAAACCTTTAAATTCAGTCAGGGAGGAAAGGGCTTGGATGAGGGGGTTAGCAGCAACCTAGCAGAGTCAATGAAGAGTGAAAAGTTCTGTCCACATTAGTCAGTTAAAAGAAGTTACAAAAGAGGTTATGAAAGATTTGCATAAGAGAATGTTGTACTCAATAGAAATAACAATGTTTAATGGGAAAGACACTTAAATTTCTTAAGAAACTAAAGAAATGCAAAATCAAAGCAAGCCAAAGAGGAAGTCAGCTGTAATCTTAGAGGGTATTGCAGACTTCCGTCTCCAACAGAATTAGCAAATTCTTAAACTCCTGCAAGGTTGGCCCCAAGTCCAAGTTTATGATAAAGTAAGTAATTGTTATAACAATTATAAAAATGACTAATTATGTCCATTAGCAGAGTAGGAAGAACTTCTCTGAATAACTCAGCACTTGAATCCTGGCCTCTAGTCTTGGCCACTAAAAAGCCTTAACTGATTGAAACAATCACATCAATTTGTTTGGAAGGATTGAACTGTGTCTTTCATGGGTGTGTGTGGGTATTTTAATTCTGGGAAAGTTTAACACTTTGTTGATTGTGTTAAGTTCAGAGAAAATTGTGAATATCTAGTACTATATTTAATGTATAAAATGTTTACAATGTTTAAGAGATTTGGCACATTAGCATATTTGACCGAGTAGCCGGGTGATCCCATTTGAAATGTGTAATAGAGTAATTGATTTTAGACATATGATTTTTAATGGAATATTATAAAATATTTATTATTACTATAATTTATTAGATTTATAAGACTAATTAGCTGGGAAATTATTACTTGTTAGGATCAGAATTAATGTGCTTAAAAAGGAAAATTAAATACAGTAATGCTATAAGTAATTTGAACCTTTTAAGATAATTTAACGAGATTATAAATAGAACTGATTCTTCAAAGAGTTTAGTTTCCCAATTTTACCTGCTCAAATTTCATTCAGAGATGCCCTTGCAAGTGATTACGAACACTTTTATATAGATAGAATGATATATTTATAAAAAATAAAATAATTTACGTATATAAAGTAAATAAAATAACGTACAGTAGCTTATAAATTGACCTTAATTTATAAAATTTATTATTTTATTAGTGTATATTAATCAAAAACATCAAGGAATAATTATCTGTACTTAAAAATAGCAAATAATCCATAACAACAGTTTTGAAGGTTCTTTTGCATGAAAGTCAAGCTCTATGGCAGACATACATGGTTCTAACAAGTGAGAGTGTTGGTCTCTAGCCTTTCTCAACAGCTGCTGAAAACCAGATTTCATTTAGGAAGTGTCCTAAACACAGTACCTTATTTTGAATCCTTGGTCTTTCCTGCCAATGTAAGAATTTTTTTTTTTTCACAACTTTGCTTCCTTCTTTCCACTTGCTACAAGTGGTGGAGCAGATATTACTCAGAAACCGGTTTCTCGGGTTGTAATATTAGATGATGCACAGCGTGGGTCATTACACAGTAAACTAATGCCTTTGTTTCATTGGGTTGGGCTTTCTAGAAGGTGGTATCGCTGCCTGTGTTGCTGGAAAAGCACTCACAGGTGTGGAAAGAAAGGGGTTGCCATCGACTTGGGCTTCTAGGGACCTTTCTCTCTGCCAGGAAGCATTTTAACATTAATCAGAAATACCTTTAGAAGATTCTAGAAGCTGCGGAGGTGCAGTAAGTCTGTGAGGGACCAGCATGGGAATCTTATACTCGGAGGTATGTAACCTTTCTGAAAAATTTCAAAAAGGGATTAGAAGTTGTTCATGTTTTTCAAATGTAATTTCCTATCCCTGTTACTGTCTCCTTTTCTTCTGTTTAACTTTCTGTAAGAATATCAAGTCAAAACAAAGTTTCGTGTTAATCTTTTTTACATTTTTAATATTTTAAGGCAAATTATTTTGCAATTCCAAAATGTTAGCTAGTTGTAAATAGAGAGTAATTATGATACACGTTTCATGACATCCCGATATTTCCAGGGGTAATTTGTGCTTTGCAAAATGGAATTTGAGTTGTAAAACATCCAGATGAAAAGGTGAAAATCGTACCTAACTGGATTTCCCAAATATATAAAAGATAGACTGGTTCTTTTATGGACATGAATATACAGAGTAACACCTTTTAGCTTAGTATTTGAAAGGAAACTCATCTCTAACAATTATTAAGGATTACTTTTCCTGTATAGGAGAGAAGTAAAAACAATATATTTGATATATTTTTGAGTTTTTTCTTTTCACATCTGATAAAAAAAAAGCTTTCTCTTGTGTTTGAAAGTAACTTAATTAGAATCAAATAGATTTTTAATAGTGTTTCAAAGCAGTACAAGCAGGCAACGTTTAAACTAGTACAAGCAGTGTCATGACGTTAGTATGCACAACTCATTCCCTCTCCTCTGTGACAATTAACCAGTTAGTCCGCATTTCATTTGGATGCTCAACAGAACCTCATTGGGTGGTTCTAGTACTAAAGGCAGTTTCTCCCATTTGCAGTTATTTCTAATGCCAGGTGTGTGTGTGTGTGTGTGTGTGTGTGTGTGTGTGTGTGTGTGTGTGTGTGTGTGTGTGTGTGTATTTCTATAGTCAATGTATTTTTGATTAGTTTATAATTCTAGGTATGTCTTGCCCAGTGACTTTGGTATGGTGAAGAGCTCAGATATATGAAAATATGAAAATGACAAAAATTGTAGTGTTCTAAAACGCTGCTCTGGTAATTCTCAAGCTTTAGATTGCCAAGTGTCAGCAAGAGAAAGTTGTTTAAAATGCAGTTTCAAGTGTCCCCACCTCAGAGAGTCTGTATCTCTCAGAAACCTATTTTTAGAAGAGCAGCCAGATGATTCTGATGTTAGGTGATCAGTTTACCACCTGTGGGAGAGAAACACTGCTCTAGGATAGGGGTTTTCAAATTTTAATGTGCACACAGATCACCCCAAGAACTTGGTCAAATGCAGATTCTTATTCTGTAGGTCTGGGTGGGGCCTAACATTACACATAGCATATCAGCTTCCTGATGCTTATGCTGTCTATCCACATACCACACAGCGAGTAGCCAATGGGTAACTAGCCTGTACTAGTTAGGCCCTGGGGATAATTAAATTAAACATAAAAGTCTGCAAGAGCACTGCAATTCTTTTTTAATTGAGTGTTGAATTAGCAAGTGATTGAGGCAAGGCAAGACTTGTTGAATTACTTACAGATATCAGTAAGAATATGCCCAGAAGTGGAGTATATGCTTTACTTTTCAGGTATATTGAGGACAAAGCAACTTGAAATTTACTATGATATTAGAAAAAAAATAAATAAAACACACACACACTTACCTAAAAGTTCATAGGTAATTATTCTAAGCTCAAAAATATTGAATCAAACATAGTTTAAGAGAGTGTTGAAATAAATATTGCCATGCATCCCAGTATCACAAGTGAAGTAGATTTTAGGCTCTTCCATTAATTTACTCACTTGTCTATTTTTGCATCAGCATTATGAAACACAAAACACCTGAAAACTCAGTCATTTCCAGAAAAAAGATCTGTCCACCTTTTTGGCAAATAATTTCTCAAGTTTTAGTATTTCCCCTTGATAGTAACTATTTCTACTCTCTCCACTCCTGCCTTCCTCTTCCCCCTGCCCCCCCCCCCCCACTGTTTTTCTTCTTCCTCTTCTTTTGGATAAAAGTAGCCATCAATGAGGATATATAAGGGTACTTGCAAAACTAATTTGAGTAGCAGAAATAAATGTTTGATTTTCCAGAGTGACAGTTGGGGCAAGAATGCTGCGTGTAGAGTGGATGTGTTTGGGTGTGTTTATTCTGCTGTCGTTTTACTCTCCAGCATCTGTCAGCCCAGGAGATACCCACTAGTGTGAGGGGCGCTCTCACTAAACTCCCAGAGGTTTTCCGGTCTGGTGTTGGGTTTGGCCATTTCTCATTTTCAATTGACAGATTTGATGGTGTCTCAAAGCGATGGAATTTGGAGCTACACTGATTCTGCCAAAGATTTAAAAAATCCTTAATATCTCTAGATATCAACTTTTTGAGACCTGAACTAAACACACCCTGCTGTTAAATGTCTAGAAACTCACCTGAGCTTGAAAAATGCTAAAGAGTATCAGGTGCTTTTAGATTGGAAGAAGCTTAAGTTGCTTCCTATGATTGCATTTGGAGTTTCATGTGAATGGAAAGAAAAAGAAGAAAAAAAAACTTGATTTCACCCTCTGGTATCCTGATGCAGAGATCTGGGATGGAACCCTCTGTTACACTCTCTCGGATGTAATTTCAAAGAGGTCGAGAACCTCTGTCACCAACTCTCAGATATTTAAACATATCCTACTCATCTGTCATGTACCAGTCTTGTTTGTCCTGTACTGTTACCGGAGAGTGAGGGTCCTCTCACAGCGCATTGTCCAGGTTCTCGATGTCTTCAACAAAGAATTGAGCAAGACACTGAACTATAGTAGAAAAGTTTTACTAGAAGGGAAAGCAAGAGAAGCGTGGCTCAGAAGGCCTGGTAACAAAAACTTCAGGGTGTTTACCCCTTTTTTGCTGTAGGTGGTTACTTTTCTTAGAGGGCTTCCTTGACTGACAACTAAGATTGACAGGACTCAGTGATTCATCATTTTGCTTTCTGCACATGTTTGTTCCCAGAATTCAGTCTGTTATAATGATATTAATGAACTCCTGGGCATATGCATCATATTATAATGATGGTATAATGAGGCTCAGGTGAGTTGGAGGTCGCTGGGGTCTTCATTGAGCAGGTGTGAGTGACTTACCTAATTCTCTGCCTACTGGTTTATTTGTGTGAGTTAAAACATGCCTTCTGGCTTGCTTAATTGTGGGCGGATTAGGGAAGACCCATTCTGGGATAGGATGACTCTGTCTTTGCAGGCAGACCCAGTACCCCCTAACTAACTTTTCTGCCTACCTCTTTTCTAAGAGCCATGAACCCTCTTATTATTACTATGGATGTTGAGGGACAGGAAGTCTCTTCTTCCATATCTGCTTCCTGCTAAGAATGGCCATAGTCCCTGCCTACAGGGGTTTCACAGGGCTCTTTCCCTTTCTACCTCAGTCAGGGTGGGGTCTTGAGTTTCCTGCGAAGTGTCACCTCCGTCCCTAGACAAGGAAAAGAAGATACAAACTTATTTAAATCATATATCAATTAAATAAATAATTTCTATTATTGATTTGCCTATTAAGTGAGTAAAGGGAAACAGGCTTGGTTAATATGTTTCTTAAAGAGTAAAAAGACCTTTGGCCTAAAGTCCCCTCACCCCTCAGACTCTGAGAGCCCTGCCTGGCTTAACACTATTTCTGTTTAACAATGGGCTGATGACCAGAGGATCTGAGTCACCAGTTTCAGGGAATTATTAGGATTTGAGGGAGAGGTCCTTTTTTCCAAAGAAAGGAGGAAAGAAAACTTAACTAGGTTTACTAAAAAGATTAACTCTGCAAGAGATGTCCCATTTCATTTCCTACTAAAAGATTAAGAATTTTACAAGTGCTATCCTGTCTCAGTAGCAGTCTTGCTGCATTTCCTAGGTGTAGATTGTGAACCATTAATTAAGAACAGGCCAAAACCCAGCCAGTCTTTATGAAGTTCTACTGCCCACTTGGAGTGTGGGAAGCCCCTCTAGATTGGGGACATGGGCTTATCATTTTTCATAAGAGCTGTAGGGGAGGGGAGATTCTTTTCTGCTCTACTCATCTTAGGTTCATTGACCAGGGCTCTGAAAATTAGACTGACAACAGAAAATATTAATGAGAGAAAGACAAACAGGTGTGCGCATGGAAGTACCCAGCAATGAGTAACTCAAAGCAGTGATTTGAACGAGGGCTCACAGAACATCTTAACAAAAGAACAATGCATTTATAGAGAAGTGGCAAGGCAAAGGAAATGGACTTTGAGTTTCTAGAGTTGCAAATTACAGGAAGGCAAATATATGGGGGAGCTAATAGAAGATAAGGGCTAGTAGGTAAATTTTACCATGTAGATTCCTTTGAGGCCTTCTCTAGACTGACAAGGGGGACTTTTGTCCTTCCTGTTGAAGAGGGAAAGAGGATCACCTTCACAAATTTATAAATAGTGAAAAAAAAATTAAGGAAGCAACAGGATAAAAAGAGAGTGTGTAAGAAAGGTGGGGAGGGGTATATATATATATATAAAATTTGATCTAAAAGGCTCATCTTAGGTGACATTTGTGCTGAGTTCTGAGAAATGCGAATCTAGTCTTGGTAAGCTTGGGGAAAACGTGTCCTCGACAGAGGAAATGTATGTGTGGAGAATCTGAAGCATGAAAATTTGGGCCTATTGTCCTAGGGAACAAGGCTGCTGAAGCAGCTCCTGGGAGTGATTTCTCGGTTCTTAGAGATGCAGCGACCATTTTTCACCTGTCTGACTGGCAAGAATCCAAAAGGTTGAGACTATACCCTTGGTGCAGTCAGGGGAAACAGGCTTTTTGTACATCACAGATGGGAGATTATAATGGTACAAACCCTGGGAAGGGCAATTTGCAACACCTGTCAAGGTCACAAATACATATCCCTTTGTTCTACCAATTCTAACTCTGAAATTTATCCTATAGGAAAACTAACACATTTGCAGACTGTATTGTAATAACAAATATGGGAAACCCCTGAATGACTATCAAAAGATGACAAAAGGATGTTTTTAAAAATACATATAATGTAATATGACATAGTTATAAAACAATATTTAGGATGCACTTTACCAAAATATTTTACTAGATGGAAAAAAAAAGTGTCAAAAAATGCCTGGAGTGTGTGGTCTTCAGAAAAATGAGAACGTAGTAGATAAAACTATATATTCATATTTGCTTATAATAGGCCTTATCACATGAAGAGATTCTGGAAGAATAAACAAAGAAGTCCTATTAGTAAGATGATAGTAATAGGAACATTTTTTATTGCATACCTATTAAGTGTTTTAGATTTGCAAACCAGTGCTTGTAACACCTATTCAAACACTTTGCTGGGGTCTGAATGTGTGCTTCCCCACCTCAAAAAAAAAAAAAATTCATCTGTTGAAATCCTAAGGCCAAAGGCAATGGTATTAGGAAGTGGGTTTTTGAGCAGTGATTAGGTCAGTAAAGATAGAACCCTCATGAATGACATTAGTCAGTCCCCTTA
The DNA here is from genome assembly GCA_004027375.1 of Macroglossus sobrinus. Classification (NCBI taxonomy): domain Eukaryota; kingdom Metazoa; phylum Chordata; class Mammalia; order Chiroptera; family Pteropodidae; genus Macroglossus; species Macroglossus sobrinus. Next base: position 290,348 of record PVKZ01001202.1, on the reverse strand, counting down.
TAAAAGAGACTCCAGAGAGGTCCCTCACCCTTAGGCATGTGAGGAAACATTAAGACATCCATCTATGAACCGGAAAGCCCTCACCAAAACACAGAATCTGCCAGCGATGTGAGTTTAGATTTTCCAGCCTCCAGAACTGTGAGAAATAATTGTTTGCTGTTTATAAGAAAAAAAAAAGGGCCTGTTGGAATAATTAACTGAGTGGTATGAGAAGCATGTTCTAGCGAGAACAGTTTATCCAGGTGTAGTTAATACGAGCGCATTGTCTGTACAGAACATGGAGACTAATGAAACTGACTGCAAGCCAATTTGCTTTTTATTATCACCATGTTCTAGTAATTCTAAATAATGTCGGTGTAATGTGGTCCTCCCTACCCTTTGGTAGCCATTGTTTGATAGAAAGTCCTGATGCCTATGAGGCCGTGAGAATGACCAGAGCCGAAGTGAGAAAGTTTGTCAGGGTTCGGAGTATGCAGTTTTTACCAGTCAAGATGAGCAATCTCGACTTTATTCTAAACACAATGGAAAACTTTTAAAGGGTTTAAAGAGGAGGGGTAATATGAACCAATTAATGTTGAAAAGGTAGTTCTGATAGCTGTGGAAGAATAAGGTGGATAGCTGTAGGACAGGAGGCCAGGAGCCTGGAACAAAGCTGACGTACCGGGAGGCAGGCGATAATGCTGATTGTATTAGGCTGGTATATTTCTTGCCAAAACAGACTTACATTTAGAGATTTAGTGCAAAAATACCTTTTTGGTCCATTGAATGTTTGGAGACACTGGCTACTAAGAGTTTAAGGTTTGGGCCTTCCCCAGCTCACCATCCTTGCAGGTTGTGGAAGACAGCACAGAAGAGTCTTGGAAGTGCTTATCAGCTCTTTCCTGTCTGGGGTGTGCTGGCTGCAGTCAGTGGGAGCTGGCTGGAGCCACTTGGACTGGTTTGTTTCAAGAGCTCATTTTCCCAACTCCAAGTCCAGTGACCTCTCTTTGGTGTCTTGAAATTGACAAACGCCACAAAGATTTTTTTTTTTCTCCACCTCTGGAAAATTGGATATTATCCATTTATGATCACATCACTGCTTCCTCTAAGCTCTGCACTCATCTGCCTGGTCTGAGGTAGTAGAATGATATCGGGCTTTTGATTTTGCTATAGTCTAGCGGCTGGAATCCATTCTTCCTCCGCCCTTTCTTCTGACCTTTGGAGACAAAGGCTTTCTTGCCCTCCCCTGGTCTTCTTCACTGTGACCTCAGAGCTCCTCTGGTCTAAAGTGTGGAATGGGGCTTTTTTAGTTTCATGGAAGTCATCTCTCAAGGAGACCTTGGAGAAAGTATAGAAAACATAGAGACCGTATTAGTAGAGCCTGCTGATTCATTTTTTTCTCCAGTGTCATCTATTAGTGTTGTCTTTGCTCACAGCATTTCTGCTCTCTATCACATCACCCTATTTTACTTATTTTATTTATTTTTAAAATTTCATTTATAATTACTGAAATTGGACTTAATGTTCTCCATTTCCTGGTGAGTAAGGTATCTATGATTCTTGCCTGGTTTTCAAAGTCCCGTTTCTCTCTTTGGCCAACCACTGATTTTCTGCGTGCGCTCATCTGTCTTTCAGGCCACTCTCCTCAGTCCTACCTTTCAGCTACCTGCTTGCCGTCCTTATGCCTTCCAAATGACACTGTGTATCCTTCAAGGCTCAGCTCATGGTTCATGTCTAAGAAATCTTGGTGTCTCCTATGCAGTACCTCAAGCTGCTCATTGGCCTTTTGTCAGTGGGCTAAGTCTAGTGTCCCTAACTACATGGTAGCCTTCCTGCAGTCAGACTTCTGTAGTTATGAGCCCCACAAACATGGTTACAAAACACGCATTGACTGACATGCTGATGCACCGGTGACCTGGCTGAGGCAGTGAGGTTAGGGAAGGGGTTGAGGTTTAGAAAGTAAAACAGCATGTGAGAGAACCAGGTCAGTATTTTAGTTCTGAGGTTCTCAACCCTGGCTAAGTATTAGGGTACTTTTAAAATACAGGATCAGGTCCCAACTGAATCAAGGCTCATTTGGGTGCATTAGTGCTATTTCAAAGTTGTTTGGGTGATTCTGAGGCACAGTGAGAGTGGAGAACCACGCAAAAATGAAAGAAACAAGCCCCCATGAGAAAAATAAAGCCGTAATGAAACACTGCAGCTCTTACACTCCTACTAGGTGAGGAACAATTGAAACTCTGAAAACTTGGAATATTAGGAACAGCTTTTTCACACTGTCTCCCTACCCTTGTCCCACTTTCCATCTCATTTTCCCAGATGCTAAAATGTAAGCAGTGTCTCTGGGTCGTACATGACATATCCATTGTGTTGATGATTAACTAAAATATTCTATATGTATTATTTAACAGTCACATTTTGTACTGCTCCAAGTAAAATAGATATCACGACTAGAAAAATACTTGGTATTATTTTAGTAATATAGAAATTATTGGAGCTGCTTGCCATCATTATCTACGTCTCCAAAAACAAAGTTGCCTCTCATCCCACTTTTTAATATTGTTTCCCCTAAAGTATAATGGGTCTTCCCTAATTCCCAGTCTAAGATAGGATCATGTAGAGCCCTGCCTGAGGCTCAGAGGACTTGATAACTTGCACATTAACCATCTCATTTAAAACATCCCATAACAGTTTCTGAAGAGGATTTGTTGGTTTTTGAAACAAAATGATTCTGATAAAGAGCCCTGTGAGTTACTGAAGTATCATCCCAGGAAAGGAAAGAAGATATTTTTCTTCTCTCTCAAATTAAGAAATCTTAGGGAATGAAAATGAATACCTATTAGATTTTATTTGATTTGCATGATTAATTCTAAGCCTTCTTAATAATGACTCATTTCTTCGCTACTGTGATTTTTTAAATTCTTAGTAAATTTCTTCTTTCAGACAAATATAAAAGGTTTTTAAAGGTTGTCTGAGACCCACTTAGCCTATATAAAACATGGAGAAAGTTTCTGGCAGCGGCTGGGTTGAGGAATAGTAGCAGTGACGGACACTCATGTTTATTCCTTCTCTTCAGTCTCCTCTGCAACCTACCTAGCCCATTTTCCTTGGTGTCTTCACTGAAATCTCACGGTAATCTCTACTTCAGTCTCTTTATTTCTTCTTCATCATTTTATAACCATGGCTCATTTTCTTAGTTTAAGTCTTTGCTTTTGCCACTTTCTCTACCTTTTCACCTCTGTACTCCAGGACCCACATCCGCCTTACCTGATGCTGAAGAACAATTTCCCCTTTCTTTCTATTCCTTGGGGTCATCTTCAGAGACTGCAATATCTACAAGACTTTATTCTCCTTTCTTGACCTCTGTCTTGACTCCAGATCAGCCACACAACATGGTCGGTCACTCTTAGCTTCTCCTCATGAACAAAGTTCTGTCTGTAACATTTGGAATTTGGTACCCGTACCTCATATCATAAGTTCTTAACTTGTCATAATGTACTGGCTGCTCTAATATCTCTGTTTCTGCTTCTCTCTCTCTCTCCTTCTCTTTTAGTCCATCATTCTCTACCTGGTTTACATATGTTGACCATTCAGTCTGAATTCCATGGTGAACTACTACTTTCCTACCATACCTCTTGCCTGATACATATTTTGTAACCTTTGCTCTTTGTTCCCCCTTTATTTTATCCACCCTTCTCTGACAATGGGTTTGCTAGAGTGTAATAAATCTATAATACAGGCTCGGCCCCACTGCAGATTTTTCATGTTTCTATAATCTGAGGCTTCAAGCAGTTTTATATTTTTATTCATCTCATAAACTTCTATTATGCTATCCCAAATATTCCCCAATATGCTAACAAGCCTCTTCTACCCTGTCTCAATCTCGTCTCCTATGTCATTAACTCATGTACCTATTTAAACACAATTGTTATTTACTGAGTTATCTCTGTCTATTTATTTGTGATAAATACATCGTAGCATAAAGCATGCAGGTGAAATGCAAACTTTCTGGCAAAAATTTCAGCCAATGTAAAGTAAAAGTCTATCTACCCAAATTATCTGTCTTTTCTCCCTTGCTTTGGCCTTAAAGCCAGAATTGTCATTCTGTTTAGAAAGGCAAATGCTTCCATTTTTGTTCTCTACCCTATCGCCTCTTCACTCTCTCCAAGCAAATATCTACTCTTTCATAACATCCCTCCCCATCCTCACTGGCTTTTTATGTTTTAATAATTATAAGTGTAGCTAACATTAATTAAGGGTTTATTATGAGTCAGGTCTGAACAAAGTGCTTCATCCATCAGGCACCTCTAATACTTTCTGTAACCTAATAAAGAAGATGTGATTATTAAGTGGAGAAGGAAATTAAGACCAGAGAATTTAAATAAGTTGTCCAAATAACACAGCTATTACATAAAGGAATCGATATTTGAACTTAGAAAGTTTGCTTCCAGAGTCTGTGCTTATTATAACTGCTTGACACCACCACTTTGCCTACAGATGTGCAGAATGCTGGCCAGACTCCTACTCCACTTCACAGACTTGGCTACTCCCTCTTAGCTTTCACTTCCTCTAATTCTTCATAGACCATATACTTAGGCCCCTGTTTTCTGCCTTCTGCCCCATGGCTCTGAAAATAGATCTCTGGATGGTCATTAATAATCAAATCCAGCAATCTTTCCTTATACTTTATTCTCTTTACCCTTTCTTCTTTCTTGAAATGTTGCATTTGGCCCTTATATTTTTCTCATTTCTCCTGACTCATAACTTCTCTGACCACCAATTCTTTACCTCTTGGCAGATATTGCTAATTCTAGGTCAGTCTGGAGAAAGAATTCGGATATATAACCAAGAAGGCTTGGACACCAGCAATCTCCTGAGACTGTAGGTTGTAGCTTAATTTTGGGTGCAAATGCAACCAAAAAATTCTCAAACACAAAGTCTTATAGCCTGAAGATATTTTGAAGACTTTTTCAAATTGCCTGAAGTAATTAGAGCCAGAAGGTATACCTTCTATAGTATTACCCTCGATTTTCTTCCTGGTACTACCAATTACAAGCTGTGTGACTTTGGCAAAGAAGACAAACTCCCTCATTTTCACCTGTAAATTATAGGTATATGATAATACGTAGCCTATAGGGTTGTTGTGAGGGTTTAATGAAATAACTGAGGTACTCAATAAAAGGTTAAATTATAGTTTATACATTTACTTACTTACCAAATACATATTGAATGTTTACTTTGTGTCAGACATATGGTGGATGCTGGGAATACAATGTCGTATAGGTGCAGACACAATAACTGCTCTCATGCAGCCTACAGTCTGGGTGGGGAGATAGCTGTTAATAACACTCAAATTTTTATTTACTTAGCTCAAGAGTACGGATAAGGGTGTGGTAGGAGATGAAGTTGGAAAGACAGCATTTATGAGATTTGAAGAAACGTGTGTCAGTTTGAGGACAACAACCTAATCTGATTGGTCACAACTGAAGATTTTCAGCTAGGAAGTGATGTGCAGCTGCTGTTTCTGTAGGACGGGTTGGAGCTGAATGGGTGAGACAGGAAAAAATAGGGCCAATTAATGGCTATAAATGTGACTGTCCTGGTAAGAATAATGAAGATCTGAACTAGTACTTTGGCAGTTAAGTTTGTATAGAAGGGTTCTGAGACTGTTAGGGGATAAAGTTATTATGGTATTTTTCGAAGTTCTCCACTGGTTTTCTCTACAACCAGAGTTCTTCCAAATTCTAGAAACTTCAGAGGCTAACAGAATTCATACTAACTCTTGTCTCAAGCCAAACAGATAGCCCGCTTCTCTTTCTCATTGGTAGTTTATAAATCAGCACTTTTCCATTGGGCTTCTCTTCTTTCTCTTGTCAGTGCTTTTATGACTCCTAGCTGTCCCCCAGTGGAGAAAGGATTTATAACAACATAAAATATTTTTAGAGGTTTTTACAAATCATGCAACAAATCTATGTCTAACTGAGCCAGGCACTTTACTTTTCAAAAACAGAAACTGTGTCTAGGATACAAGAAGCCTAGGAAATGTTTAAAGGTAAAATCAGGTTCATATTTTAAGTAACATTGCTCAAGTGGGATTGAGAAAACACTCAAAGACATCAATTGATTTTTGCAGGAAACCTATCCACATTTTCATTTTCTTGTTTTTGTTAAGTTTCAGTGAAGTATTTGAGGAGCAGAGGGAGCTGTGAGAATGTGGACCTAGTGTTGTCAAATCTTTCAATTTTTAAAAAGAAGCTGGTAAGCCAATTACTAGCAACCATTCCAGTTTTTTAAATGTAATTTAAAATTTTAAGAAAAAAAAATGAACTCGATAGCTACCTGTTTTAAAGTTCTGCATAGTAGACTATCAATTTCCAAATGGTAGTCCATGATTACTAGTGATCAATGGCAAATTTTTGCTCATTTGTAGTGGATTTTTTAAAAAAAACAATGACATAAGTTTTTCCACATGTAAAGGACTGCTTTTTCTTCATTTTGATTATAACCTTATATATTTTGTTAAAATATTCTTGTTTTTGACTTTTATTTATATTAAAATATCTATTAATTTTTGAAATAATAAATCTAATAATGCATCTAATAAATTAAACCTTGCATCTATTGTATTTAATCAACAAAATGAAGAGTTGGTGACTTTACATTGTCTTGTATTTAGTTTAGTTTTACTCTACTTGTTATTTTAATCTAAATGTCTGGGTATCACTGCTAAGACAAGGGTTATCTTGTGCTTAAATAGCACTAACCCTAACCTTTAATCCTAGCCATTGATGTGGAAGATGTGTTGGTTGGGGAGAGACTCGAGGTCCAGTAGTATGACAGTCATATGAGTGTGAGAACCCAAAGGAACTTCTGCTTCACTCCTTTATTTCATGACTGAGGACACTGAGACACACTAAAGGCAAGAAAATTGTTCTTAGTCACCTGGGAGTTAGTAGCAGAACCACAGCTACAACCTTTTTCCCGACACCAAATACATGTTCTTTCAACTGCCCTGGTCATTTTCATGCCAGCCAGGTGGTCCCCTGAGACAATGCTAGTGATAAGGCCTGGTAAAAGGAAGACTTTAGGGTAATAATAAAAAGGGTGATTTATGTAATTGTGCATATTTACTGCAAGTTGGAACCCCTGTACCATGTTTATTTCATTTTGGGGTATGGAAGTTTGCCTCTTATTTGCTATTGAGTTGACTTTCTTTTAGGGTGTTTCTCTCATGAGAAGGTCTTTCAGTTTGAAAGCTCACTGATTATGATATTTGATTATGTTAGAACATGAGTTGATTAGCAAATTCACCGATTGACTTTCTCTTCATCTGTCCCAGCTGCCTCAGGTGCTTAGGTACTCATCTATACTCCTTTAAAATTGTTATTGTTTAGTCTGTTTGTGTGTGTGTACCCTATATATCCAACCAGTAAATAAATTTTACATGATTAAAAGTAATATCGTTTATATTTTATCCCCTAGCAACTATGGCAGGCACACACTAGAGGTTTGACTTTGTTATCAAATTAAAAAATGACTTAATAAGCCATAATAATAACTTCCATCATTGAAGTGCCATCCACATGCCAGGTATTATTCTAAGTGTCTTTTCAAATGCTATCTAATTAAAATCAGTCTAAATGTTTAGTGTTTGCCCATTATGTGCCCAGTGCTGTGTTATATGCTGGGGATGTGGTAGTGAATTGGATGATATAGCATCTATCCACATGGAGTTTATAGCTTGAACTTCAATGCCTTCCCTCACTCACAGCTGCTTCAATCCCTCCTGACTCGTTCTGGCCTAAAACACACAATTATAAATAGTAAAGAAAATAGTTACGGTTATGCCAGTTGCTGTGAAGGAGTACTGGAGTCAGGAAAAATTTAGAAAAAATAAAAATTAAGTTACAACATGAAGGATAAATTAGCAGTTAGCCAGGTAAAGAGAGAGGAGAAAAAGTATTTTACGTAGAAGGGCAGTAAGGGCAGAGACCCAGGTGGATTAACTTAACATGGGATATTAAGAAAAGGAGAGAAGTCCAGAAGGAGAGCAGAGAGTAAGGTGGGCAAGATGAGATCTGCTTAGGTCTTGCTGTTAAACTCGCATTATGCTTTGCAAAGCTCCTTAATGTTTTCCAAAATAAAAAGCATCTAATGCAGTTAATTATATAATTTGCTATTTGTATATTTTTAATCTAACTTAGATCTTTTCCCACTTTATTGAGTTTCCTGAGTATTGGGAGCCATGTCTTTGTCCTATCACCTAGTGCTGCCTAACCACTTCTGATATGCCTATGTTATGTTCAGTAAAATCCTCCTTTTCTGATAGGCATCATCTGTCCCTGAACACAACACACAATTTTCTTACTGAGTCGAATCTCAGTACCCCATCTACCTGTTCACTCATTTGTCCATTTGATAAACATTTCTGTGTGTCAAGCAATGTAGGAAATCTTAAGAGGTTCCTCAAAAATTTATGCTTGTTTTAGGCTTAACCCTTTTTCTGTTTGCTTCAAGATGACTCACGGATTACAATCCTAAACTTACCCCCAAAGTTTGCCACAAAATATCTTGTTTTTACTATTGTTTTCTCATCGCTCTAGTATATCAATAGTCTTTGGAAACAAATGACATCATTCTATTTCTAGCATTCTTGTTTTGTAGTTTCATCACTTTAAAAATCAAATCCTAGAAAACGTAGCATTTCTGAGAGAGTCGCAATTTATTTTTTTCTAAATGGGAAAATTAAGGCATAATTAAGACTAAAAGTCTCATCTGTAAAGCAACCTGTTACATTGAGGAAACACTTGATTTTCAAGTTATCGGGTAATGATTTTTTTCTTTTTATCATGGTTTAGTTGTACCTGTATTTCAAAATCTGCTTTTGTTTTTCTCTCCTCAGCCCATCTGCCAGGCAGCTTATCAGAATGACTTAGGTCAAGTGTGGCGGTGGGTGAAGGAAGACAGCAATTGTATCAACGTTCAAGATAGCTTTAATGGAGATACTCCCCTGATCTGTGCTTGCAGGCGAGGGCATCTGAGAATCATTTCCTTTCTTTTAAGAAGAAATGCTTCTGTGAACCTCAAAAACCAGGTGAGGCTATGACACACGAGTGGGAAAATAATTGACTGTGATAATGGAAGCAGTGAATGTCATTTTCTCATTGCTTGTAGCTTCTAATACCAATAATTTCTTTGACCTTATTTTAGTGAGACTGACCCATACTAAAGATATTTTATTAGGCAAAAAGCGGACTAAAGCATAGTTTAATCAACAGGCATATTTTCTGGTTAATTATATCCTTGTACTTCTGACAAGGAAGAGAATGGTTCACTCGTTTGACTGGCTAGCACTTTTCTTCTTTTTTTCTCTTCCCCCATGCTTTTTCTTGCCTTCCTCCTCTTCCTCCTCACTATTACAAAAGTAATAAGAAAGATTTCCCAGAAAAAAAAATTGACCTGGTGGTGTTATCTTATTAGTTAGATTTTTACCTACTACGTGAATGTTCTGATCTCCAAAAGAGCCTGTAGTTTATTATAGAATAAAAGAATCCCAGGGAGAAATTTGCCAAGAACAGATAAGCCCATGAACCAGGGGCTATTTGGAGCCACAAAGAGAGGCACAGAGAATGTTCGTAAAGATGCTGACGTGGAATCTCCAGGTCAAAGAAAAAGAGAGCACGTGATTGTTGTGGACATCTTTTCAGAACCCCTTTGGCACTTCCAGTGTCTGCATCACAGTAAAGGCAAACTTTAAAGTACACTGAGTAAATATAAAAAGTCATTCTTTGTAATAATTATGAATGCCCTATATCCACTCATGTACATTTGATGAGGAACAACAGCTTGTAGTGCCCCACTTGACTCTTCTAAGTCAGATTAAAGACCAGTTCATTTGGAGTAATAATGTATTGTCAGAAAATAGATTACTACTGGACTTTCTTGTTTGTGCTTACTTTTTTGTTATTTGTTTGGTTGGATTTCAAAGCAAGCCACGCCTGTGCCGAATCTAACAGGTACACAGCTTAGTAGAGCAGGACATGGTCTCCTCACATACAGCTGAAGAGCAAGGTATGTGGAGTTGTGGTGTGAGAGGAAGTAGTGAAGACAGATGTCGATGTGTCCATATCCTCTCTCAAGAGACTCACTATTAGGAGGCTGAGGGAGAGAGATGTTCGTTAACACAGGGACAGCCTGAGGAGGTCCCCTTATGTCTGTTTTTGCAGAGAAACAGGGCCTCTTATAAAAATAGTGGAAAGAACTGCAGTGGATACTTGAGATTAATAAAGATATTATTAGAATAAGTGTTTAGTTTACATTTTTTATTTAAAAAATATTTTGATATTGTTAAATGTTTAATCTTTTTTGTTTTTCCCAAATACTATTTTTTGTATATTTATAAATTGAACCAGTGCTTCCTCATTTCTTAAGTCTATGTTTATGAATTATTTTCAGAAGTAGTAAAAAAACAAAATGCCTTAAAAACAAACAAAAGGCTCTGCTGATGATTGAGATGCACATACTTAATAGAGAACATCAATTATATTGAAAGCAAATGAAAACATAACTATAGATAGAGATAGATAGATAGATAGATAGATAGATAGATAGATAGATAGATAGATTTTGGTCTGTCAAATTGACCAGGATTAAAAGAGAAAATCAAGTGTTGACTAGGAAGGGAGTTTAAGTCATTATCATTTTATTGAAACACAGTTTAGCAGCACGATATGAAAAGCATTAATACCTTTTATGCCAGGAATTATATTTTTAGAAACTTATGCTAAAGACAAATTTAGAAATGTTGACAAAAATTTTATGAATGAGGATGTTCAAGCAATATTTATAAAAGTGAAAAGTTAAAAATTCAAATGTCTAACATGTAGGGTTTAGCTAAATAAATTAGAATAGTTCCATTCAATAGAAAGCCATATAGCTATTAGAGTCATATATTCAAAAATATTAAATGGCATGGAAAGATGTACATATTCTAAATGTTAATTTTAAAAAAGCAGATATGATTTTGCATATGCAGTATGTACCCATACTTATTCCACATATATGCATTAAAAAAGACTGGAAGAAAATATAGCAAAATGTCAACAATTAACTCTGGGCTGTTTGATAATGGGTGATTTTAAATTTATTGTATCATTATCTTCTTGTCTAGTTTGTAAACCTTTTACAGAGAACATATCTATCCTACTATTAGAAAAACAAAAAGTCTTATTTAGGCACAGTGCTTGCCTGAGTGGAAGTTAGTTAACCTTTCTGTCCTCTCTGGCTTTCCCGCTCCTGTCATTGATTTGGTTGGTATTCTAGTCACGACAGCCTGTTTGCATTATACTTGTTTGTGCATGTTTCTGTCTCCCAGGGTTTATTATGAGGCCCTGAGACTTTGCATGCCCCACAATTCCTAAAAACTTAAGTATCTCATCTGATAAATATTCACATATTTGAAGAATTAAATCGAGTTTATTTCCATTCTTCTAGCACTGCTGTATGCATGTAGAAACATGAAAAAATTGCTATATGGTTAAGATTTTTTTGTGAATGAAGTACAAAATGAATAATTGTATACCATTAGTGATTAAGATTTCCATTCTGAATTTAGTTTTAGTTTATATTGCAATGCGAGAATCTATCTTTTGATGATTTGTAAACTGTGTATTTTACCTTTTTGTCTTTCTGTGGTCCTCCCCCCAGCTTTTTCTTTAGACTATACTGTGTTCAATATTTTAATCAATGGAAACCTGAGTTTATTAGTTAGACATACTCGACAGAAAAATGTGGCATGGGCACCATAAAATTAAATTTTTTGATAAGGTAATCTGAAAATATAAAATTTGAAATGAAATATTTTATTAATAGCATTCTTTTCTTAATTTTTAGAAAGAGAGAACCTGCTTGCATTATGCTGTGAAGAAAAGATTTACCTTCTTTGATTATCTACTCATTATCCTGTTGATGCCTGTCTTGCTTATTGGGTATTTCCTTATGGTGAGTACAACACTTGTGAGAGCAAAGGATCAGCGAGTAGGAGATGGGTAGCATGACTTTTTAAGTTTTGCTGGGCCACTGAGATATAAATAAATAGTAACAAAACAAGCTCTTGGTTTGTATTCTATAAATGACATTTTCAACATACATGAGATGTTATGATTAAGATAAAGCAAGATGAAAGGTAGCCAAATAAGTTAATGAATGGTAAAATAATCTGTGCAATTATTATTTAGAAAAACAAATTAATCTGGTTTAAGAATCATCTTAAGTAAGCACAAACATCATAAATATTTTTTAAAAATTTCCTCTCCTGCTATTTCATTTCTCCCTTTTTTGTAAGAAGAGTTTATGTTTTTGTACATATTTTTCTGAGTTTCTGATTGTTAAGGAACCACCCTGGTTGTGAATTAGAAAACAGATCTCAAGAGATTAGCAGCCAGCAACTGATAAACACAGATCTTTATATGGAATTTGAAGCCAACCTTTTACCTTGATAAATTTATTCATGTTTAAATGAATTCTTGGCATGCAGTAATTTTCTTGAAAATTATTCCTGGTGTAGAAATGCAGTCATATTATGGGTAGAAAATAAGACTTGAGTGTTTGCTTTTTCGTTTTTCAAATACTGTGACAAATTTGCATTGAATCACTGTTTACCATCTGGTTTCCTTGTGGTCAGTTCCGCCTCTGAGAGATGTCTCAACAAATGTGTAATTTACTCCAGTTAAATGACAGATTTTCTTTCTCTTTATAGTTAATAGAGCATGGATGTTAGTTATTCCTGTTAACATAAGCTCCAGAACAAAGTTCGCCAGTTGGAAATGTTATTACCTTCTTGTGTATCTAAATGTTGTAGGATTTGAGGAACTACATATTAAATATGATAACATCGATTTTGATGCTTTGATTTATGGAAAAGAGAAAACTGTAATTCACTGAGAAACACATAACCCATGTATATTCTTAAAAGTTCTTGAAAAATCAATCATGTATTTAATACATAGGATTTGAATATTTGTAGTTTTGGGGCTAGAAGAATCTGTCATTCATTTATAAACCTTTTTACAAATTATGAAGAAAACATCACAATTACAATTAGCAAGGCTTATTCAGAATTCATTGACATATAACTCTGCTTTATAAGATAGTCCAGTGTTAAAAGCTGAAGGCCTGGGTAAAATTACTTATTGTAATGAATAGCACAAATCTGATTGCACAAGTACCCTTTTTATTAACGGGGCCTAAAATGCTTAATTTGTGGTACATAAGATATAAGTGACATGAGAAAAAATCATAGGTAAAAGGACCAGAAAGGACTGTGTTACTTCAGAGAAGGGCAGGAGGAGAAAGTCAGTTAGAAGCTGACACAGGAGGGAAGCATAAAGAGGAAAGGCAACTAGATGGAGCTTCCTAGATGACAAAGGGGCTGAACTCCAGAACATGCCACCTGACCATGGAGAGCTGTGCTCCCACAAGCAATGGGATGGGTGTTCGGGGGATGCTCAACCTGTCATGTGGTCAGAATCTCAGGGGACTAGGCAGGAAATGTATATTTCTGAAGTAGCTACTTAATTCCACTCTTTTGTTCAATTGTTCAACAGAAACTTATGGACCCACTACATGCTAAGTCTTTTCTTGGGTGTGTTAGACATACAGTATTGAACCCAACAGGTATAGTCCTTGTCCTCGTGAAGACTGTGAAGACTGAATCATTAATCAAATAATGACAGAAACACATGTAAAATTACCAAGAAGTAGGTGGTACAGAGAGCCCAGGAGAGAGTTTTACCTGGCCAGCTAGATCAGGGAAAGTCTTCTGGAAGAAGAGGGGCCTTGACTGAAATATTAAAGATTAATTTACTAGGTAAATAAAGGAGGAGGGAGGAGGCTTCTAGGCCGAAGGAATATTCAGTGTAACTATTTTACGACACTAGGGAGCCTGGTGGGAATGAAAAACTAACTAAAAGCCAGTCTGGCTAGAGCAAGGTGAGCCAGGAGGTGTAGAGTGAGCCAGGTAGGGCCATAAGTAGAGGCCAAATTATGGGACCTTGCAGGCTAGACTAAATGGTTTCCCTCAGAGCAATGGGACATCACTAAAAGATTTTGAGCCCAGAAGGGAGACAGATCACTGGACCCCATCCTCAGTAGAATTTGATAGGTCTGGAGTAGGGCCTCATAATTTGCATTTGTAAGTTTCCAGGTGCTGATACTGCTCTTCCAGGACCACACTCCAAGAAACCTGGCTTTACTTTATCAACACTGTAAGAGGGGGAGAATGTGGGAGAAGTTTTAAGAAAAGTACATGGATACTTAAGGGTATTGGAATTAAAATGAAGCCTATTGGTTAGAATAGTCCAGACATAAGATGAAAAAATATAAATAAACCTCTCTTGTACCTGTCATTCGTAATAGGTATCAAAGACCAAGCAGAATGAAACTCTTGTCCGAATGCTACTTGATGCTGGCGTCGAAGTTAATGCTACAGACTGTGTAAGTTTTTATTTTTAGGCATTTTGAAATAACATTCAAAATGGTATTTGTAGGTAGTATACTTGTCATCTATAGTTATTTGCTTTATTTTCCTAGACATTTTTGCATTTTTTTTTATTTCACTGCCAGTCAGGCGAACTTTTTTATATACTGCCACTAAACTTGTGGGAATAAAAATTTTTTGAATATCAGACATTTTTTTAAAAAACTGCTCTGCTATTGGTGAGAAGTTAAGGAAAATGGAGGCTCTGATAAAAAAAAAATTATCCTTGTTAGTTAAGAACCTAGTCAGAATGCTGAAGTGTAAACCAAGGCTTGCCACTTTTTACCAATGTGCCGTTTTGGCAAGTTGTAAACTTATTCAACTTTCAGTTTCCTAATCTGTAAAATGAGGACATCGACAACTTACAGGGCTGATTCATGTAAAGCACCGTTCCCAACCTTTTTGGCACCAGGGCTGGTGTTCCTATGAGAATCTGATGCCTGATGATTTGAGGTGGAGCTGAGGTGGTGATGCCAGCGCTGAGGAGTGGCTGCAAATACAGATGAGGCTTCACTGGCCAGCCTGCTGCTCACCTCCTGCTATGCGGCCTGGTTCCTAACAGGCCACTGACCGCTACCAGTCTGTGGCCTGGGGGCTGGAGACCCCTGATGTAAAGCACTTAGCAGAGCTCCTGGTGCATAATAAGTGCTCGGTGGACATTAGCTGTAGCCAAAATCCCAACCCACTGCTAAGAGAGTCCCCATCCATAAACTAACTAAAGAAAGACAAGGACAAAGGTCAAAGAAAAATCCAAATGATGTTAAAAGCAGTGATTATTGCAGGAGCAGCATCAGCTAATTTCTTCCTCTTCATTAAGTATATATTTGTTTCCCTCCTTTTACAACTGCATCCTTGAACTCATCTTAATCCCTTACATGATCATAAATGGTTCAAAAGTTTACTTGTAAGGAGTTTTATTTGCTTACATTAATTGGATGAAAGTTTGGATTTCCAGGTTTTACTAAAAAAAATAGGCCAGTTGAAATTTGATTGCAAAAAACCAGTATTCCTTTTGTGATCCCTAATTTATGTTGTGTAGATCTGCGTGTGTATTACCATCCTATATTCTGAGAGAAAATGTTCCTATCGCTGCTTCTATTAATTATTTACATCATTTTAGTTTTTGTTATATTGGTATCCTTTGTTTAAATGGAGGTAGCGCTGTGTGTGTGTGTGTGTGTGTGTGTGTGTGTGTGAGCACGAGCGCAAGCTCACACAAGAGAACAAGTTTATGAAATGTATGTTTTCCTTCTTATTTCAAGTAAGATTTTTTGATTAATTTGGATAGACTACTACTGTGAATCATTGTTTTCTTAGGTAACTTTGAAATGTATTAAGATGTCATTAAAAATTAAAAGTAAAAAGTAATTTAAAAAGTTTAAAACTTTGCTTGTGAACAAAAGATCTTTAGAATATTTTTCTAGTTATCTATGTTTATCTCTATCTCTAGGTAGAGAATGTCATTCTTGTGACATTCTTGCTCAGACATGTGTACATATATGTACATATAGACACATATTTCCATCATTTTTCAAATACTGTGTATTAAGATCCATTTTCCAACCCTACGTAATGCTGTATATTATATTTTTAGGTGATTAGACTGTCTTTATTTCACATGGAAAAATTTAGAGGAGATCTTTCCTTTATCATACCATCACTTAATAAAAATAAGTGATTGTAGCATTATTTCCTATGATTTTAGAAGAGTTTCTGGGGAAAAATATACAGAATTAATTCTGTTAGTCTTGATAGTCAAGAGTATTATTTCTTCACTTACCCAAACCATGGTTGTTTGGAAGATTTTTGAAAGACAAAATTTTGAGCACAAATGTCCCAGCTATAAATTTGTTTTGATCTGTAGTTAGCATTTTAAATTAGTACCAACAGATTAGACCAACTGTTTTATAATATATATTATAAACTACAACAATCCAATTATGGGAGAATTCTATGTCAGACTGCACTGATCTTGGAGGTGTGCTGCAGCAATGTGTACACCAGCCACCTACTTCAGACTGTGGGGCTTTTGAACAAGAACCAAAGGTTCACGTGGAGACCCTTTAAGGAAAAACATAACACGATCAAGGCGGTGATTGCCCAGGCATATAGAATTCTACAAAGAGACTTTGGGATAATTCAGCATCAGTTTTCCAAGTAGCATTTTTTTCTCAGTTTGGAACAGAAAATGAAAAAGGAAGGTATCAGTGGCTTAGAGGACATTAATAACATACTCATTGAGTCATAAAAGACATTTTTAGTACAAGAAATATAGTTGCACACAGATGGTTTGTAGACTTTGTTTAGCTGTACACTACAAAATGCAAAGAGCACTTGCGAAAGAAGCCGCAGGCTACGGTCGGTGGAGCCCAATGATGAGCTGCAGTGTCCGTCCTTTGTGTTACAGTATGGCTGCACTGCGCTACACTATGCCTGCGAAATGAAAAACCAGACTCTTATCCCCCTGCTCCTTAAGGCCCATGCAGATCCCACTATAAGGAATAAGGTAAGGGGAGAGGCGGCTATGGAGGCTGTGGCGGCTGCCGGAGGCTGTGTGCAGTGCTGCGGGGAGAGCTCAGATGTGGTTTCTGCCACCCCCCCCCCCGCCCGCCCCGCGCTTCTTTCTGAGGGATGAAGGGTGGGGGTGCCGCCCCTCCGGCCCTAGCTAAAGCCAGACAGTTAGGTTCCTCTCTGTGTGTCCCTGGTATGGAGACTTATCCACAGAATGACAATGGGAATCACATTTAAGATAGTGAAGCCCTAATAAGGAAAAAGCCTGTGTTCCTGTATCATTGATTGAAGGAGAGAGGCCCAAATAGAATTACCGGCAATGGAGTAGCTGAGATAAAAATAACACAAGTTTATTTTTATCTCAAACACTCCAATGCTGGCATAAGCCATGGGGGTGGGGTGGGGGGTAAGAAATAAGGTAAGAATCTGTGGGCCATGGTCTGAGGTTCCTATGGCAGCATAATCTTCTAACTTTGGCCTTGTGTTGAAGTAAATTAATTGCTTCTGATGTTGTTAATAGCAAAATTAATCATCTCTTGGAAGATTTGAGTTATCTTATTACTGTTAGAACTGAATGACATGTCATGCACTTGCCAAGCCTGTGAGTCAATCAGTCAGAACTGTTTACTGGACCCTTCGCATTGGTGTTTGACTTCATTTGGGAGAGGAAACTATAATTCTTTTTTCTCCTCAGCATGGTGAGAGTTCCCTGGACATTGCACGAAGATTAAAATTTTCCCAGATTGAATTAATGCTAAGGAAGGCATCATAATCCTAGTAGCCTCATATGGAGAAGTGAAAAAAGTTAAAGGACTGGACTCTATCTCCACCTTGAACTATTGGTCTGCGGGCCACTCAACCTAGATGCCACCGTTTTATGAGGATGATGATGGTTGCCACAGATAATGTTTTGGAAGAGCTTTGTATTTATGTTTTTGCTCTATGGACTTCACCATGGCCTTCTAAGAGAAACACTCAAACTGTTGGATTCTCCACTTCAGTCAAAAGAGAGAGATGCTTCAGCTTCAGTCTGACCTGAAGGAGAGGATCAGAGTTATCTCAGAGAGGATTCTCCCTTCTCAGCTGTGTTTTTCTTTTAAAGAGGCCACCCTGTCTGTATCATGCCCCAGGACACAAATTGTTCCTCTCAGGCCCCTTTAAGTAGTAAAAGGAAGAATGGAAGTGTGTACATTTGTATAGAGTGGTGTGTATATGTGTGTGGGTTTAGAGATTCGCATATAAATATTTCTTTGGCAAAACAACTTTAACAAAACTTATCAATGGTGGTAGTTTTACACCATAGAAATTGGCAAATGCTAAAATCAAAGGGTTTTTTTTCTTTCTTTCTTTTCTTTTTGGAGAGCCTGTTTATTAGCACACTGCTAGACATTTTGGTATCTGTTTACAAATACAAGCTGTCTTGATTTTGAACAAGACTATTTAACTATCAAGATGTTTGTTCAAAAATATCTTTGCTTTTCTTGAATGCAAGGCAGCTACTAAACTTGTTAGTTCTGTTTATTTTTATTAATAAAATTTAAAATATTGTAATTTATTTAGATCAAGTATTTCTATTCAAGAAATAGAGCTATGTGATGAAAGTAGAAATAAACATTTTTTAAATGGTTGAATTTTACAAAGCAATACTGAACCATCAATATCTTTAGACCTAGACTAAGCCACACTATATGTGGTAACAAATGTCTAAGAATGAAAGATTTATCATTCTTAAACAGAACAAAGTTCTAATAAAAATTAATTCAGAAATATTTACTGAACTGTATATAGGTCATTAAGGTACATATCGTGTGAGGTAAGTATTAATGTGTAGATATAGCCTCTGAAGACCTTACATGTCTTTTAGTAAATTATTTAGGATCCGTTCACACTGAATTGAGTGACTAAGTGACTCTGAGAGAGAAAAAAAGTAATCACACATTGATATACCTCTGACACACACCAGTATATTTTCAATTCAGAGGTTTTCAAAATTCAACTATTAGTTCCAGAGTTTTCTAAAATTGTACGATTACTCATGTAATTTATACCATGTTTGAAACTCTGAAAATTGAACAATTTTTAAAAGAATTCTAGATTTGTGAGATCAAAGGATAAACAGTTTGTTTTATTATACTATGACATTATAAAATTTTCTTCCTAGCTTTTAATTTTTGGAGGCAGAAAGCTGAGTCAGACATTTCTAACAGTAGGTCTAGCAACTCTCAAACAAGCTTGAGTTAAATTTAGGTACTAAAATACACATACATGCCTTATACAATACATTGGAAAACTCAAAAATCCTACAAAATTATCTGGAAAACTCAAAAATCCTACAAAATTATCTCCTCTGAGACTCTATAGAACTTGGCCCTTTTTGAAAATATTTAAAATATATTTCATTCATATTATACATTGATTTTTTTTGTGGGGGGAGGAGAGGGTGGGTTAAAGCAGCTTGGCTTCCTAAGGTATAGTCTTATATCTCTACAGTAATAAGGTGAAAATGTCTAGCTTATTTTGTGAAAGTCAGCAACGATCCAGAGATTCAGGACCTCTGTCCCAGTTTGTCATTTTACTTTATTGCTTCAAAAATATGCCTTATAGAAAAAAATTAATGTTTTAAAGAGTCTTACCCAAATGATAGTGAATATTTAGGTAATTTCTAGCTCTCAGATAAAACTCACCCTTCAAATATATATATAAAATCACATGAAACCTATGTTTACCCAATGAGTAGTTTAATTAACTGAAAAAAATATCAATGTTAGTTTTAGTGCCAAATGCAGGAATTCCGAAAGAATGTGTTCTAAATCTCTGCCCTCCCTCCTCCACCTCCCTTCTACTTATGCTAGTTTTCCAATTCTGGAAACCCTTAAAACCCTCGGTACATGGACTCCAGCCTCATCTTCCATAAGGTTTCTCCTAAGACTTGTCTGTCTCATATGCTTCACAGTCTGACCCAGCATGTTTCCTGGGAGAGGCTGGTCTCCTGCTTCATCAGATGTATGATTTCATTGTACATACGACGAGGAGCATCCAAACCCCAGATGAAATCAACGTGTGCCCATTCGGGAATGTTCTTATGGTAGATGAGATTGTTCATTTCATAGAGCAGCGGTTTCACGTCTTCTGGATCTGAAAGCCAGTCCTGACCTCCAGTCCACATCGCTGTCGGGACTGTCATGTCACTAACTCTGTACCTTACAGGAATTGGCTAAGAAAAAAAAGATATTTTTAAACTATAGGTAACACTTGGATTTCAAAGCTCATACTTTATATTTCAAATAAACTTACTAAATAATGCTATGTGTGGTGACAAAAAGTACACGGGCATTGGAGCCAAACAGGTCTACATTAAGTTTGTTCTAAGCTCCTGCTTGAAGATAAAACTACTTATCCTCACTGAACCTCTGTCTCTTCATCTGTGAAATGGGGATGATATCTGTAATCACATATTAGGTTAAACAAGAAAACATGAATTGTCTAACACTTCAAGCATTAATTTACAATTATTTTTCTTCCTATTAGTAAATACTTTACACACAAATTACCTTTAAAAGGTCATTTCACGAATGGTTCATGAGGCCAGAGTTAGAAATATTCTATGGAGAAAGGCAAGAGTGGAACCTGCTGAGAAGGCCTCTGTGTCTTCATGGGGACTGTCTATGATTCCAGAAAGCCCATGAAGCAGGCACAACTTTACTGTGTCTCCGAAAACATGGGGAAGTCAATGGCTCTGGAACTCAGGTAGTATGAACCAAGGAGACCTAAAAATTAGATCTTGCTCTAGTCTCCCATCACCCAAAGATGGGCGTCTAGGATTCCTAATTCTTGAGAACTAGTCTATTCAAGTGGTGCTACTAGATCAGACTGCCTGGCTGAGCCCTTGAGATTAATCAGCACTTTCAACAAAATGTTAAAGCCCAGTTCTTACTAAGAAAATCTGCCCTGGAGCCAAGGTTCCAGTTCAGGCAGTCCTTGTTCTACTTTGTGACTTTCTAAGAATTTGGAGTTCTAGACTGTGATATTGTAATTTATAATAAGAAATATATATGTTTGGTCTTCATTTCTGGCACAGGAAAACCCTTGGAATTTCCTAGGTGATGAGAACCTTAAAGGTCTCTTTTGTTATGTTAAAGAGGTGACAAGGCTGGTTGCTGCTGGAGTCAAGCACGTGATTAGAGGATTGAAACTTTCTGTTCCACCCCCCAAACCTCCGGGGAGGGTAGAGGGGTTAGAGATTGGATTCAGACCCCAATGGCTAATGTTTTTAGCAATCATGTCTATGGAATGATGTCTCCATAAAAACCTAAAAAGGACAGGGTTCAGAGAGAGCTTCCAGGTTGGTGAATAAGTGGAAATGTGGGGAGAATTGTGTGTGCACCTGGGAAGGGCAAGGAAGCTCTGTGCCCCTTGCCACATCCCTTGCCCTATGCATATTGTCCATCTGGCCTTTTATAATAAACTGGTAATCTACTAAGTAAAATGTTTCTCTTAGTTCTGTGAGCCAATCTAGCCAACTAATGGAACCAGAGGAAGGGGTCATAGGAACCTGTGATTTATAGCCAGCTGGTCAGAAGTACAGGTAACAATCTGGACTTGGAGACTGGCATCTGAAGTGAGGATGAGGGGCAAGCAGTCTTATGAGACTGAGATTTTAATCTGTGGGATCTGAGGTTATCTCTGGGTAGTTAGTGTCAGAATTGAGTTAAAGCATAGGGCACCCAACTGGTGTTCAGAGAATTGCTTGTTGGTGTGGGAAAACTCTTATCCCCTGATACACATACATCAGAATTTGGTGATTAGAACCACCTTTTATAACTTAACTTAGAGATGAAAAGTTGGACTATTCTGTGGAGCCAGTAATATTTACAGGTGAGAAGACTGAACTGAATTCAGGTCTAGCACTAAGGTCCTGTGATTCTATGACACCTTTTTGTATGTATGTTTTCTCTTCCTTTCTGCAACCACTTTCTAGCACCTACTTTGCATGAGTCACTTTCTCTAGCACTCAAAACATTAAATGTTGATAGATTAAAACTAACTTGGAATTGGAATGCTTTCTAAAAACATGTTTTAGGAAACTGAAAATATATCTAAAAAAAATGGTAGCTGATAACTGTGATGGAGAGCTTGCTATTTAAGGAGCTATACAGTCTGTCCAATTTCCTAGACTTTTCTATCTAGATTGATGTACAGAAATGGATGTTAAGTATAATATAAAATTCTCAAAGATTTGCCTGTCTATTCAGCTTTAAATTTGTATGATCGATGTTTGTTTGTATTCACACACAAGCTAACTGATAATCTTCGGTTAAGATTTTATGCTCAGAAGAGTATAATATCCACTTCTGATTTTCCACAACATTTATTTTTAATTTTATTCTATAGCATTGACCACATATTTTCTTAGGTGAAGTGAAAACATTTTTTTTCATGTTTTTCAATTGTAAGTTACAGATTCATTGTAAATGTGACCAGGGAAAACTGCTAAGAATTATGTAGCGCAAGATTTTTTTAGAATAAAGAAATTAAGACCTGAAGAATCAAAGCAGCCTATCCATGATCACATAAATTTATAGTGTAGAGGCATAATTCTCACTTTCTAGGTAATGCTCTTTTTACTGTACTATGAAACAACCTCATCCCTGCCATTCTCATTGGTGTTTTGTTGTTGTTGTTTGATACTAAAAAGATTTTTCTAGTAGTAATTACCACAGACTATACTATTCCCTTCATTAAATCTACCTCATATTCCTCCAGATAAGTCCAGTGCCTCCTTCAAAAGCAGCCTCACCAAGGAAATTCTCCTATGCCGTCATAAAAACAAGAGGCCTCTTGGCTAAGCTGTGAACTTTCCCATTTTCAAATGGAGTCAAACCCAAACTATTATTTTCCACTTGCATTCTCATATTTTTTTTCCATCTCTGCAATAAACTGCTGTTATAACATCCCTCTTATGCACGTCTAAAGGATGCATTTTCAGTGTAGGTATTGATTTTCTTACATGACTGCCTTTCTCCAGATTTTTGGTCTCGCTCCCCCAGTCAAATGCCCGGAGTTCCCCAGAATTCACTGCCTAAAAAGAGACAAAAATTGACTTGGCATTCAAATGTATCATTGGATAAGGGGAGAGGAAGGGTGCAAATCTTCCGCCATGTCTGCAGTTGTGAGGGAAGAAGAGAGCAAAGGCTGAGGCTGTTCCTCCATTTAGCATTATGATAATCTTCAGGAAAGTGTAAAGGCAAGAACAAGGCCCTTGCAGGAAGAAAAACGCATGTACTACAGAAATACTTCACCATCATTATACAACACCAGGAAGTGCCTCCCCATAGTAGTCTGTGTAGATGTGGATTCTGCATAACTGTATGCTACAATAAGGAAGTACCCCCTGGAGTTGTACAGGGTGAACCAACATTCAGTCCAATTCCGATTCTTTGGTTTTGATTATAAAATCTTTCTCTCTCTCTCTCTCTCTCTCTCTCTCTCTCACACACACACACACACACACACACACACACGCTAACATATAACACTGACCTTGGAAGAACAATTTTACTAGACTCTAAATGGCTAGAAAAACAGGTAGGATTTATGATTTATAGATGTCATTAATATTTTTAAAACACTTTGAGGTAAGAGCCCTATTTATTTTTTAAAACAAAATGATATTTTTGATAGAATCTAAGGTTAGTTATGCTCTAGCTCTGGCCCTACATCCATCCTAATCTCCACAGCCAATCATGGTCACACTGTGTTATCATCTATAATGAGCAATATTATTAGGTTCAGTGCTTCTTCATATGTAAAAGAATAATTAGCATTCACATTGTCCTTAAATCAATTCTGAATGTCTTACCTAGACCTGCCTTAGTTCATGTGACTGGTAATCAGGACTTTTCCTCCTGCGTTGTAGGTATAGTCTACAGCAAGAAGGACTCCTGTGAAACCTTTGGGTAATTAGGTTCTGCCTTAGTATGTTTGTTATTACTTGACCATGCTCTTGGAGGAGCCAAAAAATGATTTTTTGCAGCCTCATTTTGAGGTGGCTAGAGACAGAAAGGTCTCTCTGGGACCATCTGAATTCATACTTTTAAGGTCCACTAAAAATATCCATGGGCCAACAATTTCTGCCCATCTCCTGAAAAGTTTCAATGTTCTGGATCACATTTTATCTTTAAATAAATGTGAAGTAACCTGTGGACTGTCAAAAGGGCATCCTTTGACTATTCTAGACAACATGTGCAAAGACCCTTACTTGAGGAAAACAAAAAATTCAACATTCTTACCTGGCTCCAGTGTAAGATATTTTGCACAGATGTTCCAGAAAGACTATGAGCAACATATACATTTGCTCGGCTCTGTAACAAAGCATGAGTGGTTTGTGGGACACGGAAAAACTCACAAGATATGTACCTAATCAAGACCAAATCCCCAGGGTGTCAGACTAAATTAAATTATGAGCAATTTTTCATGATGAAACAGTAATATACACATGCATATAAATTTAAATATGCCACTAAATGTGTGCCTGGACACCTGTATTTTTTTTTTTTAATCTAAGAATAGCTTTTTATTAGAGATATGATTTCTTAAAAAAAATTTACTAGAGTTCTAACTTCCAGGAATGCTGCTGGCAGATAGCTCTCTACTATTGGGCCTCTTTGGGGGGATTGTCACAGCTGTAGAGAGCTGCCTTGCCCAATACATCACCTCTTACTGGTGTTATCTGCATAAAATGACTGATGGGGATACAAAGATCCAGCCCTCTCACTCTAACTTGGAACAATTCTGAAGGGTCATCCCATCTTCACAGATCACTATAGGATTAACTGAGTCTCCCACTGAGAGTGCTTCACAGTTTGCCTTTTCATTTACCCAATACTGTTTCCTTCCCTTCTCTAGGTATAATCACAAGGGCATGACCCAAAGTCACTCTGTGTACTAATTTCCATCACAGAGTATGCTTCCTGTGTTACCTACCAACTGGTAGCTATGCCTAAATGAAATTGAAACTCCCAGATATTCTATCAAAGGACTTAAAGTACAAACCAGAAAGTCCTAAGTAGAAAGAAATGGTGGGTGATGAATGCAGTTCTTTCTTTTGACTACTGGTTCTAATCGCTTTTTTTTTCATATGTTGCTGATTCACTGTATAAAGCTGTTTTCAAATCTCTTCTATCTATAACTTTAGTTATAGATAGAAGTTAATATCTAGCAACGCTTTTACATTAACCTGGCCTCAGCCCATGTTAAAGCATTTCCCACATATTAGTATGATTTGTAGAAAACTGAATTACTGGGATTACGTTTCTATAAGTCTTCACTGGCAAGAACTCACACTCAAAGAGTAAGGCTAATAACTCCTAACTTTGCTTTGGGAAATTGAGAATTTACTAGGTTCCCACTTACCATGTTCAGATTGTTCATGTTAAATCCTCCTGGAAGTAAAATGATACTACTACAAATCTGATCAATAATCATCTGGCCACAAAGGTAAATATAAAACTGGCGAAGAAATCTGGTCTGATATAGAAATTCTTTTCTGCCAAACAATCCCTATGGAAATATGAAATGAAATAGTAGTCATTACATTATAGTGAAAAGAAGTGGCTCTAATTGAAAAGTGTGAGTCTTAGCATATTGGGCTGGAAGACTCTTGTACACAGATAAGGAATTTTCTGAGGCGTCACACACCTTAAGCATCATATCTGGCAGCAACAAAATTTTGATTGTAGGACTTTTTGCATATTTAACAGTAGCTATGGGTGCTAAGGCAAAGTACATTTTTATTTTCTGAGCCAGCTCTGGCATGATGGAAAATGCAATAAAGCCTACAAGAGAAGAAATATGTTAGTGTGGATATTGAATGTCCCAGAACTCATAAAATGCTTATTTTACTTTTGTTAAGATACTTCAGTAGTTATGTGTGACTGTGTCTTAATTCCCATGAAATTATAAGCTCCTTGAGGGAGAAAAACAACAGCAGTGAAAAATTCTTTGTGTTCTCTCTGACGTCTAGTTTATTTAATATCCAGTAGATATCTCATGTAATTATTGAATTAAATTATTGAGTACAATAATATGAACTTTGAGAATATATACATATTGAGAATTAATTACATGCTAGAAAATTTGCTGGTGACTTTCATGGTTCTTATTTAATTCCCAAACTCTTACGAGATATTTTTAATAAATCTCTATAGTAATAGAAAATGAGAATTAGAGAAATAGCCTTGTTTATTGATAACAAGCATGTTCTATAACATAATGAGTATTGAGATAGCAGTGTTTTGCTGGTTTTTCTTGATTTCTAATTTTTCTGAAACCCAAATTATAGCATAATCCAGTAGACAAGTTGTCTAGTGAACTGGATTCTACCTCTTATTTTTGCCATAGGTTAGATGTGGGATGCTGGTTAAGTTAATCTGTGCCTCAGTTTCTACACTTATAAAATAGAGTCAAATTCCCTGAATTAGCACTGTGCAGGGACAGTCCCTGTGGATCTTTTGGGAGGAAAAGGCTACTGTATAAAGCCAAGTTATGGTCACTATATTTGAAATACTGTGTGTTTATTTCAAAATAGCCCTGTACTCTCTGTCTAGGCTGATAGTTGCAGGTTGGGAGAAGGGAGGCTGGGTTAAGAAAAAAACTGGAATCACATGACTTCTGTCTAGTTCCAAGAAGGTGAGTGAATTCTTTTCCTTCTTTTCTATTCATGCGATTAGTCAGCCACGTGCAAAGGTAGGCACAAGAGTGACTTAGTATTAGCTCTTGTTCTCCTAACTACACCATCAATAGAACTGGGTTGAAAATACATTAAAATACAATACTATATTCCACCTTGATTCTGACTATATAAAACTCCTCTCAAATGTCAAGATCTGAGAACTCTACATAACTTCTCCCAGCAACACTTTATGCAAAGCAAGTTCAAGCTCTCCACATAAACAGCTCCATGGTTGACTAATAGAATAATCCTATGCTTTTTCTCCCCTCCTCCTCAAAATAACATTTAGCCTCATCATTAGCACCTTTGCCTTCATGTCAAATTGAGCAATTTTTTTAAAGACCTGCCTGTGGATACTAGAGGAGGAGTAGGCATAACACCTTAACTTTCTCTCTGTGAAGTGATGGGTGAGAAATCACATCACTAAAATAAGTTAATGTTACTGAAAAATCCAGAAAGGAAAATGTGAAAGTCAGGCTCTTTTCATTTACTAGAGTGCATCAATTAAAAATGAACCAAATGAGCTTGTATCTTGAGTTTGAATAAGTGAATGCTCACCTGTCTCTTTAGAATCCCTTACCCTGGCCTTCAACTTTGGGTTTGGCTCAGAGTGATGGTAAAGAACTCTTCTCAGCCTCCTCTAGAGAGCCTTCTCTTCATGGCACACACCATGCCTCTCCTGATCTTTCATCCTAATCTAAGCCAAGCACATTTTCCTGTTGACTTTGGCCTGATATAGGACCAGAATAGCCAGTCTCCACTACCATCTTCCCAAGTAGTTGATCTATATGTTGTAGGAGCCATGAGTTACTGTTTTCACAAAATTCATCAAAAGCAATTATGTCGGCACATAAGTGCAGACATTGGTATTAGAAAGAAAAAAAAGAAAGAGACTTGAGTAAACTCCCCCATTAGTTGTTTATAGTATGATGACAATACTTACTGTTTATTGATTACCTATTATGTGCCAGATACTGAACTCATGGTTTCTTTTGTTCAGTGCATTTATTGAGTGTATACTATGTGCCAGGAACTGCTCTCACATTTGTGTTTTTGAGAAAAATCCCTGTCTTCACAGAGCTTATATATATCATCATATTCAATAGTTCATTACTTCTAACACCCATAAGGGGGAACTATTATCCTCATTTTAGAGATAAGGAAACTGAGACCCGTGGGTTCAATAATTTGCTCAATGACATTTACCTAAGAGGTGGTGGAGCTAGTGTTTAAATCCACATCCATCTATCTACCATTACAGAGGCCTTCCTCAATTACATTTCCATTTCCTAGAGCCCTTAACATCACTGAAGAGGATGAGGCCAGATGAGTGAAGTGTGAGATGACTGATCCCAGGTAGAGCCATACACCATATGCTCACATTTCTTCTGAGTATACAAACCTGCTTTTATTTGAACCTACCCATGGTGGTGCCTTGTGAATAGCCAACATAATAGATCTTTTCCTGGCCCGTTTTCTGTAAAATAAAGTTTATGACTGCAGGAAGGTCAAACCTAGCCATCTCATCAAAACTACAAGAGGAAGAGACAAAATTATATGAAAAATTATAATCAGAAACAAACAAAAACAGCCCCTGGGGTTTTTGAACAAGCCCTGGAATTGTCAGCCCCAACAGCTCATTACGGTGCCCTCAAGAACACTCAAGATAGACTTGTTTCAAATCTGTGATGTGTGGGTGTCTCTGGGGTCACAGATTGTTAGTAAACTTCTGTTTTCTCTAGATGTTATTACAGAGAGATAATTATGTTCAATGAATATTTACTAAGCACATGATCTACTTTCTAGTAGAGGTGCACTGTGATTCTGTTAGCAGAGTAGCACAGGGTCATGCAGATTCATTTATATAAAAAGTATTAAAGATGCTATGTAGGAGCCTTTCTCTGATGAAATGGATAAAGAGTGGTTCAATGTCAAGAGGTAATTTAAATAAAAATATTAAAAATATTTTCTAAGAGTGTGAGAAATGGGTTAGTCAAACTGATAGTCCCCTAAGTCTTAATAGTTTTCTAATAGCTTTATTGTCACCTGGTCTCACCTCCTCCTGGGGTTACTAGTCCTTGTCATAAATCACAGAACAGGTAGTCCCAAGATTTCCATCTATAAGGAAATAGCTGTATACTTCTCTTATTCTAGCCTCAATTACCTGACATCAGCCACCATTCTCAACCCATTCACCAGACGCAAACTTCTACTTAAGGAACTCAAACCTTTTCCCCACCATTTCCCTGAAAGAATCACTAATCAATTAAGATAATTGGGGAATATCATATTAAGATATTGATGAGCCAACCAAAGTAAATTACTCAAATAATAGAAACCATAATTTTTACCCAGTTCTTCCAAAGACATCTATGTCCACCTCTACTCTTAAGATTTTCATATACCTGAAAGCCCAGAACTCATCTTGGTCTACAGAGAGAGTCTTGTGTTTCTGAGACCAGGTGCTTCCCCTGCTGTTCCCCAGCCACACATCGAAACCAGCATCTGCCAGAATGAAGCCCAGGCTGTTGTTGGGCAGGTTGGAAATCCAGTTGCTAGCATCTCCAAGCAAGCCATGCTGCAGTAACACCACAGGCCTGGGACCTACAAAAAAAGAATTTCAACTGTGGAAAATATTTTCCACCTTTCTTGTTACCTCCTATTATGCAAAGGCTTTCAAGTTAGACAAACCTGTGTCCAATTCTTGATTCAGCTGCTTGCTTGCTTGCTTGCTTAATTAGCTTTATCAGTTACTTAACCTTTATGTCTTGATTTCCTCATCAGAAAGAGAATTTTTTGTTATGATGAAATAAAATAGTGTAAAAGGAGTAGATGGCGCAATGTCTGGCATAGGGAAAGAATCGAAGTTCACTTTCCATTGTTTTTTTTATTTGTGTAGTTATTATTATCACTAGATTTTTCTGGGTGCCTTAGAGGCTATCAGAAATGTTCCAAGAGCTAGTGTAATATAATGATTAAGATAATTATATGTAATAATCAAAACTATTATGTATGTTAATAAGAATAAAAATTATGTTATTATATATTTCCATTCTGTATATATTTTAATGCAATATATTACTATATTATATAATATATAATATACCATTATATACTATATATAATTATATATGTTAATGTTATAACATCAATAATATAAATACTATATATAATTATTATAATATTAATAGATACATAAATATGTTCTAGCATACTAATACATTATATATTACTTAAAATTATTAATATTATAATATTAATAGATACATCTCTATATACTTATATCATACATGCAATGGTTTAGTGGTTGTGGGCCCTTAATGTAAAAGGTACCCAAAAGCCAGCTTAAAGGATCTCCCTGATCAAATATGGAAAGATTTAAGCATCAAAATAAATAATGATAGTAATAAATCATATATCATTGAATAAATTAAGAATATGTGAGTTAATATTGAAACCAATAAAAAATTAATAAATAAATATTTAGGGGAGGAGAAAAAGCTCTTATTTACAATATAATACCAAATTAATAAATATAGAAAGATCAATGGCATTATAAATCATCAATGGATGCTAAAATTAGTGGGTAAAAGTTTAAAGAGATACAGGATGTTTACATATCTTGAAAGTATTTTCTTACAAATATTTATTAATTACAAATAAAGAATACTAATTTTATAGTAGAAAAATTTGGCAGATACTATCTCAACAAAGTGATCAAAGCTAATATCACCAAATGGAACTGAAACCCTAACTTATCCCACTCACAAAAATTAACTCGAAATGTATTAAAGACTTAAATGTAAGACCTGAAACCTAAAAGAAAACATGGGGAAAAAGATCCTTGACATTGGACTTGGCAATGATTTTTTTGGATATGACACCAAAAGCACAGGTGACAATAGCAAAAATAAACGTGTGGGATACATCAAACTAAAAAACTTCTGCACAGCCAATAAAATAGTCAGTAAAGTAAAAAGGCAACTTATGTAATGGTAGAAAATGTTTGCAGACCATTTAGCTGATAAGGGATTAATATCCAAAATATATAAGAAATTCATACAATTCAGCAGCAAAAAACCTCCAAGTAATTCAATTTAAAAATGGACAAAGGATCTGAATGGACATTTTGCCAAAGAAGAGGTACATGTGGTCTATCGGTACATGAAAAGTTGCTCAACATCACTATTATCAAGGAAATGCAAATCAAAACCACAATGAGATATCATCTCACACTTGTTAGAATGACTTTTATCTAAAGGATAACCAGTGTTGGTAAGGATGTGGAGAAAAGGGAAACTTGTACATCATGAGTGGGAAGTAAATTAGAAAACAAAATGGAGTTTCCTCAAAAAATTAAAAATGAAAATACCATATGATCTAGCAATCCCACTTCTGAGAATATATTCCAGGCAAATAAAATCAGTATTTTGAAGAGTTATCTACACTCCCATGTTCACTGTGGCACTATTTACAATAGCTGAGATATGGGAACAACCTAAGTGTCTTGTCGAGTAATGAATGGATAAAGAAGATGCATTTTATATATACAATGAAATATTATTCAGCCATGAGAAAGAAATAGATCCTACCATTTGCAACAACATGACTGCGCCTGGAGGGCATTGCATTAAATAAAGAGTCAGACGGAGAAAGACATATACTGTATAATCTCATTTGTATGTGGAATAATAAAAAAGTAGAACTCATAGAAACAGATTAAAATAGTAGTTAGCAGGGGCTGATTGGTGAGGGTAATGAGATGATGGTTAAAGGATACAAGTCTTCAGTTATAAGATGAATAAATTTTGGAGATTTAGCATACACCATGGTGACCATAATTAATAATATTATATTGTATACTTGACATTTGCTAAGAGCATTCTTTTTCTCTCTTACACACACACACACACACACACACACACACACACACACACAGTAACTATGTGAGATTATGGATGTGTTATTTAACCTGAATGTGGTAATGATTGCATAATGTATAGATATATAAAATAATGACATAATATACTTTAAAGGTATATAATTTTGTTAATTATACATCAATAATGCTGGGGAAAAAAGAAAAAAATTAAGCTAATATTGCCAATATTGGAACAAATCAACAGCATGTGCTTCATAATATGATGCACTGGGAAAGACACAACTCCATTTCTGTGGCATTCTTGCCAAAATGTATAACCCGAATCTCATCATGAAGAAACATCAGACAAACTAAATTGAAGACCATTGTATCAAATAACTGTCCAAAACTACAAAAAAATGTCAAAGTCAAAAAAGACAAAGAAACCTGAGGAAGTTTTTCAGTTTAGAAAGGAGACAAAGCGACATGATAACCAAATATGGTATATAATCCTGGATTAGATGGTTGACCAGGGAGAAAAAAGCTATAAAGGACTTTGGCATGATTGACAAAATTTGAATATAGACTATGGATTAGATACTAATATCAATCAGTGTTAGTTTCCTAATTTTATACATATATTGTGATTTTGATAAATATATTGTGATTATAGAAGTGAATATCCTTTTTCTAGTAAAGATCAGGATATTGCCCCCACCCTCTGCAAATATGTCACTTTGGCATAAGAATCATTTTGTGCTGAAGGCATTTGAGTTTCTGAGACCCCTTGTCTATCCAAAAGCAAGCCTCCCCAAAGAACTCAATTGTCATATAAATTCTCTCCCTGAAAGCAACTGTAATCTCTTCTTGGAGACGAGAAGTTGGTACTACAACTAGATACACATTGTCATATAAACTATCACATCTCCTATCTGTCTTCCTGCCATTTATTTTTCCAAAAAGTCATTTGTTTTTCCATAAGTGCTCTTTTTCCAACTCCCTTTTCTTTTCTCAGTTAGGCATATAGACCCCAGAATCTAACCAGCCTTTCGAGTTATTCATCTCTGAGTGTTGCCATATGTGTGTGTGTGATGCCCATGTTGACAAACCACTGCTTGTGTTTCCCTTGTTAATCTGTCTTTTGTTGGGTCTAATTTGAGGGCCTTAGTTGGAGAACCTAAAATAAGTTTTAAAAAAATTATTTTTCCTTTCTTGACATTAGGAAATACATACTGAAGTATATAGGGATTAATGGGCATGATGTCTCAAACTTATTGTCAAAGATTTTTGAAAAAAATATGAGGCGGGGAAGAGAGAAGAGAGAGAGAAAGAGAGATAATGGGGGCAAAATATAATTCACAACTGGTAAATTAGGGTTAAGAGTATATGATAATTCCTTGTACGATGCTTGAAAACTTTCTGTAATTTGAAATTATATTTTAAAAATTTATGAAAGTATCAGTAGGGAATAAAGAAAGATTAAAGACTTTAGGAATTCTAACACATTAAATAAATTAAGGTAAAGGAATAGAAAAAGATATTTCATGAAAATGGAAACAAACCAGAAAAAAGCGGGGATAGTGATACACCAGACAAAATAGACTTTAAAACAAAGGTTATAACAAGAGACAAAGAAGGACACAGTAATCCCACTTTTTAGTATTTATTCTAAGAAACCCAAAATACTACTTTGAAGGGACATGTGCATTCACATGTTCATCACAGCATTATTTACAATAGCCAAGATATTGGAGGCAACCTGAGTGTCCATTAATGGATGAATAGATAAAGAAGAGGTGGTATATATACACAATGGAATATTACTCAGCCATAAACAAGAATGAAATCTTGCCTTTTGCAACAACATGAATGGACCTGGAAGGTATTGTGCTGAGGGAAAAATGCTATATGATTTCACTTATATGTGGAAACCAAAGAACAAAGTAAATAAAAAAACAAAAACAACACAGAAACAAACTCATAGATAGAAAGAACATTTTGATGGTTGCCAGATTCAGGAGGGAGGTTGGGAGGATGAGTGAAAAAAGGGACAGGATTAAGAAGTACAAATTGCAGATATGTTTGTTAGATCACTCTTGTCAGTGGATGCCACAGAGTAAGCATCATTAAAGTCACCCCTCCAGTAGTCGTCATGTCTAAGTAGGAGTTCCCTAAAGAGCCCGAACAGCTGCGAAAGCTCTTCATCAGAGGTTTGAGCTTTGAAACAATCGATGAGAGTCTGAGGAGCCATTTTGAGGAATGGGTAATGCTCACAGACTGTGTGGTGATGAGGGATCCAAACACCAAGCGCTCCAGAGGCTCTGGATTTGTCACTTATGCCACTGTGGAGGAGGTGGATGCAGCCAAGAATGCAAGGCCACACAAAAGGGATGGAAGAGTTGTAGAATGGAAGAGGGCTGTCACAAGAGAAAATTCTCAAAGACCTGGTGTCCACTTAACTGTGAAAAAGATTTTTGTTGGTGGTATTAAAAAAAGACACTGAAGAACTTCACCTAAGAGATTATTTTGAACAGCGTGGAAAAACTGAAGTGGTTGAAATCACGAGTGACTGAGGCAGTGGCAAGAAGAGAGGCTTTGCTTTTGTAGCCTTTAATGACCATGACTATGTAGACAAGGTTGTCCTTCCGAAATATCAATATGTGAATGGCCACAACTGTGTGGCCAGCCCTATCTGAGCAAGAGATGGCTAGTGCTTCATCCAGCCAAAGAGGTTGGAGTGGTTCTGGAAACTTTGGTGGTGGTTGTGGAGGTGGTTTTGGTGGGAATGACAACTTTGGTCATGGAGGAAACTTCAATGGTTGAGGTGGCTTTGGTAGCACCTGTGGTAGTGAAGGATATGGTGCCAGTGGGGATGGCTATAATGGATTTGGTAATGATGGAAGCAGTTTTGGAGGTTGTGGAAGCTACAGTGATTTTGGTAATTACAACAATCAATCTTCAAATTTTGGACCCATGAAAGAAGGAAACTGGAAACAGGAGCCCCTGTGGTGGTGGAGGCCAACACTTTGCCAAACCACAAAACCAAGGTGACTATGGTGGTTCCAGCAGCAGCAGTAGCTATGGCAGTGGCAGGAGGCTTTAATTACTGCCAGGAAACAAAGCTTAGCAGGAGAGGAGAGCCAGAGAAGTGACGGAGAAGCTACAAGTTACAACAAATTTGTGAACTCAGCCAAGCACTGTGGTGGCAGGGCCCTGCTGCTACAAAGAAGACATGTTTTAGACAATACTCATGTGTACATGGGCAAAAGACTTGAAGACTGCATTTGTGACTAATTGTTTAACAGGTTATTTTAGTTTCTGTTCTGTGGAAAGTGTAAAGCATTCCAACAAAAGGCTTTAATGTAGATTTCTTTTTTGTACCCATGCTGGTGATTGCTAAATGTAATAAATATGCATTAAAAAAAAGTACAAATTGGTAGTTACAAAATAGTCATGAAGATATAAAGTATAGGATAAGGAATATAGTCAATAATATTGTAATAACTGTAAGGTATCATGTGAGTACTAGATTTATTGAGGTGATCACTTCATAAGTTATATAAATGTCTAATTATTATGTTGAGCACCTGAAACTTATATAATATTGTATGCCAACTGTAATTGAAAAAGAACAACTTATTTAAAAATATAAAAAAGGTAAATTAAGGTAAGTCTTTTTTTTGACAAAAAGCAACATTGAAAGATTAATAAAATGCTGCACCTTTATGAGTAAAAAACATCATGCTGTTATAGGGCTTATGAGAATGACATCAGATCATAAATGTGATGTCCGTACTATAGTACCTGGCTTTGAGGAAGTCTGTAGTAAAGAGCTTTATTGTTGCTGTTGTTATTAGTGCCATAATCTTCAAAGGTAATGATTCTCTGAGCTTCGGTGCCCTCATTAATAAAACAGGATATAATAATACCTCACAGGGTTTTGAGGGTTAATTAAATACTGTAAATTAAGCATTCAGTCTGCTGCTTATTTTCTTATAAGATGGTAGATTCTGTTATTCAGTGAACTGAGTCCATATGCAATTTCCCCATAACACAAAGGCCTTTCTATAACAATCTCATCCATCATCTGGGCAGTATTTATGGATTCCATTTGGTTCATTTTATCCCTCTGGAGAGAGAGCATGAGGGCAGCTAGTGAAGGACAAGGAGAACCTAATTATTTTAGGTTCTCCTAAAATGTCTAGTCATTGGGTTTGTCCTCTTAGCCCTCAGAGAGGTGATCTAAATGTGATATGATCAAACCGAAATGAATCAATGCTCCTTTTTGGAATACTTATGGCATTTCCCATGGCTGAGGCCAGCTGGGCTACTTAGCAGTAGTTTGTACTTGTGGTTCACCTAGTGAGAGAACTGGCTTGTAAGTAATTGATGTCATTTCAAGTTTCCATTAGAATCACGGACTTTCATTTAACTTATAGCCAACAGGTGAATGTGTAAGGGCTACTCTTTAAAAATCAGTCATTTTTGAGGATGGCCCAGCTTATTTTCTCTCTTAATGTAAATATTTGAAGCAAACAGTGGTTATCTGATGAAGTAAGATTTTAAAAAGGCTTTTGCCACAAGTTTGTAGACATCTTTCAGTTGTTTTTATTATGAATTTCACTGGACCTCTTTTTGAAGAGTTGTCAATCTTATTTTCCCTCAGTGCTGGGAGAGTTATTCCTTAAGAGGTCCATGGGAGATGCAGAAACAACAACAGCTACTAGAGGGGAGTATTCTGCACCCAGTGGGCCAAAAAGCCTGGCACCTTAAAGTCCAAACTTTTGGGCAATAAGTGAACAATGTAAACAAACAGGAGGTGAGAAAACAAACGCCCATGAATAGGAGTGCATGTTTCTCCTTTGGGCTTAGGAAATGCTGCGGTTACTTGATTGCTTGTCAGAGCCAAACCTTGATTACCCTCTAGAATTTGTGAAACTTGGTGAAAAGTTATCTCTGTGTCTCCAGGCTATTGATTTAATTATATAAAATTAATTTATTTATTCTACATATATGTATTGGCGCCTACAATATAGTTGGCACTCTTTTAGGCACTGGCGATAGCCTTGAACAAAATAAGTCCCTGCTCCCACTGAGTTTATATGCTGGTGGGGTAAGGGAAAGAGAAAAACAAACAAGCAAGTAGCTACATATCAAGTGGTGTTAAGTGCTATAGGAAAAATTAAGCAGATAAGGAGTTAGACTTCAATAGGTGGCAAGGGGTTGCTAATTTGAATAGGATGGTCAGGAAGGAACATGATAGAGAAGGCCTGAAAGAAGGACCAAGACAAACTGTAGGTATCTGATGAGATAGTGATCCAGAGCAAGAACTGTAAGTTCACAGGCACTGAAGAGCATGCTCGATATATAATGTACAGCTGTGCAGCTGATATTAAAAAAGCTGGTTTACAAAAAAGCTGCACAAGTGTAGATTAGAATAAAACAGATGCCCTGCAGTCCAATAGCCTTCCCCCAGCATTTTCTGGTTCTAGTTAAGAATATGGGCTATGGTGTAAGACATCTTGATTTGAGTGCTGGTTGTGCAGCATACTAGTAAGTACTAGCATAGACTTTCTGGGCAAGTTATTTAACCTCTGTGAATGACAGTTTCTTATGATTACTGTGAAAGTTAAATAAGACTAATGCAAATAAAGCACTTTGCATTGCACCTGGCATATAGAAGGAACACAATAGAAAATTATATTAACTGTACTTTGACAGATAATACAGTTGCTGCTATAAACATACAGCTAGAGTATTAAAAGAAATAGAGCCACATAGAAATGGAGATGGGCTCAATTTAATGAGTAATGAAGGTGAATTTTAAAAAGCCAGCAATAGCTGAAAATCACATATGCAAAAAAACCTACAAAAAAAAAACATCATATGAAGTTTGGAAATATGTACCAAAAAGTAAAAATGTACTTATAGTGCCCAATTCTTAAAAAGATCTTAGTGAAAATCTGGGCAACATTGGAAATATTTAAAGTGCTATTTGGATGGGGAAAGTAGAGTGTTCAAGGTTGGGCACCAGGTACCATATTGGAGTTTGCATTCTTCACCAGCAGGTGTTGGTGCAGTTTGTTCAAGAGGTAATTAGAGGATATTCTAGAATATCTATATAGGAGCAGTTTAGAAAATGGGTAAAGTGCAAGAAGAAGTTAAGAAATGGACTTTTTTGAAAATAAACACTATGTTTAGTTGAGATAATCAGAGATTGGAGTGGTAATGGGGATTAAGAGGGAAATTGAAGCCATCTTTTGCCTTGAATAGTAAGCCTCTGTCTATATTAAGAACTCAGACTTCCTTTTACATGCTCAAACCACAAGTCATTACTGCCATGTTGGACTGACATAGGGTAAACCATACCTGCCTTAAGTTGCATTAGGCCTTGAGGAATTCTGTTAACAGAAAGAATATACCCATCTTTTGTTGTGACTTCATACTCCTCACAGGGATAGCCTTGATGTTGGATGATTTCGCTCTATGGAAAAAGCACAATTTCTTTTCACTTAAGTTGTGTATGACTTTATCCTCAATAATCCAAAAGTAACAAGTAAATGCCTTGATGCTGGAAGACATAGATAAGAAATTCCTTGTTTTTCTCTAATCATATTGTCTTAGAAAAATTGGACACTTCTCTACAGTCCTCATTTTCTTTATTTTTAATGTGAAGACTAGATTAAAATGATGATCCTTCAAGCGTGGACCCTGGACCAAAAATGTCTTCATCACTTCGACACTTGTTAGAAATACAAATGATCAGTTTCCATCAAATGTAATGAATCATGAACTTTAAGGATAAGGCCTAGCAATTTGTGTTTTAAGAAGCTCCTTAGACAATTCGGATGCACTCTAATGTTTGAGAACCACTGGACCAGGACACTGATTCCAAAACTTGGGTGTGCATCAAAATCATCTGGGGTATTTAGATATACAGGTTCCTTCCTGGGCTCACTTTGAGTTAGGGATCAGGTAATTCTAATGTAGCCAATGGCGTGCCTGTCTTATGAGAACCCTGGGCCATGCATTACTTGTTTCTTTTCAGCTTTAAAACTTAAAGACTTAAGGGCAGTAGTTCTTAACACCTATGGCAAAGATCCTTCAGTGAATTTGAGAGGTTTCCTGTTTCTTGTTGGTTATATATGGACCCATGGTTAAAGACTCCTATTCTATATAGTCGTTACATGTAGAAACTCTATTTCATTTAATTTATAACAGCAATCACATATATTTCCCGTTTTACTTTGCCTCTCCATGCATAACTGCTCAATGCTAGAATCCAATTGGATAAATTTTAGTTTTAGGGCTCCTGAAACCCCAACAGCATGTAGTGCTGGACATATCTAGTGGGTGAGGCCCAGGGATACTGGCTCTGCCTAAAGCTGAAGAGATTCCCTCCACCCAATAATCTAGAGGAATTCGTGTGGGATCTTCTTAGGGACAGAGGATGGCTCCTAAGGATCTATCCCAACATGCTGTCTGGATAAACTATCAAAAGACAGTCACTTTTTGGAATGATCAAAAGAAACCTGATATTTGCCATGATGTAGATTTAAAATATTTCTATGGCCTGTCAGAGTTTTAGAATCCATTCAAAGGAGACTTCTGTAAAAATGGTCTTAAATCTGTATAAGGGCATGTTAAGTCTATGATAAATCTATGGATTGTGAATACTACAATAATCTTACTCAACTAGAAGTAGTTTCTACTTCTCACCTGGGAGAGTTTATTGCACAGTGGTTGCAATTATGTGTTCAGGCAGGCCCGCTTATAAATTATAGCTCTACCACCTACCAGTGGTGTTGCCTAATTTAATTTGCTTAACCTCTTTAATCTTAGTTCCTTGATTTGAAAAATGGGGACTGTCGTATTTACAGTATAGAGCAGTGAAGATGAAATGAAATGAGTGCCTCTGAAGCTTTCATCAAAATGTCTGCTATTGGATAAGTGTTACTATATAGTGGACATTGCTAAAACTCACTAAGAATTTGAAAGTAAGCCAAAAAAAAAATTCTCTGAGATATACCTAAATAGATATCACATCATTTATAAATTTTACTCACATGAGGCCCTCTCTAACATT
Organism: Macroglossus sobrinus; assembly: GCA_004027375.1. Lineage (NCBI taxonomy): Eukaryota > Metazoa > Chordata > Mammalia > Chiroptera > Pteropodidae > Macroglossus > Macroglossus sobrinus. The sequence continues at coordinate 250,645 of PVKZ01001202.1, read as the reverse complement.
CATTAGGGTCCTTTTATTGACAGTCAATAGAGTTAACAATCCAAAATAGGATAACCAGAATAGATTAGAATGATTCAGAATGCTGCTAGAAGTGGGTACCCTAATAGTAAGAGGTGAGGGCTAACACCTTTCTAATATGAGAGAAAGTAGAAAAAGAATAAAAAGCACAGAAAACATGGAAATAATCAAAGGTTTGGGTTTGGCCCAAGACACTGCAGTGATATTTTTGCTCATAAAATTAAACAAAGAATTCAAGAAAAAGTTAAATTGCATCATTAGCCCAGTTTATTGAATTTGTTCGAAGAGAACTCAGTCTACCCACAACCAGTTTATCAGTTTAGCATTTTCCAGTACAATATGCTAATTTATGACTATACTCTACTAGCAAAAATCACTACCATATATAAATATAATAAGTAATGCAGATAATACACAGATGCAAAAATTAACATGTAAGGCACTTCATCTCCCCCAAAACATTAGGGAAAATTTCAACTTACGATATTCATGAATGCTTCTGGGTCCACATTTTTAGTTGGCATAAGTCCTGAATTCAAATTTCTTTGGAAAAAACACGCCACCAGAATCAGAAGCCACATCTCAGTTCTGTGTGAAACAATCCACTTTCTTGACAAGATTTTTAAAATGGTTCAACATCTTCATTTATGCTTTCCTGTCAAAATAACAACTAATTCTAAAGTCAGAAGGATCTATAGGTTTAAAAGCTTATATATTTTCCAGCTGTAGTTTCTTACGTAAATTCTGAAGCAAATTAAACAAGCTTGGTTGATAGGAATCAAAGAACACAAAGTAGAATGGAGACATTGTCTAGGATGTCCCAGTACGATCCAGCTCCTCCCACTCCCTCACACAACTTGTAGTCACCAATCCTTTAACTTGTAGGTGTATAAAACTTTCTTCGATGCAACCTGGAGTGATATAGTCCATAGAACCCCTGTTCTTCCTTATCAGGTAATAGAGACCATAGGGAAAATCTTTTCCTTTTTTCTTAGTTGTTATCTTTCTTTGGTAGGTAGAATGGTATGGAATCTGCAGAAAATATTACAAGTTTCTATAGTTACATTCTAAGGTTTCAATGATCACTGTCCTTTAGTTGAAGATCAATATAGTGATAATTATTTTTATTTAAGATGTCAAAAATTTTTTACTCATTTTCTATCATTAGTGATGGCTTGAGACTATTGATTAGAAGAAAATGAATCTTCCACGTTGAAGCCATTTCAATCCAGCTCAACTAAACAGTCATGTATGAAATGTTTTATTTTGTATTCTAGTCACTAATTAATTGCTAAGAGATTAATTAAATTATTTTCAATAACTAAACTGAGTTGCAGCCTGTTTATTTTTATAAATTAAATGCCCCAATTCAATAGACTGTGTGGCAAAGTGAGCAATTCCTTAGCCTACTAATATTTAAGCAGTCCAGGAGGATAGAATTATTATCATTTTAAGTATAGAATGTGTTAGATTTAAGAAAAAATATTAAAGTAAAAGATTTCTTTACTTTTACATCAACTCTTTGGAACTGAGCTAACAGCAGCCACACTAATTTATAGACTTTCGGAATGTTGTTGATGAAATAGTCGAAGCTGGAACAGGAATGATGAGTCTGCGAGAAAGTATCTGCTCATTCTCAGCCTCACCCACTCTGGTTTGGCTGCATCTATGATGAAGCAAGCCTGCATCTTTTATCTGGACTAATTTCAACATTTCCACCATTGTTGGTCTGATGAATGCTAAGGAGGAGTGATTTGACCTAATTTAGAAGGAAAGAGGGACCATTTGTCTAACATTGCATTGCCCCATGTCCTCAGCACCCACTGAATACACTCTGAAATTATGCAAAATAAAACTTTAGAAAATAACTTTGGAGCCTACTGTTGACATTTTAGGATTTTAAAATGTTGCATAGCCAGAAGGAAAGAAAATCTTATTCAGCTCTTTAATTTTTAGAAATGTGAAGACACTTTGAACAACCGGCCCAGCATTACCTAGGTAGGGAGTGGCAAGGCCAGAACTAAAATTCAGGTTTTTAATTAATTGTATAGTTTTATTACCACATGAAAAAACTGTAATGTTCCAATATTCTCTTCCCCATTCAAAGACAAAACCTCACATCCTATCAAAAGCAATTACATCAATCTGTGAATTCTCTTTAGAAGTTTCCTCCTAGATTTTAAATTCAAAATAATTCCTAATAATTTCATTATAATTTTGAGAGATATAACCTAGTCACATTTGTTTCAATATAATTAAAAAACATCAACTCCCACATTGGATTGATATACTTGTGAATATTGTACAGATTATTAATGAAAGAATTGATGCCAATGAACTGATTAGTTCAGAAAGAATCCCCTATCTTTGGTAGTAGGATTACTCTTCACTCCTGTCCCCATTCTTTCAGACTTTAAAACTGTGTTTCTGGGTATAAGCGAGGAGGACAGAAGATAGAAATACAGAAAAAATATAATTTAGTTTGGTTCTCAAATTCTTGGGTAACTTTATGAGCTCACAGTATCATTTTGGAAGCAGGAAAACTATATCTTAAGTCTCACTCAAAGATACACAAATGTTAAATAAGTACAGTTCTTCCCATTGTAGACTTTTAACAATGACCATATCACCTTAGCAACCCACAGCCTATGGAAAGCATCAGTAGTACTATAAAGAGATGAGGGATCCAAATGTGCCAATATGACCTTCAATTGGGAAGTGTTTATCCAGAGATATTTTTTTGAGAAGTTTCTATCAAGAACTATATACTTTTTAAATTTTTAAAAAATTATTTCAATACATAAAAAGGAGGATCTAAAATATTTCAACATCTTGAAACTAAGAAAATGGGTTTTTCCTAATGTACAATGTCTTCCTTAATTAAGTTCATTAAACATCAACATTTCATAAAAGCAATAGGACAAATAGGAGAAAGGGTGAAAGAAAGAAAGCTTTCTAAGAAAAAGTGAATAGAGAATCAACATGTAATTTTACTCACAAATGTACTGTGAGTAAAACTATAAAAATTGAAACAGAACAAACAAAACAGGACAAACAAACATACAAAAACCCAGTAATACAAGACTTAAAAAAAAAAGGTAAAACAAAAAACCCCTGAAATTGGGAGAAAATTCCTCTTTTCTGTTTGAGTTGGCAGTTAAAGGGCTCTCACTGTTTTCTCCACTGTTAAACTAAATTTTATTAAAATATTTTTTTCAGGTTTTGTAAACCAAAGCCTTGAGTCCAATGAGGGCTGTGTTATGAAATCTGTCTGAAAGTCCAAGTTAATGGTCTTGTCAGAATCACTATACAATCATATGACTCTAACTTTCATACTGATTAAACTCACGCCCTATTCCTCTCAAAACGAATTATCCCACAAGAGACTCCAGGCCTTTAGGCAAATGGACTTGTGGTTTATCTGCCTCTCCATCTGTCAGATATGTCTGAAAATACATGATTCTCATTTTGTCATGAATCAATATTTTTCAGCTACATTAATCAACATGCGATGGTTCTTTTTAAAAATATATATCTAGAAATTTTTTATTTTAGAATAAAAAATAAGTTGTAGGTAGATTTAAAAATTAGAAGTTTGGGGAAAATACTTTAAATATCATTAAAAACCAATGTACATCATTGTAATAGAATGTACAAGGTAGCATAATATACTTATGTTTATGCTTAGGCATGAGGAAAACTACAGGATTTTTTAAAAAACAATTGCAAATATTAAAGTTGCTGGGATTATAGAAGGTTTATATTTTTTAGGTGACTTAATCTCTAAAAACACAACTATTTATACCCTAAACTCCCCACCTTAGGAAATTCTAGAAAATTCAAGAACATACAGTACTTTTCCATTAACATGCAATGTTTCTAGCAATTTATCCATTTCTCTTAGGTTATCAATTTATTGAAATATAATTGTTCGTAGTATTTTTATTATCCTTTGTATTTCTGTGGTATCAGTTGCAATGTCTCCTCTTTCATTTATGATTTTATTTTATTAAGTCATCTCTCTTTTCTTTGTCTAGCTAAAGTTTTGTCAATTTTGTTTATCTTTTCAAAAAATAAATGCTCAATTTTATTGACCTTTTCTATTGAATTCATCATAAAGAAGTGTTAAAATGTTATGAAGTTAAGTCTTTTGAAATTTTCATTTTTTATTTATGGGGTTTTTTTAGCTTTTTTTTCTTTTTTTTTTAAGACAGATTTTCTTTAACCTAAGGTTATAAAAATATATTCTATATTTTCACAATTTTTTTTTAAATTTAGAACTATGGACCATTTAAATTTATTTTTCAGTATAGATAGGTATTGAATCTGGATTATTTTTTCTAAGGAGTTATTTAATTTTGCCAGTAATATATAGTCTTTTCTGATTCTGTTGTGTGAATGTCATCTTTACTCTTTCATCTTATACTACAAAATCCTGAAGGCCCAGAGAGCTTACATGATTTTTCTAGAGCATGCCTCCCAACTGAGAGTGATTTTTGTCTCCCAGAGAAATTTTGGCAATGTCTGGAGACATTTTTGGTTGTCATCATTAAGGGCATGCTACTGGCACCTAGTGGTAGAGGCCAGGGATACTGCTACACATCCTACATGCAAAGAATAGTACAGAATTCCCTCAAAAGAATTTCTGGCTCAAAATGTCAGTAAAGCTGAGGTTGAGAAATCTTGGCCTTGAGTCATCACAGTATATGAATATAGGTCTGAAAAACAAAGCCTACCTAGAAAAGGTATACAAACTGCTTTTTAAATTAGTATTAAAAATTTTGGCTTTTTGTATCTGTTGATAAAGCTGTCAAAAGTTGTTTTGCATATGATCTTGTTATAATGATTTAGTAGCTGTCTGTTTTTCAGGTGAAAAAGAATGTCATCTTTCTCCTTGTCATTTCTATGAGATACTGCCTATTCTTCACAAATGAAAGATTTTATTCTCACTAACTGTAGAACACATTGTTGATCCTCTGGACAAAAAAAAATGCATATACCAATTGTGTGTTTTTTCCAAAGCACTGCCTTTAGTAAGACCAGGTACAAAGTTTTCAAACTTGACTTTACCTCTCATTTTCTGGGAAATCATACTGAGAATAATCTGATGATGCTGATTTCAGTTTTCACCCTAGACCAACTGAAGCAAAGTCTTCAAGTTTTGGGGCCCAAGGATACGTATTTTTACCAAGTGAACCAAATGGTTCTGAGGAAGAACTGTGTTTGGGGACCACTATTGTGCAGCACTCATGAACATCCTGTCTGCAGGGAAAGAAGCTCTAATCCCTGTAAGGCAAATTGTTCCAGCTTGGCTCTTTCCCCAGAGAGGAATTTGGTCCCAGACAGTGAAATAAGACTGGGGCTTTTAGGGTTAAAAATTTTCCTGTATCCACCAGCATCAAAGTGTAGTAAAATGATGATTCATAATAGCCATGACCTTTTTGAGGTTCTAAAAATGTATAAGGTGAAACTACAGTGGTTGAAGAAACAAACATGCAGTTACTCATTTCTAAAACTGCTAATGATATTTTATGTTGACTCAGTTTTCTTTCATGTCAAAGTGGACTTAAACATCAATTAAGTATCATAAAAATGGGTTGCATTTAACAAATATAGCAGAGACTAGAGCATAAGATCATACAGATTAGGTCTGCATGATGCCAAGTGGAAAACACCATGAATCACTTCATGCCACTCATAAAGGCAGTTTGCAAATACTCTGATAAACTAAACTTTCCATGGTTTATTGAGATGTTTAGCACCCAGGTCACTCGATCCAGAAATAACTGAGATATGGGATCAGCAGTGAAGAGCCTCAACTTTCAAAATTGCTTTAATGACAGCAAAATAATTTTCTTAAGTACATTTTGCTGTTAGGAAAAAAAAAATGGTTATTTGGGAGTCTTTAGATCATGGCATTGTCAATTTCTCAGCTTTTAATAGATTCATTATATTTATTATCAAAGTGATTTCCCAAAGGATGTGCCAAAAAAGAAAGAAAGAAAGAAAATTGAAATGGACTGACAAAAATCAAATATATGTTTACAAATCATGAAGAAAGATATCTATGATGAAAGAATTATTCCTTCCCTACCCAATCCCCAACCCACCCCACCCCCCAAAATAATCAGAGCTCTAGCTAGATATAGTTCCTCCCTATTGCAATGCATTTTGGTGAAAAAAAAGAGAAAAGCAGAAATCGGAGTGTTCTGAGGCCCTTCTAACCCTAAGGACTTGGTGACACCTGCATATATTCAATTTGTCATCCAGGTGATGTGAAATCTGGATGGAGATGTGATGATGCGACAAGTGCCCATTACTCAAAAAAAGGAAATCAAGGCATCAAATAGCCCTGTCTCTAAAGAGCCCTGATTGAATATCAACTTGCAACTCTTTCTGAAGCCTAACTCCAGAGTTCATGCTTTCTGGAGCAGAGGTTTGGGCTAGTGACTCTAGTCTTATGAAAATTTGAGAATAGGATTAGGAAAAAGAGGGTCTTAGAATTTTTATAGCTGTTATAAACCAGCAAGAGAAGTATAAATGTTGAATTTAAATCTACCTAAGACTTGCACGTCAATTTATGCAGATAAAAAAAACCTAATAGTATTCAGATACATTATTAATTTATCCAAGAAGGCAGATAAGTAATTTAGAAGCTACATAAGTCAATTCCTTTGTTCTCAAACATATCGCTTCTCCTAATTATATTAAAAAAAAAAATTCTTTCTTTATTTTTTTACACGAGGCCTGAAACTCCACTAATAAAAAGGGAATTGGATAATGAGGCATTCAAGTGTAGTGAAAGGAACACTGGAGTAGGAATTAGGGTCTGGGGTTTCTTAGTAGCAAGATGCATGATTATGAAGCATTCACTTCCCTCATCTAGACCTTGGAAACTATAAAATTCAGTGGAAACTAGATTGGTAGTTTTTAAGCAGTATTTGTAGAAGCCTGATTTCTGTAGAAGGGTTTCAAGTAATCTGCCAATGTGTGAATTAAATTTTGTTTTAAAATATTATTTCACCTATTTAAATAACTTAGCTTCACATGTAATTTCAAAAGTATGTATTATATACCAAGCTAGAACCTTTGAATAAAACTTTCTCTACTGTCTTGTATAACTAAAGAGAACCAAAGTTGTTTAACAACAATTATGACTTCAACTACTTTTCTGTGCAGATTTTACCATGTCGTATAGCCAAATAAAATAGAGTACTAAAGTGTAAGCCAAGACTAATATAACCAGAGTACTGATGCTTGTAATAATGTCTATTCTGGATATCTTCAAAGTAGCCTCATTCTTATCACTTTATTTCATAATTGGTGAAATTATAACTTGAATTTTATATGATAAATATATACTAGCCATCTATAACTTATTTATTTTATGTATTTGGAGTCTTGTGCAATATTTTTTGTTGAAAAAGATTTTTTGCTTCTAAAATGTTTTTAAATTACTAGGTGAGATGGCTTCTTTAATTTCTCTCTCCTCTGACATTTTATCTACTTATATTGTCACCCTTTGAGATTTTGAAAAATATGATGTAGGTGGTAAAGAAACGGCTGGGGATTATTTTAGCCCTGGTGCACTGCAGGGGAGGAGAATGAGGCTTGAGTGGATTAAAATTTAGGGTTTGGGGTTAGACAGAGAACAGCATGAAAGACCACAAACCCTTATGAAGGGAGAAGGGAACTAAACCATGGAAGGGATCACCAAAGACACAGAAGTAACAGAGACTGAAATTTCTCTGGCTGGTAGGGTACAGCAGTGCATAGTTGTTCAACTCTTATTTTGGAAGAGATCGCATTTATAGAAGGGGAACGTATTAAGGATGACAAATACCTGGCAGATCAGCTAGTTTATTTTACAGATAATATGGGCCCACAAGATAATTATCTGAGAAATCAAAAGCTAATTCAAGAAGACATATGCACTCCTATGTTCATTACAGCATTATTTACAATAACCAAAATATGGAAACAATGTAAGTGTCCATCAATAGATGACTGGATAAAGATGTGGTACATATGTACAATGGATCATTACTCAGCCATAATAAATGAAATATTCTGACAACATGGATGAACCTAGAGGCTATTATGCTAAGTGAAATAAGTCAGACAAAGACAAATACCATGCAATCTCACTTATATGTGGAATTTAAAAAACAAAATAAACAAACAAAACAGAGACAAACTAATAGATACAGAGAATAAATTGATGGTTGCCAGATGGGAGAGGAGTTGGGTGTGGATGGGTAAAGAATTTATAATTGTCAGTTATAAAAACAGTCCTGGGGATGTAAAATACAGCATAAAAAATAGAGTCAATAATGTTGTAATAACTATGTATGGTGTCAGTGGGTACTAGATTTATCAGAGTGGTCACTTTGGAAGTTATATAAATGTCTAATTACTATGTTGTACACCTGAAACTAATATAATATTGTATGTCAACTGTAATTTTTAAAAAAGAAAAAAAGCCAAGAAGAAAAAAACAGCTTGCCCAAATGTTTAAGATCAGCTTCAGCATGATCAGGGGTAAGGCAACGAGGGGCAGTAGGAAATGAAAAGAGTAGAGAGAAAATAGAATCAAGAGAGGCCCCTCTATCACCTCATTAGCATTTAGGGGACATCTTAGCAACAGCTACTGTCTCCCTTTAAAAGAATTAAATGGTAAGTGTCTCTGTATTCAGAGGTTGCCTCTCTTTTCTTTGCATCTTAATTTTGGGATTCTTTTCATTTCCAGAACACAGCAGCAGGTCACCTACCTCACCTTGTCACTAATGCTGACATATGACATGTTATTTCCAGATTTTCCTCAAGGTTTTCTGCCCTCAACTGTGTATTTGATTGTCTGCTATATTCCTGGTAAACCTTCCCAACAGGGAATATGCAGCCTATTCTTAATCACATTACAATCAAACAGAATAGATCAAAACAAACAATAAAAAATCCAGAAACTTCATAAACAATTTTAAAGCAATGCCCTTAAAGATATAAAGAAAAAATGTTTTTCCCCCCTGCTCTTTCAAACCTGTAATATACCTAATGAAAGAAGGAACAATTAAGGATCATAAAGACTCAGTTGTCACTGTGTTTCTTAAAAAAATTTTTCCTAGGGCCATTAAATGGACAAGCATGAGGATGTAAAGTTTAGTTATTGAGCCTGGAAATACCAACAGAAGCTTTAAGCCACCTAGCATGGAATTGCACCTACAAGACACAACAGAGAATACTGAAATCTGACAAACCTGGGTTCCAGTCCCAGCTCTGCCTTTCATCAGCTGTAGGCCCTTGGACAATTTTCTGATTTGTGTGAGGTACATGGAATTGTATGTGGCACCTAGAAGCTACCTAATGTGTTATTGCTATTTATAGTCCTCGTCCTGTGATTAGGATTAATGTCAATTTGTAGGCTGGTGGTGGAGAAGACTGAAAATCAAGCTGATTACTTGCAAATTTTATACCTCATATTTAAATAATTACTTATAGTTAAAATATATAAGAAACCTGGAAGGGTGATGCTGACGACAGGCCATGCTCTTTCGTAGATACAGTTTGCCGGCCAGGTTTAGGCAAAATTTTTAAGCCTCGTACTGGGCTGCTTTGGTTCCACGGACAACACTTAGCAAGTGAGTAATCTGTAAATTCTCCATCTAACAATGTGTAGACAGCCAACACAGAAATTTTCTTTAAGACTGTACAATATAATTGTCCTGTTAGATTAAACTATTGAATCTATGGTTGTCTGACTGTGTGCCATGACTTCTCTGAAACAGGCAAAAACTGAAAAAGACACTTTCTGAAACCTGAAAACATTAACATGAGAAAAGTTTATACATTCATCTAAATAATCCCAAGGAAAAACTTCCTCACTTTTTATCACCCTTAAGCATCTCTTTCTGCTCTCCTCTATCTCCAACAGATGGTCTAGTCAAGGGGAAGACAAGCATATTCTCTTACTTATTACACGAAATATGAAATAAAAAGATCCCTCTCTCTCTTTCCTAAAAATAGTTACCACTTATTTCTCTTTTTTCCTTCACTCGAATTTACAATTAATTCCCTTTAAAATTGTTCCTTTTTTCAATGTAAACTTTCTGATAAGAAAATTGGCAATATGTATAAAAAATTAAATGTTCTTAATTTAGAAATATATTTTTAGGAGCCATCAATGGTGAACAAAAGTATTTATGAGGAATAGAGTGAAGAATTGGAAACAGCATGACATAAAACAGGTATATGAATAAAATGGTTTGATAAATTCTAGTTCATCCCTACAACAGAATATTATTCAGTCATTACAAATATATTGTAGACATATATTTTAGGTAATGCAAAAACATTCATCATTCATAATATATTTTAATGGAGAAAAATGAAGACTATTAAGTCGTATGTATAGAGTATTTTTAAAGTTATAAACTGACATGAATAGAAATGGAGTTCAGAGAAATCTATCAAAATATAAACCAAATAGCTTTCTCTGAGTGGAGAGAATACTGTTTATTTACCATTTTCTTTGTTCCTTCTCTGTTTTCTAAAATATATATAATAAACAGATTTTACTTTTGCAATAAGTAAAATAAATATATATGTATTTTAATGTAAGAAAAGAGTCCCAAGTCATTTTTTTTTTTTAATCTAAGAGAAAGGCAGTGTAATTTAGGAGCAGAAATATCTATAGCTATGACCTACCTTAGCTCAGAGTTCATTTGCTGAAGGAGGGCTGATTCAGGAATGATGCGTCCTCAGCTCGGAAGCTATAGTATAAAGAGAAGTCAAAGGAGAGGAGGAAGCCAGACACTGAACACACAGTGCTTCCCCTGTAATCAGCCTTCATCTTAGCAACCAGCTTCACTGCCTCGGGCCAAAATTCTTCTGTAGTTGTTTTAATCTATATCATTTTCCCTGGTGACCTAGTGAAGTTTATTAGGAAGCATTTCCCAAATGTAAGCTGTATACCACTGGAGCTATGAAAAATTTTAGCTGATACAGGAGCATGCTATTGAGTAACATTGAATCACATGGTGTGAGAGTTAGTTTCTGTATTAGTTTCCTATTGCCGCTGTAACAAACTATCACAAACTTAGTGGCTTACCCATACAATTCCAAACATCAGAATCTATGCTCAAGGTATTGGTGGGGTTGCATTCTTTCTGGAGACCTTAGGGGAAAATCTGTTTCTTTGATTTTTCCATATTCTAGAGGCCACCTGTATTCCTTGACTCTTAGTGTATCACGTCAACATTTGGTCGTTTTATGGTCATATTTCCTTTTTCTGACTATGACCTTTTTTCCTTCCTCATATAAGGACCCAGGTGAATAAATTGGGCCCACCCAGATAACCCAGAATAAACTCCCTACTTCAAATTTCTTAATAGCTTAACTTAATCACATCTGCAAAGTTTCTTTTGTCATGTAAAGTAATATATTCACAAGCTTCTGGGATTAGAACACAGACATTTGGGGGGCCTTTACTCATTCCACCACAGCCTCCCTATCAAATTTCTTTCAATCTCAGTGTATCAAGGAGAAAGTTTAACTTTGGTTTACATCTTTGTTTCTGGTACTTGCTAATTCTCTCTTTCAAATCAAGAGAACATACTAAACAAAATGAAAACAGTTCTAATACTCGAGTGCTCTGATGAGTTATGGTATCTATTTTATTATCAATTATCTTGTTTTTATTGTTATTATGTTTATGGTTACTTTCAAGTTTTGGCAATAAAACTTTTTCCTCCCATTTATAGTAGCTACAAAAAGTTTCTTTTAAAAAGAGATTTTAGTTAAATAGGTAAATTGATTTTGAAGTATAAGCAGTATTGTAAGTGTCATGCAGATATGGCAAATGTAAATGAGAAATGTGAACGTTTAAAGTTTGGCCTCAGTAGAACATCACCCTACTTACAATTAGAGAAAAAGTAGTTTGTTTAGGGACGTCTCCGCTCCTGGCTTAGCTCTGCATGAGGCCTCCATTGAGGAATTGACACAATTTCCTTTTTGTCTCTTTTTGTTGTGGATTTTGGCCTGTGTACCCAGAAAAACCAAGTAGCACTCAGCCAACTAAGAATCAAAGGAGGTTTATTTACCCCGGCAGGCTCAGAGGAGTCACTCTCCAGAGTCTGAGCCCTGAACAAAGGCAGACAGGTAGATTTATACATTGATTACTTGTGCATACTTGGAGGTCTTTTGTTTCGCAAGGGCGGGTAGAGTAGGGTTCCAGGGAGAGGAGGTTGGAAAATTTTTTCCGGGACAGGGTAGCCATCTTAGATTTCTTTATGTTTCCCATATCATTTGGCAGTTGGTTCTATACATGGATAGAAGGGTGAGTCAGCAAGACAAGGAGAAAAGCCTTCCTTCTCCTTCATGAAGAATGGAAATCACCAATGGAAAATCTGTGGGGTACCATTTATTGGGCAATGGCAAAGTGCAAATCTCCTTGCAGACCTGCTGAGAGGTAAAGTAAGTCCCTGCATATAGGTGGTCTCTCTCTGGTACGACCACAAATAAGGGAAATATACAATAGTGTAGAACCAAAGTGACTCCATCTTAAATACAAACCCTCCATTTTGAGCTTAAGAGGAATTCCAAGAAAAACCACCAACTGGCTAAGAGTCATCCCACCCAGCAATTGGCCAATCAGAGACCTCTTAGAAATTATCTAAAAATCCCACCTGCCAAGCTCCCTGTCCCAGTCTTTTTTTTCTTTTTTCTTTTTCTTTGGCGTGAAAACCTAAACCAATCCCCTTAAAGAATCCTGTAACGCCACTGCTGTACTCCCCTGCTTGTGGTTTTGCCCTTTAAAAACCCTTTGAAACTGTAAGTCAGGGCCGATACTTCCACTGCTGAGTCAGTGTATTTGGCCCTGGCTCGAGCCTGCAAATAAACTCCCTCTTGTTCTTGCTTGGGTGTCGGCTCCTTGGTGTGAGTGGAGTATCGAAGTCAGGTATAACAATAGGAAAGGGCTGGGTCCATAGGAAAAGGAACGATAAAGTGCTACAGAATTCAAACAGGGAGATGATCATGTCAGCTTGAGGGTAGAGAAGAATGGGTGAGGATGGAATAGAATGGGAATGGGGAAGATCGAGGATCTCTTCATGATGAAGACAAATTTTAATTCAAAGTCTTTATGAGGCGTTTCTCCAAGAAGCACTTAGGGTGAGAGCTTCGTCATCACCAATACTTTAGGTTTTCCCCTGATGGCATCCTCAGTATTTGAAAGGTTTCCTGAGTACCAACTACTTGCCAGACTTGCTCAATAATATGTTGATACAAAACTAAAGTTTCATTTTTTCCCCTGTGAAAATCATAAAATATCTTAGATTATTAGTCTCCTCTTAATGAAAGGATATAAAAGTTTTTCTTTACCTTTTATATAATCTGCTTAGGAAGCAAAAATTCTATGTATTATTAAATATTTCCTATACTTCACATTGTCTCTCTCAGGACTTTGATTACTTAGAAAAATGAAGTCTTTTCAATATTACAAGAGCTAAGGTTTTTTTTAAACTATAACTTTCTACATTTGTCTTCAAAACCTTAAATAACTGGGAGTAGGATGTGTAACACACCAATGCCAAAAAAGAATCCATTTAAAGCAGTTTCTTAGCATTAAACAATTTCTATAACATCTGCATTTTTCTAATTTTCTATAATACACATGTACTACTTTTATAATGTATTATTTCATTCTAACATATAAACATATAATTTCCACATATCCCTGTGACAAGTCTTGTAGAATATGTGGTTAGTAATTTTTCCTTTGCTCCACCCTCATCCTGTTTTGTTGGCTTCTGTTTTCGATGTTCAGAGCTTCTCTGCCCCACATTGCTGATAGCATGCTTTCACAGTGTCTAGGACCTGGGATTAGTTCTCTAAAGCCAAGTTTCCAGGGATCTTTTTTCAGGGGTGGGGAACGCGGTAGGTAGTGAGTTGCAGGACACAAAAGGTATTTTTTGTAAGTGTTTATTTTGATGAAGCTCATAAAGGGCACATAGCATTCCAAATAAATTTAATTTTCTCAGCTTAGTTGACTGATTTGGTTTGGAAAGCAAGTTGCATACAAATTAAAATGGCAAGTGAAAGTAGGAGGTACAGAAAAAAAATTGATGCTTTTATTCATATTTTATGTAGGATTTCTAATAACTGTTGGGAGCCATTCTTGATGAATGCCCTGCAGACAGGGTTGGAGTTGCCTGCAAGCTAGAAGTTTGCAGAGCAGGTGGGCTCATTTAATGAAGGAGGAAGTTTGGCTTAATGGGTAGCTCCTTAGTGAAGGAGGAAGTTTGACTTAATGTTGAATGTTCCTTGCCTCAGGGAATAAGAGAGACAAAAACAGGAACAAGGATGTTTTGAGAGAATTTATGTAAAGGTCAGCAATCATTTGCATATGTGTGGGTGTTGCTTCTCCTGCTCTTCCAAGGGTATATATATGCTGTGCTAAATAAACTCAGCCTGCAGTATTTACTGTTAGCCCTCCTGACACTATCTCTTTGTCTTTCTCTCTCTCTCTGTCTCTTTTTTCTATCTTTCTCAATCCTCATTCCCCCTCCCTCTTGGGGACTGTTCCATCTTAGCCAGTGGGCTCCAGCAAATAACTGCACAATATTATTGTTATTTTCATTTGGATTGGCACTGTGGGATGATGTCAATGGAGGTTTTGATGGGAGTAAAAGACCTGTCACACCTTGACACTGGCTGAGAGAAGTATTTTATAACCTGTCAGGACTACCAGCAGCAATCTGTGTTTACTCTACCCCAAAACACTTCTTAAATTACATTAGAACTCTAAAATACGATGAGAACTACATCAATGTTTTGCAATCTCTAAATATCAGATTAAGATATGAGCGAGGAACTGTAGTCAAGTTAATGAAAATTTCTAGGGAAACTAACATTTCCTCTTAGTGCAATATACTCATTAGAAATGGTATCAGCACAAAATTCAGCTTTGGGTGGGACTAGCAATTAATTTAAATTAATGAATCCAAATGGAATGTTTTCTATTTTCAGGTCACTGTGCTAAGTGCTGAAAACTTAAACAATAAAGCCAAAACTTGGAAAAAAAACAGAAATCTTTCAGTGGATAAATGGTTAAAGAAACAGTGGTGGAGCCATAGGAGACATACTTGATATATGTTAACGACTTAGATATATGTTAACGACTTAGAGTGAGAAAAGCCAGTATCAAAACATCACATACTACATAATTCCATGTGTACAACATTATAGAGATGGAGAACAATTAGTGGTTGCCAGGGATTAGGTTCAAGGAGGGTTGGGGGTGGTTGGGTGGTTGTTAACTACAAATGGATAGCACAAGGGAAATTTTTTTGGCAATGGATAGTTCTGTATCTTAATTGTGGTAGTGGTTACACAATCTACACATGTGATAAAATTTCATCGAACTACACACACAGACACACAGATACACAGACACACACACACACACACACACACACACACAGATACACACACACTAGAGCATATAACACTGTGGAAAACTGAATAGATTTGTGGATTATACCAAGGTCAATTTCATGGTTTTGAGAGTGTACTATAGTTATGTAAGATCTTTCCTTTAGGAGAAACTGAGTGAAGAGTATGTGGGACCTCTGTTGTACTATTTTTGCAATTTGCCATCAATTTATATTATTTCAAAATAAAAAGTTTTTTAAAAGTTAAAAGATAAGAATGACATAGCTCCTGTTCCCAAGCTACTTAAAATTTATTAGGGAGATAGACTTACACACAAAAGTCTTCAAAGGGATAATTCTGGAGCATAACAAAAAGGGATTTAGTAGAGGAAGTATTAATTTTGGGGTATGAGATTCAGGGAAAACTTTCAGAAATGGTGGTGTTTCTACCAGACTTTGGGAAATGTGAATGAGTTTCCTATGAGAGGAGAATGGAGAAGTGGTCAGATATGAGTAAGGCCCTGGGCAAATACTATCCTTGCTCTTGGATTAATGAGTCTCAGAAAGTCATTATTTTAGTCACGTTTCAGCTCTTTAAAACTAATTATACTTTCTGAAAAAAATTCATCAAAGAATTTGCATTTGACATGAATTTCTTTTGATTGAAGTTAATGTTATTACTTGTATTGTTCTATAAAAATTGTGAATGGGCTATCTGGCTTGAGAAAATGTAGTAACCTAGTGAGCCTGTTACAGGGTTATGAGCATGAGTTTCTTGCTTTGTATAAATGTAAGAGTAAGAAAAACAGGAGAAACTGTCAAATTTCATAAATTCCTATTACACAGTTGGTAATATGAAAAGTTCCTCATCAATTAGGGATTGCTAGACTCGATACCTACTTGGGTATGATCCTGATATTTCATACAAAACAACAAAAAATGTGTTATAATTGACTTGACTAGCAATCTTTTATTTATCTTATTTTTTCAGCTTTATTGAGATATAATTGACAGCATTGTATGAGTTTAAGATGTACATGTGTTTTGATACACTTCACATATGAAATGCTTATCACAAATAAAATTAGTTAACACATCCTTCACCTCATATAATTACTATTTTGTTGTTGTTATGATGAGAACATTAAAGCTCTACTCTCATAGTAACTTTCCAGTATACCATGCTGTACATTAGATCTCCAAAACTTATTTATCTTGTAACTGAAAGTTTGTACCAACATTTTCCCATTTACTCCACCCTTCAGTCCTTGGCAACCATCATTCTACTCTCTGTGTCTATAAGTTTGATGTTTTTAGATTACACATATAAATGAGATAGTACAGTATTTGTCTTTCTCTATCTGACTTATTTCACTTAATGATGCCCTCATGGTCTAACCATGTTGTTGCAAATAGCAGAATTTCCTTCTTTTTTATGGCTGAGTATTATTTTATTGTGTGTGTATGTGTGTGTGTGTGTATTACATTTTCTTTATGCATTTATCCACCGATAAATACTCAGGTTGTTTCCATGTCTTGTTATTGTGAATAATAAACTGTAATAAACATGGGAATGCAGATATCTTTTTGAGAAAGTGATTTCACTTCCTTTGGATATATATTCAGGAGCAGCATTGCTGGATAATATGGTAGAAATAATCTATTCACTCATTTAAATTTGATTGTTAGAGTTTGAAAAAAAAAATTATTTTCTCATCTCCTGACTTAATTTTCCAAGTAATTTTGATCTGGGTTAGTACAAATATGACCTTTGCCAGGGTGTTCCACTATCATTTATATAGCATTCGATCATATTTATATAGGTATATGTTGCAGTGTGGATTTTGGGATGTTAGACCTACTGAGTTAAAATCATGACTCCTTCACTTGTGCAGTCTTAGGCTAATTGGCTTGTATGCCTCATTTTACTCTGTGCTTCAATTTTCTTATCTGTAAAATGAAAATGACCATAGTACTATCCCATAGTGTTATAAGTTTTAAATAATATTTCATGTAAAACTCTTTGCAAAAAAATATAAGCTATTACTCAGACCTATGATAGTCAACATATTTGCTATCATATGCAGAGATAAAGTATAAAAAATACTGGTATGGTAAAAGTGGAACATGGTTTCTTCTGTACTTCTTGTTTTGAAGCATGAAAGCTTAGAGTTTTTAAAAAATACTTTTTATTGAAATACACATAACAGAAAAAATACACACATTACAAATGTGTAACTTGAACTGACACTAAAACTTCATGCTACTCTTGGAACTCTGTCCTAAATCCTACAATCAATGTCTGGCATCATTTAGAGACTGAAATAAAGCAGGATTCTGGATATCCCCAGTGCCTCTCTTGCTGGTTCTAAATCAGGCTTTCTGGGACTGCTTCAAATGTTACCTAGGTACAAATGCAGTAGTATAAATTCTACTCTGATAATAAAGATATAATGCCTGATCAGTTGAATGTATTTTAGAGCAAAACAAGAGAATTATTTCTTGTATGATATAAATTAAGACTACTGCCTGCTCTCAATGAGCTCTAGTACACTATTATCAAAAGGTTTTATTAATTTAATCTTGTTTTAAAGACAGTGACCTGTAGTGAATAGTTTTAATAATTAGTAATTCAGCTAATTCTAGCAATTCTCAATCTTGTTTTTTTTTTCTAGCTTATAACAGTAAAATAAGCTCCTAAAATACTTTTTGTTAGTTTTTCATTCTGCTGTTCTCTTTCATGTTTGATGTGGACCAGGCCTCATTTCATGGCTTGATTATAGAATGACATAATGACTATTACCCCAATTGTGATTCAAGTAAACCACAGGATTATAGCCTCCCAAAATATATTTCCAATGGCTGCCTTGGCATGGTCTTTCTCTCTAAAAATAAAGCATTCCTCTGCTTATGTTCAAAAAGGGAATGGGGAGCAGGTATTGTTTTCATGAACTCATTGTGTATGATTGAAGTTGGAAAAAGTCTTCTTTTAATTCCTCTCCCAAGTGTACATTTAGCGGAGAAAAATTTACTAGATATTCTTGAATGAAAAAGAGCCCTGACTGAGGGGTAAAGATTCAGAGATTTCAGATGTGGACATTTCTTAGAGAAAGAGCAGCACAGTTGCAATAATTCCTAGTTGAGATTCCATGATAAGGGAACACTCAGCAACAACAAGGTGGAGGACGTTGGAGCAGACCTCACTGCTGATTTGTATTCACCCCAAAGCCTCATGGGCTTGGAAGCAACTTTTAACTGAAAAGTAGATGTATTAGTTAGGAATGTGCCTTCATTAAATCTATGATTTTACTGTATACCCGTTCAGCAGCATCGAGGCCCCAGATGAAATCAAAGTGGTTCCAATCTGGCAACAGCTTGAAGTAATGGAGATTTCTGATTTGAGGGAGTATCCTGGCCACATCCTGGATTGTTACAAGGACGTCATTTCCACCAACCCATATTGCAGTAGGCACTGTCATGGCAGTCAAGTCATACAGTGGGGGACGACTCTATGGAAGAGAGAGAAAGGGCATTCATGAGAGGAAGCTCCTCACAGCAACAACTGAATTCAAATAAGCAGAGAGACTGCCAAGTCACTATCTGCCAAGTTTATAGTCCAATAAGGAAATAGATTAAAGCAAGCAATGACCCTTATCTTCAAAGAGTTTAAAGGAACGAGGCAAGATAACAAACATTTATATACAATGTAGGGTATGTTAAATGCCATAAAACACTCCACAAATACAGTAGAAGTAAAGACAAAGAAAGAAGTATTTTCAACTGGGGGCTTCATATAAAAAGAATCATTTAAAATGACTTGAGGGATGGTTGGATTTTGACAGATAGGAAGGAGGGAGGGAGGAAGAGTATGTACGCCATGGTCAGGAATGGCAAGCTATCCAGTGTACTCAAAGAATATATGTGAGGGAATACAGTAGGATATAAGATTGGAGAAAGACAGTAAGGTCTATATGTCAGGCTAAGATATTTGGACATCTTCCAGAAGTTTTGGCGACAAGGTGGAATCATTTCTCAGAGCTCTGTCTGAGGATTACTGAATGGGCATCAGTTTGTGGAATGAGTTAAAGAAGAAATAGTTAAGAGGTAGGTCTTGAAAAAATCTGGACAAGCAGTATGGGTGGTTTACAGAAAGAGATAATTGAAGCTATGAAATGACGAAATTCTTCGAGGAAGAAAGGGAGAGATGTGAAGTGTTTTGGAAGAATGCTGACAATTTGACAGTGGTGGGAGATAGAGAGCAGCCAGTGTAGAAAACAAAAAGAGCCATCAAAAGGGAAGGGAAAAAATCGGAAGTCATTGCATGCTAGAAGTCCTGGTTAGGGAAATGAGTTGCAAGAATACTGTAGTAACTAATGTAACATATTTTTGAAGGTCAGAATAGGCAATTGAATTTGGTACTTAAAAGCCACTGGTGATTTTAAATAGAGTAGCTATAATAGAAAGATAAAGACCAAAACTATGTTTTCCAGGGTTCAGGAAGAGGGGATGAAGTAGAGATACTTGTTTTAAATATTAGAAAATGTTGACAGAAACAGTGATGAAATGATGACTTGATATAATTGATAGGTTGAGGAAAGGTTTTTCTTTGTTTTTCTCAAGGGACAGTAGTTCACTTAAGATAATTAGGGGGTCGGGACTGGGTGAAATGGTGAAGGAATTAAGAAGTACAAATTGGTGGTTACAAAATAGTCACATATGTGACATACAGCAGAGAGAATATAGTCAATTATATTGTAATAACTACATATAGTGACAGGTGGGTACTAGACTTTTAGGAGGAACACTCTGTAAATTATATAAATGTCTAACCACTATACTGCACATCTGAAACTAATGTAAAATAATATTGAATATCAACGGTAATTGGAAAAAAATAATTTTAAAAATAAAAAATTAGCCACACACAAAAATCAAGAGTAGAATTTCATTTAAAAAATAATAAAATGAATCAGGAGGAAAAAGATGAAAGGCGATGGGTCAAGGACAAAATATCAGGCTAACTTGGAAAATAAGAGGAACTTCACTTTCTGAGAGAAGAAAGGGAAAGAGAAAACCTAGAGGACATTTTAAGGTAAATAAGAGAGAAGTTAAGACATTTCACCTATGCAATAAATAAATATTAAGGGCCAAACAAGTGGCAGTTACTCTTCCAGGAGAGAAAATATTGGTGAACAAAACAGAAGGAAAATCCTGCTCTCATGGAGGTTACATGGTTTAATTCTCTTATTCTTGATAAAACAGTGAGTGCAGAGATTATGCTAGAAATTTAAGAAGAGGGCAAACTGACAAGACTAAAATGTAATAAAAAATGACTTCAACAGGATTGGCCTGGAGTAGGGCAGGACCAGCTAATGGTTGATAAATTCTAAGGACATTTACACTTTCACATACTTCAGTTATCATATTGTTCACTTTAATCTTACAATTTTATTTGTTAATTTTACCTCAATAAAGCTGAAAAAAATAGAACTTGACTATAATGGCCTTAATTTTATAATTTTTTTGTTCCATTTCCTTATAAATGTAAACAATATGTAACATGCTCAATAAAAATAATGCACAAAAACAGAAGTATGTAAATCTAAAATGACAGCCTTCTTTATTACTTCATGTCCATTCACTGTATTCTTCCTTTCTTCCCCTTTCATAAGATAATCACTTTAACATTTGTTTTTTACTTTTTTCTGGCCTTTTTTTAAACATTTGAAAATACATGTATTTATGAATATGCATAGTCTGAAGGGTAGGAGAAAACTTTTGGGGGTAATGGAAATGTTCTATATTTTGACTGTGATGGATTCAAAGCTCACTGAATTGGACATGTAAAATTAGTGAATTTTATTGCATCTAGATCAAGCTGATTAAAAAATAATAAAAATGCACAGCTCTTATATTTGTCTTAGGGCTAGTAGATCACTTCTCTAACAATCCAATCCATTACTGACCTACGTTTACACTGATAGCCTTAAAGAGGTCACTGTGGGAAACATTGGAAAATTTTAATTTAATATGCTTAGTTCATACTGAGAAGCCCAGGCCTTAACTTTGAGAAAAGAAATGATGGCAACAGGATTGATTAAAAGTACAAGAGAGCTAAATGAGTCTACAAATTTTGGTGTGTAAAATTAGAGGAAAATGATGCCTTAAGACTCAAGTCTTCATGATGGCTAATACTCTTAACTTTCATGTGGAATTCTAATTCTTGCTATTGGTATCAAGAAATGTGTCATTTACTCTATAAATTTTTATAGATTCTTATAAAACAATTCTAATTATTATGCAGCCATTAAAAATTACGTTTAAAAATCTCAGTAAGATTGGCTATGTCTTGCTATAACTGTAAATGAACAAGCAAATCAAAAGTTGTGTAAAAGCAGTGATGCTTAGGAGATTGAAATGCAACAAAATATTGATACATCTAGTTATCTCTGGATAGAGAGATTGTAAATTATTTAATTTCCTTAGTATATGCTTCCTTTATTTCTAGATTTTCTGCAATGAATACATATTAAAATTAGACATTCTTCTAAAAGCTCTGTCAATCTGTGTGAATGCCACCATTTACCAGGTAGGATTCTTCTCACCCTCAAATACTTTCTTATTACAATTTCTCTAAATTATCCTTCTGGGGGCATTTGGAGTAGCTCACCTGGTTATAGTGACGTATGTTCTCAGTTTCATTTCCCCAGTCATAAGCTCTGAATTCATCAGATCGGTAAAGCTGGAATAAATGTTTTTTAGAAAAGTAATCTTCAGAGTTGGAATCATGAATTTTAACAACAAATTCTTGGGAAAACATTGTACACTGGGAAGAAAAAAAGGCTCTGGAACACTAGAAGGATATAAATACATTTTTACCACTATGAAAAACAAAGTCAACAGAGAGAGAGCAATGATTTCTCTTGGTTTGAAGGAAAAGTTCATGGAAAACCAAAACTCATTAGAAGGAAGTCAAGTCTCAGATAATTCTCTTTGTGAGGAAGGCTTAGATTTCCTGATGCTTTTCCAGTTTACCTCTTGCTTTAGCTCAGGGCCTATTTTAAAAGCTCTGATTTATGATGGGGTATGTTTATGTCACCTACTTGGTCTGCACCATACCTCCCCTTTCTCTTAAAATCCAGAGAAATCAAATCGTTAAGATGATAACATAGACAAAATGGAAGCCAGCTGCTAAGCTTCTTAGAGTATGTGTGCTCACTCTGTCCTTTCACAATGGTGAAAATAAGGATTAGAATGGTCTTCTATGACAAAGACACTACCTGTTTTATATGCAGTATGTTCTGTATTGACGATCCTGTGGGAGCATGTGACATATACACGTCCATTCGACTCTGAAGGAAAATAAAACACATGTTACAGAGATAATAATCTAATGAAATAAACTATGCCTTTGAGAAGCAGAGAACAGTTCTGCTAAGAATTAGTAAACAAATACTGGGAATCATCTAAACAAATATGATTTATGTTAAACACTTAAATGTAAGTGAATCATGGGCTGACTAGTGACATGGGTTGCTTGAAAGTAAACCTGCACCAGCTCTGAAACAATAGAATAATTTATTTATTTTCAAGCAGAGTAAATAGTAATGGACATCATGGAGCTAAGCAAGTAGAAAAGGTATTACAATAGTGCAAGTGTTGGGGGTAGTGTGTGTGTATGAGCATGGATGTACATGCACATGTCAGTAAACCTAAAAACCTGGATTTTAGGATATAACTTTATTATACTTTTTGTGACTTTGGGCAAGTTATTTAACATCTCTGAGTTTCCGCATTTTCATCTATTAAACGAACATACTAAAAATCATACTACCAATTTGGTGGACTCTTGTGAGGATAAAAGTAAAAAGTTATAAAAGCAGAGCTAAAAACCAATTATTTTCTTATGCACTGTACTTCAACCTTTGTAAACACTATAGAGATGAAAATTATAGAGAACTAATATAATCATAATTCTATATCTCAGAATATAATGAAACTAACAAAGAGAATTATTAAAAATCTTTACTTTTGAATAGGCAGACTTCGAACAATGATTTCTTATGGTTTTCAGTCCAACCCAACTTAGCTTCTTAAAGAATAGGAGAAGGGTAGGCTGGTGGAGAAACATTTGGGACTAGCATCATTGTCAGTCTCATTGGCTGCCATTTGGAATATGACAGCAATAACTATCCAATCGCACTCCTCTGAAAATGTCAACAGCTCCCCCCACCCTCTCCTCCTGCTCTTCTTCCTCAAATTCTCAATCACAAGAATTAGTTGATGAAACAGGAGTGCTGCTTCTTCTTAGGAAAGGAAGTCCACCTCCATTCTATTTTGCCTTGTAATTTCCAAGTTAAATGATGAGTTTTATTTGAGGCCAAGGTCACCCAAAAAGTGAAGGCACACAGGAAATAAGTTCAGTGCTTATATTCACTTCTCTTCTTGACTAGGATTTTAGTTTTTTTTTTAATGCACTATATTAATTGTAAAATCAAATTCTCTGTAGTAAGTGGTGGCTGATTGTGAACCGTGTAACTACTATGCATTGCAGAATATTCATTTTCCTCACCTTGACCGAAGGATCAAGGATGAAGCTGCCTATTCTGTTTCCCAGTCTTCACATTCATGTTGTTTTGAATACCTAATATTCTATGCATAGCAAATCTCTGCCTTTCAGGGTTTAGAATACCATATTAATTTATGCAATGTAATAGATACATCAAAATGAATCAAAGGAAAGTTGGAAGTTCTTAAAACATTCAGTAGTGTCATAATCATTATACATACCATATTCATATTTTTCTTGTTGAATCCAGCCCACAAGGACATAATTTCACTACATAGCACCCATAATATTTTGTTGTTGCAGATTTTGACAGAAGGTAGCTTCCCTGTCTTATTTTCTAAAAAAAAACCTTTGGTACCAAAAAATTTCTGTAAAAATAAAAAATAATTATCCTTTCAAAAACTATTTCCAGACTTCTTGACATTTCTTTCATCCCAGGAATGAGGATTGTTGGAGATCTACTTGTATTATTATGTGATATTTCAGTCAAGGAGACCAAGTCACTCAGGCAAAGTAACCACTTATAATCCATCTCCACGCAGGAAATTCACCAGACATAATTTACAATAAGATTGAAGTAAGGACCTTCAAACCCAAATTCACTTCCCCACAGTGAAGCGTTTCTTTATGTCCAATCTGTAATTGCCTATATTTATTATTTCTCATTAATTGGCAAGAAAAGCAGAACACTTTCTCCTTAAGGTTAAATAATGTCTGGAATAGGAAGGAAAAGCAGGATTTTCCCTATGACCCATGTGTAGATCATTTTTCTCATAGTGTCCCAGATTATCCAGTTCTTATGCTGAAAAGTGCAGAATGGTGCACCAAACACAGGGTGTTACTGTACAGAAAAAAACTTATGTCATGGGAGGCAGCATGGTAAATACTTGTAGGGCTTAGAAAGTAAGCTTATTTGGGGAATCTCTGATGAGAGGACTGGAGCTTCTGGGGACAACAGATATGAAGTGTAGGATTTAAAGTGATAGAAACTTTTACAGTAGAGGATATAAAACGGATAAGCCAGGGACAATATTTGCCTTGGAACTAACCTATGTAGGCAAAGCAATACATATGCAAATATGTATACAAAACAGGTATATTTAGAGAAAGATGTTTTGTCTATCTCTGAATTTAATTTAACTAATTTATCTGCCTAACTCTGCCCAAATGTAGAAAACATCCAACACTAACTGATGTCAGCACACTTCGAAATACAACTATCAACCACACAAAAGAAAAGTTACATCACTTGAGTTTATAGTAAACCATACAATCGAACTATTTTCAAATCAATCATTAGGTTCTATGGAAATTCTTTTTTGTGTTAGCTCTCACTGTTATCTCCCCATTTCCACCATTCCAAACTAAACTAGGCCCTCATCTTGTATATGAATTACTGTGATACCTTAATTGGTATCTTTGACTTCATTTTGGCCAAAACTCATTTTATCCTTGTTCCCAAATTTAAGGGGCAATCTTGGTAAAATACTATGTCCCCTGTGCCAATGACCTTTCTAGAAAATCAAAAAACAAAAAGAAAAAAAATTTTAATGGATAAAATTCAAAATTCACAATTGGTAATCAAACTGCTTTCCAACCTTTGGAACATAACTTATAAATATTTGAATAAATAATAGAGCTATAAGACATTTAGTCATTGGAATCTTAGCTTTAATATATTAGAACAGCTATAAGACATTTAGTCATTGGAATCTTAGCTTTAATAAATTAGAACAAGCTTGTATATGGGAAGGGGCATATTATTCAGGCTTATCTAACAACAAAGTCAGAAACATCAGTGGTCATGTGAAACTTAAAAAATGTCTTCCATTTGGGCATTGTTAATTCATTCACCTGCCGAGTGGAACAAGAAAAATGGTGACTAAACTTTAAACAAACATAGAATTTCAGCTAGAAATTCTGATGTGTACTCAGGTCTATTAATAATTGAGTATAGTAAATTGTATATGACAACTGTAGATACTGTGATACAGACATGCACACACATGGACGCACCAAAGCACATGGCTGCAGTCTGGTTTCCATAAATTTATTTACATTTCCTACTTTTACTTCACAATATATTTAAAAATAATAAGGATCCACGATTCAAAATGAGACCCTCAGATATATTTTGGTGAAATATGGAGCCTACCTTGATTGCAGAACTTGGAAGTAGAAAAAAACTGGTAAAAATGCCCGTGGGATATTTGAATGAGACCACAGGACCCAAGGCAAAATTCATTTTGATTCTTTGTGCCACTTCAGGCATGGTAGAAAAGGCTACAAACCCTGAGAGAACAGAGATAAGACAATCTTGTAAAAAATGAGAAATACTTATGCAATGTTTCACTAATAGAAGTGAGACTCTGCTTTGTCATTTGTATCCTTCTATTGCAATGGTTTTGGGGATGAATTGGGAAACTCTTCTGAGTTATTCTGCAAAGATTATCTGCCTTCAGTCCTCTCAGCTCTCAAGTATCCGATTTTCTTTTATTCTGGACTATTTTACTTGGTTGAGGAAAGTGAGGGATAAGCTGCTGAAGGAACTACTACTAAGTAAACTGTGGACAACCTCCCTTCTCAAGTGTGGGGTAAGTGCTGGCAATGTTGTCATTTTTATCCTCAAGTCTGAGAGGCCAGATTGAATCACAGAGCTTCTAGAAGTAAATAATCAGCTCAGGGGAGGTGAATCAATAAGTTCTTTATGCAGTATCACTGAGTTATTTCAGTTTTTCTTTCTCACAAGGGAATAAGATTTCATTGTTCCCAGTGCTTCACTAGATGCTTATCAATCCTCCAGAATCTTTTCTGCTTCCAAGAAGGAAGGGGATTTTCCTCAGTTCACCATGGTCCCAAGAAGGACCAGGTGTCTCCATTTGTTCTAATCTTTCAGCAATAGCATTGCAAACATTTCTAGCCTTGAGGAGGCCATGTGGAGTTTCTATGTGTTTTGGTTCTCAAAGGTACCATCCTGCACCCCTTCACTGTGTGTGTGTGTGTGTGTGTGTGTGTGTGTGTGTGTGTGTGGGCTTTTTTCCCCTTCTGAAATTGTTGTTGAAACATTGAAACTGTCTTGGCCAAAAAGATCTGACTTTGTATCAACAGACTGAGCAACTGACTGAAACAGGCACAGCACTTACTCCTAGAAGATCTCTGGTGAGTTTTTTGGTGGTTAAAGTGACTGACTAAAGAGCCCTATTGTCATTTAGTGAGCTGGTACTTGGGTTGCTAAATGTCCCGCAAAGAGCAGGTC
This sequence comes from Macroglossus sobrinus, assembly GCA_004027375.1. NCBI lineage: Eukaryota > Metazoa > Chordata > Mammalia > Chiroptera > Pteropodidae > Macroglossus > Macroglossus sobrinus. The sequence continues at coordinate 223,377 of PVKZ01001202.1, read as the reverse complement.
CTTCCCACAAAATAAAAATTGCTCTGCCCCAAAATGCAAATAATGCTTACTGAAAAATTGCATGCCCTAGATGAAGTGCAGAACATTGAAGATCAAATTTTCTATGTTTTATTTGCAGAGCAGATGTAAGAGCATATCTAAGTCCTACCCAGTTTTCTAGCCCCCACTCACATCGTTTTTGCTCCATTCAATGCCCAAGCATCTCACTGGTGATATCAAACTGACCTGGTCTAAATCTGTGTTCTGTCTCTGTTGTGTTAAGAGACTTTGAGCAATCCACTTAACTTCTTTGAACTTCTGTTTCCTCTTCTATGAGATGGAAATAATAAAAGGATTGTTTTAAAGCTTAGAGAGACACATTGTGGGAAAGGTCCTGAACACAGAGCCCTAAACCTAGTAAATGCTCAATAAGTATTGCTATGACAGTATAATTATTTGCCTGTTAGTGGCAGTTGTGTGTGTGTGCGTGTGTTTGTTTGTTTGTTTTGGTATTCTATTAGTTTTTTGATATCCTTTTAGAATAATCTCTCTGATGTTCACTGCCTGTTTCAAGCTTGTAAGCTGCCTATCAATATAAAACACTGATAAACATATTTGCTGTTGATGATTATGGTGATAATTAGCCTACGGTAAGAATATTTATTATTTCTTGTACAATTTCACACATACTTAAATATTACATTTTCACATAACTCAGTATCTTACAATTGAAATTTAGTGAAAGTTCACTAACAAATTCACATTTTCAATAGTAGGGATTCCTTTAATTTTTTATTTGAAGCTAAATGATTGATTTTCCCCAAAAAAAGACCTAGAAAATTACTAATAAGTACATCTTTAAAGATCAGGGTCTTGAAAAAAAATATATATATATATATATTTCTACATAGTGCTTACTTTTAATTGCTATCCCATAAATATTAAATCATACACTAAATAGATAAGCCCATTTGACTTATTTTAGTAAACTTTTGTGCCCCAACTAAAAAAAAATGATTATATCTTTTCAATTTGTTCAAATATAAATAAAAAGGAAGCTAAGATCAATGTGTTCTTCAGGGACATTTCATGGCATTAAGCTTTACTTCTTTGGATTTTGGATATATGTTGTTCTGGGAAATTATATTACCATTACAAAAGTGCTTTTGTGATCAGAAATGGAAGAAAGGTTTGCTCTAATACCATCTCTGAAAATTCAGGTGTATAGCTACTAAGGTTATGTGCTCAGTATAAGACAGAGAATTAAGGGCTCTATAAATGGCAGTAACTCTGTTCTAATTTAAAGATGAACTTTGGCAAGATCTGACCGTTGTAAAACCTCGACCCTTGTAAACATACCTATTGTAGTACCAAGTGAATGTCCAATGAAATACAGCTTCTCTTGACCAGTTTTATTTACAATGAAGTCTATTATTCCCGGGAGATCATATTTGGCCATTTCGTCAAAACTGCAAAATAGAATAGGAGTGTGTAAATACTCGCAACTAAGTTTAAAAATCAGATGTCATTTGCTCACTTATTTTTTACATACAGAATTCTGTATTGTCCACTTATTTTGTGTGTACGTCATAATTTATCCTATTACAGGTAGGCTATTGTAACTTTTGTTTGCTGCATTTACTTTCTAATGGCAGGAATGATTTTCAGACTGTGTATACTACCCGAAGTTCAGTTTTATCATTCTTCTTAATTCCCTTACATTGCATTTCTTTCACTTTCCTTTCTCTGTCTAGTTTGCATGCTTCTACTTTAGACACCCCCAGAGGACTTCAAGGCTCTTACAGCTATTTAATATCATATTTCAGAAATAGAACTGGTTGTAGATAATGATTCTATCATGTAATAGCTGAGTAACGTTTGATAAGTTACTTAAATGCTCTGAGCTTAAATTTTCTTATCTGTGAAATAAATATAATAGTACCTGCTGTATATCAGGGATATTATAGGAGTTAGAATAGTATTAAAGGAATAATTCTTAGTTGTTAGTAGGCATTCAGTTAGATGTTGCTATTATTAATATTTCTGTCCATATAAAGATATATCCAACATATACTATAGTACCAATTCAGCTGGTATTAATACAGGAGAATAAAAAGGCCTATATAGCATTTATTTGAGTCAGATATCTCATGGTTAGATGCCTGTTTATTAATACAATATATGAGGAAAACTTTAGATTAATATTCCCAAGTATAAGAGGATTGTGATGCCTTACAGTATAGAATCTCCAAGCTCCTAGCCAAGGACCAGTGATACATAATATTTCCTAATGCTTACCACTTCCCAAAAGCTCAGATCTTAACAATTTATGCTATCTTTCCTTTCTTCTTAACCTGTCAGTGGGTGCTGAGTATTTCATTAATATGGTAAGAATACACGCTCCATTCTAGCAGCAGACTTGCAAGCCAACAGGGAGCTTGGGCCTATGAAAGGAAGCCTATTGTGGACATTAGCCTGTCCTCTGGTGACAGCAGAAAACACTTTCACTAAAAGAAATAGTGTATCAAAAGATTCTTCTCTGTTGCCCATTAACAAGGTTTTACAGACCTCATACTGGAGTTTTTCTGAAAATAATATTCTACACAGTCTCAACCATATTTTTCTCAAATAAAATATAGTATTGACACACATCATTATAAAATTGGTTGGCTGTCCAAGAAAAAAGACTGGTATAAGCAGCAACAGAATGAATATAAGCTTTGTGAGGGCAGGGATTTTGTTCACCTTGGAATGCTCAGGGCCTAGAAAAGTACATACAGTAAGCATTCAATAAACATTGAGTGAATGCATACATTAGTCATAGGAACTTCCTCAACTATCTTTCGGACATATTTATAATGTATAGTATTGGATAGAACTGGATGTTAAAATGATCTTGTTAAAATTATACAATTTGCCTGTGAGAGAATCAGTAGAAATCAAAGATTCTTGCTGTTTCTCTCCTTTGAGATGTTAGTAGGAGCTACAAGAAATGATGTGACTTCAAATATCATAGATTATTATTATCATTCACACTATTATATTCAAAGAAATTATCTCAAACTTTCTTTATGATTTTTCTTAAATACAGTTTACCTAAAGGCCCAGAATTTCTCTTCAGTCACTGAGAGTGTTTTGTGTCTTCTTGACCAAGTGTTCCCCCTACTGTTCCCCATCCAGACATCATAACCGGCATCTGCTAGAAGGAATCCAAGGCTGCCATTGGCATAATTCTCAAGCCAGGAGGCATTGTCTGCAAATAGGGCATGCTGCATATACACAACTGGCCGAGCATCTGGAGGGAAGGAAGAAAAGAAGAGAGAGAGAGATAGAGAGAGAATAATTTATTATAAATAGAACATCTTAAGAACATGACAGGAATAAAGAAACTGTGGTACATACACGCAATGGAATATTACTAAGCCATAAGAAGAGATGAAATACTGCCATTTGCAACAACATGGATAGACCTTGAAATAATTATGCTAAGCAAAATAAGCCAGAGAAAAAGTTAAAAACCACATGATATCAGGTATATGTGGAATGTAAACCTAAAAGCAACAAACAAACAGGACAAACAAACAGAGACTCATGGACCTGGACAACAGACTAGTGGTTACCAAAGGGTGGGGAATGAAGAGGGAGGAGGGAGGTAGGAGGGGTAAAAGGGGTTGAATATGTGGTAACAGAAAGAAATCTAACTATGGGTGGTAAGCACACAATGCAATATATATATTCCTTATTGTTGAATTGTACACCTGAAACTTACTGGATTTTGTTAACTAATATCACCATAATAAAAAGAAATACATTTAAAAAATTCTAAAAAAGAAAATAAATAGTTCTAAAAAAGAAAAAAAGTACATGACAGAAACATATACACACACCAACACCACCACCGCAACAGGAAAAGCAAAAACCAAAAACGGTATTCGTTTTTCCCTTTGTCATTAGTGTAGATTTTTATGATCACATAATAAATTTCTCAAGCACATAGCTAGTACCTGGTTGTATGCTGACTAACTGACATGCTTGAGCTTATTTCATTCTTACAATAACTCTATAAAGTAGCTACTATTTCGAGGATCTTCATTTCACAGATGTGGAAACTGAGGCTTACGGTAGTTAAATAACTTTCCCAAAGGGTCACCCAACTAACAAGGTACAGAGCTAGGACTTAAGCTTGGTTTTATTTCATGCCAGAACATGTGCTTGTAACTGCTCTGCTCCATGGCTTCGCATTTACTAATCTCCTGGGTTTGGCTTACAAAACATGAAGAGTGATCATATTCAATAAAGTTTCATGCTTCTTCCAGTCCTTCCTCCAGAGAGGAAGAGGATGTGAGTATACAGGAACAATGACTAGTTCTTCACCAAGCTTCTAACCAAACCCCCAGCCTCTGCCCACTTGAGAGCATTTGAAAACTATAATAATAAAATCAGCTCAATGTCAGTCTGCCCACTCTCAAATTCCCAATGGGACAGAGTGTTCAGGGAGATGAGAAGGATTGGGGCAGAAGTTTATCAAAAAGCACTATAATTTAATGGTTGAGTGCACAGGCTCTGGAGTCAGGCTGCCAAGGGTTGAATCCTGGTTCTTACATTTGCTATTTGTGTGAAATCAAATCTTTTTGATAACCTGTTTTGCCTCAGTTTCATCACCTGTAAAATAATAACTATTTATAGTATTAACCACGTAGAGTTGCTGGGAGGTTTAACCGATTTAAATTAATGTAAAGCTTTTGCAACAATACAGCTAGTAAATGGTCTTTAATTTGAAATCTTCAAATTCTATTTCCTGAAGCAAAACCTTTCCTTGCAAATGTTTTCTTCTTTTGTATTTCAGAATCCTGTCTCCCCCAGGCCCAGGGGAGATCGAGTTGCCAGATTTAGCCAAACACCAAACAAGATAAACAAAAAATCCAGGATGCCTTATTAAATTTGAATTTCAAATAGACAATGAGTATCTTTTTTGTATAAATGCTATATCCAAAGTGAGAAGTATAAAAGAAATTTGTTTGTTATTTATCTGAAATTCAACTTTAAACTGTGTGTCTTTTTTATCTGGTAACCCTATCCATGTTCTACTCTCATTTTTTTTATTCTGAAACTCTTGAATTACAAATTTTTTTCTTAGGGAAAGAAAATACCAAACAGCATGATTATAGCTGCCTCTGAATGTGGATGGTGGGAAAGATGATGAAGTGATCATGGTAAATGATTAGCCATGAGGCTTTGTAGAGATTTTGCATTTTCTTCTCTCTCCTTCCTCAGAGGCTTTGCAGTTATATCTTCCTTTTAAAGAGTAGAATTCCTCTGCTTGTGTATGGCTGACTCCTCATTCGAGAATGAGGGTTTATTAACACCATGCTCTTTCATTCCACAAATCATCACTTGGCCCCTCAAAGCATATGTGAATGTTAAAGATTTTTTCCCCCTGGAAAAAGAAGTTTCAGAAATGCCAGTCATTTGACTTGATTTTTTATTCTTCAGAGGTAGGGCTATTGATTCTAGTGGGGGCAGGAGAGACGCTTTTGGGGTACCTCATAGCCAACTTCATACATCCCAGCTAATGTCTTTCTAACAGTGAGAAAATTTACTTTCCAAGAACACAGCAAATTTTCACATGAGAAATCAGTAATGAGCTAACAAAATGTAGGCTTCACCTTTGTATTACACCCTAACAAGCAAACTTGGTTGCAGTCAGCAAGATCAGTCTTGCCCTTTATATTTTTAGTCTCCAGAGAATTGAAAAAAAAAATGAGACTCCTTGTTAACCATTTAAAGGCTAATCCAAAATTTAAATAAATTTTGATAAATCAGTCACTTAAAGAAGAGCAAGTACTAAATTTTGATCATATTCAGTCCTTCTTATTCAGAGAGACACATCTTATACCTGTGCTCCTAGCATCTCTTCGCCCATAGGGAATTCTGTTGACGCTGAGTATGTACCCATCTTGAGTGGTGACTTCATACTCTTCACTGGGGTAACCATTGTAGGTGATTATTTCACTCTGCCCAGTGAAAATATAAACATTAGCTAAACATCTTCACTAAACGTTATCAAAAGGAACTAGAACAAAGCACTTGGTATGTATTTATTGGGGTTAATTATCTTAACCTGTAGCCCAAGATAACTGTAAAATTAATTTACTACATAAAGTTTTGGTAAAAAAATATGTAGAATATTAGAAAATGTCTACTATTGGCATTTTTGAGGGGGGATAATATTTAATACTGACACATTCTTTTGACAAAACTATATTTTCAAGTCAATTTTCTTTTGACACCCCTCTTGGTTAAAGATAATAAAATCAGTAGTTGGGTAGAAAGCAGTCATATTGACCATCCAGATGGCTTAAAACATAAGTTCTTAATATTCTTAAAATATAAAGTTAAAAGTGGAGGATGTCTATAAAAATACAGTTCTGCTTTGTATTACTAGAAAGTATTAGTTATTCAGCTAAAAGAGCAGATTTACCTAGCTTGACTCTTAGAGAAATGTTTAAAATAATCTGTTTTCTTATCAGAGATTTTCAGCTATAACAGGACTTTTAATAATTTCATAACCCATTAATCAACATTATTTTATGTTCTTTGATATTTTCCATGACTTACAATATTCATCCACACCTCAGGATTTGCTTCATTTTCCAAATTAAAGAATCTATCAGCATTTAAAGTTCCACAAATCAAACAGGTTGTTGTAAAAAACAGCCACATCATGGGAATGAATGCCTGACATAAAACATTTAATAATCACAGATTAATTTTATATATCAAAGTTAGTTAATGAAATGAAAATAGTGCCCTGATAAAAACTTGACTAACATTCTGGGAAAGATGAGAAAGTATGGAAGAGAGAAAATAACAGTGAGCTAACTCTGAGCATTATTAAATTATTTTTTCACTTAGAAACTACACTTGACATAGTCCAGTTCTGAAAATGAAATAAATTTAGCCTAGTATGGAGGCTTATTTTTTTGTCTTATTTTAGTCAAAATTTTTCAATTATTTTAAATCTTTGCTCACTTCTGAGTTCCCAGAACACCTAAAGAATCAGAGGACAAATTTTCATACCATGGCAAAGCTAAAATTGGAGTTATCCTCTAGTCTAGACCAGCAACACACAAAGTAAACAAGAATTGAAGCTTTGACCAAACAAACAAGTTTACTATCAGTTTCTAATGATGTGATTATTCTCACATAGACACCCAATGGCAAATTTTAAATAAATGTGCAATCTCTTCTTCTTGGCATTGCTTAAAAGCATGTCTCTTCAAAGGCAGCCTAACATCATTGTAGTGGAGAGTGCACATCATATGAGAGTTGCAACTCAATAGCCTGAGACTGAAGATCAACCACACTACAAACAAGATTTCTAACCTTGGGCGATAAATTTAGTAGCTTTTTCTCTTGGTTTCCTTGTTGGTTGAGTTAGAATAGTGTTACAGGGATATGGGGAATATTATAGGGTAATAGAGAGGATTAAGTGAAATGTAAAGCACTAAATGCAGTGTAAACTCTTTCACTACTTAATCCAAGAATGAGTAAGAAAGTAATAGCAGAGAGGTTTTGTTGTAACAAATTAATGACTGACTTCTAGAAATTCAGAATTTACTTTCAAAATTAAATAGATTTCTATATATTTCCTATCTGGTTGAAGACAATTTTATAACTGTAAATGATACATAATTTAAAACATTTTTGAAATGAATAATAGCTAATATCTATTATGTGCTTCACTTGTGCCAAGAATTATTCTAAATACTTCGCATAGTTATTTAAACCTTAAAGAAACTCCATGAAGTAGGTACTATTATTAGCTTCATTTTATCAATAAAAAAACAGAGGCTTAGAGAGATATAAGATCTGCCCAAGGTCACAGAGCCAGTAGGTGACAGAACTAGTACAGGAATACGAGCAGCCTCTCTCCATAGCCCTTATATCTGACTACCACTCCCACCTGCCTCCTGGTTGTGACAAATCTCGATCTTACCTTGTTAGATGAGCTTCCTCTGCTCCCAAAGACTCCTTATGGATTAGGAACTTCTGATTTTCGGCATGTGACATCAGGCTGAAGAATTAGATATGGCTGCAGTGACAGTTAGAAGCCAGAGAGATGAGAGACTGGAAGCCTGTGGACATGGAGAAGCCCTGGACTGTGACACACACACACAGGGCGTCTTCCCAATACACCAAATGCTATGATGCACTTGTGGATTGTGAAATAGTGGTCTATATGATGCCAAATAACCAGTTTGAATCCTTCATGTTTCTACTGAGTGTCTGTTGCTGTTGGGAGTTTTCAGCAACATTTTGAAACCAGTGAGTCAAATGGGGAAGAATGTATTCAGGATCTTAACACATGAAATCAGAGCTAATAATATCTGCCTCCTTAACCCCACAGCATTACTGTGAGGGTCAAATGAAGTAATGAACAGTTGACCCTTGAACAACACTGGTTCAAACTTCATGGGTCTACTTACATGCAGACTTTTTTTTTTCAATAAATACTGTAAATATATTTCCCTTCCTTATAATTTTCTTAATAACATTTTCTTTTCTCTAGCTTACTTTATTGTAAGAATGCAGTCTATAATATCTATAGCAAATAAAATGTGTTAATTGACGACGTTATTGGTAAGGCTTCCTGCCAACAGTAAGCTACTAGTAGTTAAGTTTACCGGGAGTCAAGTTAAACACAGAAATTCGACTTCCCACTGGATCAAGGCCTCTAACTCCTTCGTTATTCAAGGGTTAACTGTATGTTAAGGTACTGATGTCAACCCTCTAATGTATAGAGCTGCGACTGAATGTAACTAAATTGAGAAGATGAGGCCAACTCTTGAGGACAGAAGGAATTTGGAACTAGTAGTATAGCAGAGGAAACTAATCTGTAGCTAAAGAGATCTGAGCTGCTGTCAACTTTGGTAGTGACCACTGTGGGTGCTGACACATGAACCATTTAGCCACTACCTTAAACAAGATAGAGCTGGAGGCCTGAAGAGAATGAAGATAATTTAGCGCTGAGCCTCACATTAAATACTAGATAATGGAGGTGCATTTCCCTCAATTTTCTACTTCATTTTGTATGCCTGGAGAGTCTAGGAAGTAATTGAATCTCTTTCATTTCCCAACATGAAGAAGGGTAAGTTGCTACCCAGCATGATACAGGAGTTTTAGTTCTATTAGTTTGGACTTATTTTCAAATTCTTTCAAAAACAAAGATATCATTTATATTTGTACAAATCCTAAGATCTGTTCTAATTGAGTGAGAAATTTCATGCCAATAAAATAAATGTGGAGTGAGAGGAAGCACTCAACTTGTTGGAATAGATGGAAATATTATGTAGCAGTCCATACTCAGTCACTCTTTGATGAAAGACTCAATCATGCTTTGCCATGATGGACAGTACAATGGCAGAGGTATATGAACTTGTCTGGAATCTCTTATGGGTTATAGTTTTAAAAATAATACCTTTAAACAAAACTTCCATGGATTCTTTGGAGAGTTCTAAGAAGCACAATACTATTGTTATTAATGTTGATTTGTTGCCATGATTTTAGGTCAAAACAGCTTTAAATAATTAAACTTCTTCGGCCTTTACAGATTGTAGACCAGCTTAAATCTCAGGAATTTCTACACCATTGGCTCCTCATATTCTTTCCTCAACTTTATAAGTATTATTTGAATAATCTAAAGAATTCTTCTAATTCTTTTGCTTGTACAGATACAAAGCCATATCAAATAAATGAAGCTATGTTTTCCACTGTATTTTCATCATTCTTATTTCAACTTGCCATTTTGGGAAGTATTTAATATGTTGAAATTAATTAAAATGAAGTACATAGAAATTTTTTTCTTGGTCCTGCAAAATACAAAATGATAGCTCCTACCCTTTAGAAGCTCAAATTTTACCTACTTTTTTTACTTTTTTCATAAAGCTGGATGATATTAGAGCTGGAAAAGGATTTGGGGGGAAATGTAGATTAAGGAGCAACCTTTCAGAAGGCCTGTGGTATTTCTGATATTTTGACTCAAAGATCATATCACAACCTGAGCAAATTGTTTAATGATAGCCACCCATTTGATTATCAAGGTGGCTGAAATACATGTTTGAACATAGATCTTTGAACTTGATATCTACTTGTAAAAATGATTATTATGTTTATTCCAATGTCCTAAGTCAACTTTTGCTATTATTATGCCTCATCTTTGTTTGCTTTTTTCTCTCAAAAGACTGCCTTTTCTTAACACGACTTTGTACCAGAGGGGGCATAACTTCACCTTGAAAACAACTCTAAGCTAAAAAGATTAGGCATAACCAACAAAATAGAAACTAATAAGAATTTTGGAAAAAGAAATAATTTGAAACCTTACACCCTGGAGCAAAAGACTGTGTACCAACAGGACCACAGAATTTGTTGCTAGCTCACTAGATAATGTATACAATTCACTATGCATCCTAAAATTTAAACAGGGCTCAATAAAGCCATCAGTGGTGTGTGTGTGTGTGTGTGTGTGTGTGTGTGTGTGTGTGTGTGTGTGTGTAAAATGATTAGCACACTTTGGCTTTAGAAAAGGTACATTAAATTACATTTAAAAAATTTATTTTTTTGTCCATAAAGCAAAGTTGTCAATGTTCATGATATCTATAAAAAACAATGTTGTTTTGAGATAACATATTAGAGTGGAGCATGTTCTTTTTAGTATTGATGTCAATGTATGTCCTTTTCAGCTCCACTATACTACAGTCATCTTTAAACAGTATGTCTATGGTAAAGAGGCAGAAAAGAGAAATGAAGTAAATGACTGAAAAATTGAAGGCTTTTGAAAGGAGGCCATAATAAGCTAATTGAACATATATCCATTCTTAACCAAAGTCTTCAAAAGAAAGTTTATATTTAAAGAGAAGTTATTACCTAAGGTGCTGGCTATTGCCTTTGATGACATCCACGTCTCAGAGTGGCAGGATCAGGACACTATTGGTGGCAAAGGTTAAAGCTTTGTGAGAATGAAGAGGAAGGGCCATACCATCTTATAGAAGGACATTTATACCATCCATTCCTCCAAGCAGGTTTACCTGTCTAACTGCTTATTTAATGTGCAGAATTTATGTATGGTATTCACCAGAGCTCATTTTGTATTTGCATTCCTGTAGGAGGTATATTCAAATGAAGATTCTTTTTTTAAAAAAACACACACAGCCAGAAATTCAAGTTGGATCTAGTTTTAGATACAGTCTCATTAATTTGCAAAGGTAAATAAATGGTGCTTGGAATGTGCAAAGAGGTAACACTGATTCTTTTGATGTAGACTCCTATTTCTTTTCAGTGTTAATTTTCTGTTTTTAAATTACTATTAAATCACCTTCAAATCTCCCAACACCCTCTGAAAATGGGTAGGTGGTTTTTAGTATCACAGTATCTTGATTTCAGACCTCTTCTAATCACCATCAACAACAAAACTACTTGCTGAGTGAATGAAATAAATGACTCTATAAGCTGAGAAATGTTGCTTAGTTACTGAGGAATACTGATGATGTTATGCTACCAGCTTGGCTATAAATTTTACTGGACCTCTTTGCTTCTAAGTATGCTTCGAAGGACATTATTTCTTAACATTTCTATATAGTAAATTTAATAGGTGAAAGTAAATTCACAAGAAAATTAATCAGTTTTGTTTTGTTTTTATAGTAAATTTCTACTCAACAGTAGTTTTTCTGTTATTCAGCCTTCAAATTATATTTAAACTTGATGATGACTATGGCACAATCTGATATTTCACACACTATATATTCTCTCATTTTTCCATACATTAAAAAAAACTTATAAATGCAGAATTATTCAAGTTTTTTCTACAAATAACCAGATTTTTTAGGTAATAACCTTACTCCTGATTCCCTACACCAGTGCTGTCCAATAAAAATATAATGTGAACTACATGTAAAAAAATTTCTTATAGCCTCATTTTTTAAAAGTATAAACAGTAAAAGTAAAATTAATTTTTATATATTTTTATTAATTATAGAATTTCCATTCATTTTTCTTGTACTGTCTTTAAAATGTGATAATTATGTTACACTTTGAGCATTCTCCATTAGGACTAATCACATTGTAAGTGCTTAGCAGCGACATCTGATTAGTGGCTGTACTATCAATCTTTTTTTCTTGAAAATTTCTTCAACCAGGTTCTTGATTTTTTCATATAGTACTCAGCCCAAAGACATACTTTGTATAATATATTTTTTGACCTGAATTGAATAAATGTCTACCAAAATTCCTACTATATGTATCATTGAACATATCTTCTCAAGTGCTTAGTCTCTGCTCCTTCTCTGAGCTTTGAGTATTAGTGTCTAGTAAAAAAGACATGTACACATTTAGCTACAATCCTTTCTCAAAAGCACAATATCCACCAGTGCTCTCAAAGTCGATAAATCTAGAAATATAGCTTGTTACATCGACTCTACTCCAATAACAAATGTCAAACTATTAGTTAAGAGTTTTTTTAATTATTTAAATTTTCCTAATAGAAGATGTCACCAAAATGATTATGTCATTATTTAAAATTATTTACAAATTTGATGTCTTACTCTATCTAAATCTTCTGAATGTTGATTGACTAAACAATGTTATATATGTGTGTAATTAACATAGCAACTTTCTTGAGAGGTTTTGCTTTAAGGCGATGGGTATCAGCACAAATTCACCAAAAGTCCCTAAAAGAGGACTGAGTCCTTAATGTAGAACTGAGAAAATATTCATCCGTGGTTAGCTTTGTAGATCCAAATCGCCATGTAATAACTAGCTTAAGCTCCTTTTATCTCCTGTTGGATCACAATAACTTTCTAACTAAATTCCCTTCACCTGTCTAATTCATTTTCCACAGTGCAAATGTCATCATTGTTTTAAATTACACATCTGACCTGATTCTGTTTTAAGCACTATTGAGATTAGGGCTTTGCATTCAAAATTCTATGGCCCATTAGGAAAGCCTACAAACCAGGGTCTTCCTGCCTCTTCAAGCTCATCATGCCCTGGCTTCCTGTGCTTCTTAAATCCTCTCCAGTAAGCTTAGCTCTTTGCCACCTGAGCTAGACCCCTGCCTGTAATATCTGGCAGATTTTAGCAATCTCAATCAAAATTTTATTTCCTTGGAGAAGACTTCCTTGTCCAACTTGATGAAGAAGCACTTCATATTGGTGTATTCAGCGCACTTATAATTAAAAATAATTATACAAGCAAGCCGCTGAAGAATGTCTCCTTTTTCATTAGTCTGTAAGTTCCACATGGGCAGGAACAGTATCTTCTTTATTATTCTTCATGTTCTGAATGCCCAGCTAGTTCATAATACATCTATCATTACAGCATACAAATTAAGAGCATGGTATTGAAAGTCAAGATTCCAGGTAAAAGAACTGATATTTTGAGGCAAGATGCCCAATATTTCCAAACTTAAGTCCCCTAATCTATAAAGAGTAGATAAAAATGGTACTATTTTATAAAGCTATTATGAAGATTAAATGAAGTCAGTCATGTAAAGTGCTTAGACTGTCATTCCCTTATAGAAAAGGCTCAATGCAGTAGAATGATTGTGTAGGTAATGGTTTCTGTCAGACTTACACTTCTTCTGTGTGTTTTTTACCTTGCACACTAAGCAACATTTTCAGACCAGGACTTCCTATGTGTTTTACTATGGGAAAATATCCAGGAGCTTGGCCTAAAAATTAATATAGTCCTTTTGACAGCTATAGATTTTAATAAAAATTATAAACATGTTTTTGGGTTTATGCTTTGTAGTTTCTTGTAAATTTCAGTTACATGATTAAGCATGTATAAATGCAGTCATTTCTGGGACACAGATGAGATCAAATGTCAGGATATGGCACTCTGATATGCCATTGTCACCAAAGAGTTATTAACACTATTTACAGTTTACAGAGAGGAAGAATGTGAATTAGAGTGATTAACTTGTCTATGGATATAAAGATAATAATGGAACTAGGAACCAGACTTAAACAATTTGACTTCAAAGCCCATGTTTGAGTGTTTTGTTATACCACTAATCTTCATAAACATTTTTGGTCTTCATGACAGCATGTGGGGGAGGCAGGAATGAATGATTCCATTTTGTAGAAAAGGAAATTGCTAGATTTAATATGTAACTTTTCCATGATCACATAGCTAATAACTAGTGGAGCTGGCTCTAGAACTTCCATGGTTTAATGCTAATATGAGCATTTTTTCCATAGTGATTCCATGATGCCTCTCAATCAATAAGAGGAAAGGTAATTATGCCTGTGAAAGCATTTTGAAATGAACATGAAGGGCCATAGAAACGAGAGCAATTTTTTTGTTGTAATGTCTTTTTAACTATTGGTAAAACCCATGATATCCTTTAAAGGAAGGGCAAACAGAGAACTGGTCATCTCACTAAACCAAATGTATTCATCTGACACCATATTGGTAAGGAAGTATAACAGCTGAAAACAACACTGAAAGGACTGGGCTGATGGAACCTAAAATGTGAAAATGCTCAGCCTCATGTAAGAAAGTTCCAATAGAAAGATAAAGAAAAAACCTTCTTTAATGAAAGATAGTGACTTCAAATTTTCTAATTCTACTACACATAGAGGAGTGTTCTGTTAAGGCTTGGTTAGTTCTCCAGTGTTGCAGGGCAGAGCTTCATTGAGAGGAATTACAATGGGTAGGGTCAAGTGGATGACTCTTGGCTGCCACCTTAAATGTTGCTGCTACGCAAAAGCCAGTACAACACACCTGTCAACAGATTTGTCAGATGAATACCAAACAGGCTGAGGGACCTGGCACTGCTCTCTGTCAACCTGGTTTTGACTCAGAACTTGGGTAGCCTGTTTTTCATACTTATGTACACTCTTGTTCTGTCCTGGCATTGCCAATATCATCCCATGACCCTGTTGCTGGTGTAATCACTCCCTCTCTGTAGCTCCAGTGACAGATTTTGCTTTAGTTTCTATTTACTTTAAGTCTGTATTAAATTCTAGTCTTGTCCACTGTACAGAGCTTCAAGAATTCTCTAACAAGCAGAAGCTTTCCTGACTGGACAATCTATCCTGGGCTTCCTGTTGGGAGACAAAACAAGGAAGTACTATGAGCCTAGGATTTGGGTTTGGAAAACTCCAGGATCAAGAGTCAGATTTGCTTCTAATTCATAAATATTTAAACGGAGCTAGGATTTAAGTTTTCTGAGCTTCAGTGTTCTTCTACAACATAGATAAACATAGTACCTGTATCACAATGATGTAGACAGGATTAAATGGCTTAGGCCATGTCTTTAATAAAAGCTAAATAAGTTAATAAATAAGTGAATAATAAGTGCTAAATAATGTTATTTTAATTACTATGCTCACTGGGCTGAAATTCCCCATCATATTTTAAACTCAATACATAAATCATAAAGATAAGGACCATATTTTTCTTCTTTCATTCCATATTTTTAGCATCTAATTAATAAGAGGTACAAGATAAAAATTTTAAATTAATGACTTGTAACTTAAAGGAGTTGTTCAGAAACTCCTTTGGCAGGGATCAAGAAGACTACTTGTCACTAAGGAGTCCTCTGACACCTCAAGTCCTGCACAAAGTAGGCTTATGGTTGAACTAAAAAATGGTCCCATGTTAAAGTCTTCTCCCTTCTAGAATCTGGCAATGTTCAGAATCCTGAACATGTAGTACAAAATCAAACTAAAAGTATTAAATTGATATAAATGTTAAGAATAATGGTGATGTATCTTGAGATTCCTACTGAAAATAATGATAAATTTAAAACAAATATTTTTAAGATATAGCAGTAAAAACAAGAAAATCCTACTTGATCAAGAATGCAATGTGATTTAATCTTAATTATATTCCATTCAATTTAAGGCATACAGTGCAGGCAAATTCTATCAATGAGAAAGAAAGATATGTGAGAAGACTTAAGTATATAAATCTTTTTTGAATAAAAGACATATGTCTGGTTAAGAAAGCAGAGGCAAATGTAACTAGAAAAGCAGGAGAAGTAAGATTATGGGCAACACTGAAAGATAGAAAACTTGGGATTTGATAGAATAAAATAAAAAACCAAGAATCATTGTAAATTCTGGTATAGTAGTATTTCATGGTGAAACCACCCTTTAAAAAGTAATAGAAAAAGATCAGTGGAAGGCTTGTAATTAAAGATATTAGGGAAGAAGCAGTAAAGCTTTTGCAGAGAAAAATTGATGTTGTAGAAATACTACATTGGATCAGCATTCTGAAAATATAGTTCTAATCTTATCTGAAGTCAGTCATACACTTGGGGAAGTTACTTAAATACTCTCTTACTGTGCTAACTCATGTCTAAAATCAGTGGGTTAGATTCCATCACAATTTCCTGAAACGTACTGACAGTAAATAGATAACTTTAGGTGGAACATAGAACAACTTAAAATTTTTAGTTTTGTATCCTTTTTATTATTATTTTTCTACAATCACCATCTTTATGTAAAGTTAAACTGGCTACACATTAGCAGAATAATATAATCTTTAAAAAAGAATCTTGATTTTTTGCTTATGGTCATTAGAAAATGACAGTCTGGAATTATCACAGTACTTTGAAAGCTAAAAAGTTGGAAACAAAGTAATAAACAATAATTTTCAGACGTTGGTGATCACAATGCACTGTGATCACTAAGAGGAAGAAAACAAATAAGGTGAACCCTATTAAAACCTTCATTTTCTGCCTACCAGCAATTTCTATATTGCAACAAATGTGGGGCAACCCAAAGAAAGCTTAGTTGTCTACTTGACTTAAGGAGACAAAAGTGGAATTCAGGAAGAATAAGAACAAAATTTGTGGGGCAGAACAACAAAGAAAGAGGAACAATAAAAAGAAAGAGTCCCTGAAATATGGAGAGGCATCCCCCTGAACCTTGAACTAAATAATAATCTGCTGATGCAAAGTGTAAAATTACACAGAGTGAACAAAGTAAAACTTTCAGAGAAAAACAATTGCCAAGGAACTATAAGTAAAACAATTTCTAGAGTATACATAGGAATTAATTTGAATTGCCACCAACCAGCATGGAGAGACCTTTCTGAATATATAGTAATTCAATAGAGACCTCAGAAAAATTCATGCCTCAGTAGTAGGGCAAAACTTTCTTACAAAAAACATTACCCTTGGAGGATTAAAAAAAAGCCTCAAAACAATCAAACTTAGTTGCAAGTAAATTAACTGACTGCCAAAAAATTTCCACACCTGTTTAAAGGACTAAAATATAATTCAGCACTCAGAATACAAACTTCAAAGTCTGACATCCAATAAAAATTTCTTAAGCGTGTTCTGATGCTGGAAAATACTACTCTTAATCAGGAGAAAGTCAGTCTACAGAACAAACTGACAATGATAGAGATAATTAAATAAGTAGAAAGTAGGTTAAAATCGATATTAAAATATGCTTACAATGTTAGAGGATTTAAAGAAAAACATGAAAATTAAGGAGGAATGATACAGAAGATATAAAAAGAAAGACCTAAATGAAGATATAGTTACAACAAATTAGACAGTGCAAAGAAAATATTGTGAATGTGAAACCATAGGAACAGAAACTCTCAAATGAAACACAAAGAAAAAAACATTGGGGAGAAAACACAGCTTTAGTGAGTTGTGAATCAATTGCAAGTAGTCTAACATATATGTAAGTAGACACTCAGAAAAAGTTAAGGCACAGAAGATATTTGAAGAAATCATTAACAAAATCTTTCCAAATTTGATGAAAACTATATATCCACGGACCAAAGAAGCCTGTAGAGTTCCAAGTAAGATACACACAAAACCACAATAAAGATCACTCAAACTGCTGAAAATTGTTCATGAAAAAAAATTTAAAAACAAGAAAAGGTACATTAAGTACCAAAAAACAAAGATAAAATATTACAAACTTATCAAAAACTATGCATGCCAAAAGTCAATGGACATTTAAAGAGAAAATCTGAAAGAAGAACAACAAAATACGAAAAAGGTCAATCTAAAATTCCATTGTAAGAAAAACTCTCTTTCAGAAACGAAGGCAAAATATCTTTACTTTCTTTCTCATCAGAGAGATTCTGGGAGTCTCTCAAACTTTTTCTATTGATGTGTACATTTTATTCATTTCCTGGGAGGGGTCTCAGGGTTATGTGCCTTCTCTGAATCATCACCAATCATTAGGGAAATGCAAATCAAAATCACAATAAGATATGACCTCACACTTGTTAGGATGGTTATCATCAAAAAAAGCATGACAACAAGTGTTGGCAAAGATGTGGAAAAACTGGAACCTTTATACACTCTCAGTGGGAATACAAAATGGTGCAGCTGCTAATGGAAAGCAGTATGGAGGTTCCTCAAGAAGTAGAACTACCATATGATCTAGCAATCTCATTTCTGGGTATATATTCAAAAAAATCAAGACCTTGAAATCAAGATCTTGAAAAAATATATGTACTCCCAGTTTATTTCAACATTATTTACAATAGAAGCAACCTAAAGCTTCACTGATGGACAAATGGATGAGGAAAATGTGGTATATACAAGCAATGGAATACTATTCAGCTTTAAAAAAGAAAGACATCTTGCCATATGCAACAACATAGATGAAACTGAAGGACATTATGCTAAGGGAAATAAACCAGTCACAGAAGGACAAATCCTGGATGATTCCACTTATATGAAGTATCTAAAAATACTAAAACTCATAGAAGCTGAGAGTAGAACAGTGGCTGCCAGGGGTTGGGGGAGGAGAAAAGGGGATTTGATGTTTAACAGGTATAGTTTCAGTTTTGCAAGAAGAAAATGTCCTAGGCATCTTTGGTACAACATAGTGCCTATAGTTAACAGTGCTGTACCATACACTTAGAAATCCAGTAGGAGGGTAGATCTCATGTTAAATATCCCAACCCCAATAAAAAAAAAAACATGAAAAAATAAAGGCAAAATAAAGACTTTTTCAAACACTGAGAAAATCAATCACTAGCAGATCTACAAAACAAGAAATGTTCAAGGAAGTTCAAGGCCAAGGGAAATAAGACAAAGGGAAATAAAGAAAACAAGGACAGGATCTCTCAAGCTTCTAACCAAAGAGACAAAATAATAATAATAATAATAATAATAATAATAATTAATAATAATAATAATAATAATTCATTATTATTAATAGTAGTAGTTGCTTACGATTACTGATAAAAAATTACCACAAACTTAGCAGTTCAGAACAATATGTATTTATTAGCTCACTGTTTCTGTGGGTCAGTAGCTAGGTCTTCTGCTCAAGGTCTCACCATGCTGCAGCCCAAGTGTTGGCCAGGCTCTTACCCAATTGAAGGCTTTATGGGGGACAAAATGGGCTTCAAAGCTCATTCAGGTTTTAGCAGAATTCATTTCCTTTTAGCTGCACGACAGAGTCCTGGCTTCTTGTAAGTTTTTGGTTGGAGGCCACATGTGGATCCTAGAAGCCACACATAATACCTTCCTATGTGGGACTCCTCAACATATCTATTTACTCTGTCAAGCCAACAAGGAGAATCTCTTGCTGCAGTCTGCTAAGATGGATTCTCATATAATATAATCAGGGAGTGACATCCCATCACCTTTGCCATATACATAATCTAATCAAGGGTGTGTCATCCCATCACCTTTGCCAATTCTGTCAGCTAGAAGCAAGTCTCAAGTCCTTTCTTGGTTCAAGGAGTGAGGACCAAACAAATGCATGGACACCAGGAGGTAAAAATCATTAAAGGGAATCCCTTTGGCTGCGTGTGCCACATTATTGTTATGAATACTTGCTTAGAGAAAAGAAAAGTGAATTTAATTTTAGAAATATTCCTCCATCAGTCTAATTAGGTCTTGGTAAATTTCCTGGGGTGCATCTTGTCCAAGGTAAAAATCCACATGATTGTAGTGTGGAATAAACTTGTAATAAATAAGTTTGGCAATTTTAGGGAGCAAATTCTCTATGTCCTTGAGATCAGCCACACGGTCCTGTCCACCACTCCACATTGCTGTTGGAACTTCCATCTTAGTAACGTTGTATATGGGAGGTGTAAGCTAAATTCAATTAAAAAGACAGAGAAAAAGAAAAAAGAGTTTTCACAGACAAACACATTATAGAAGTAACATTAACTATCAGTTGTTAAGTAAGTTCTTCAAATACTAAAAATGAGCAACTAGGATACACTTAATGATAAGTAAACATTAAAATGTTAAAATACTTGAAAGTACTTTAATGCAATAATATGCATTGTGAATTTAAAAAGACAACCATTATATTCCTGATTTGCACTTTTGGGAAAATAGAAAAGGATCCTGAGAAAAGGGGCTATTATTTCTATGGGGATCATCTTTCCAGCAGTAGTTGAATTGCGGCTATGTCCTTTTCACATAAAATATTGAGTAGGATTAATATAAATACCCCCTCTCATATGTGGAAATTTGAGCTCACAGAAATTACTGATATTGAGCAGACTCTTCAGGAAGCATCAAGACCAATATATGAAAGCAGACATTAGAAATATGATGTCAAAAAGCTAGCCTGTTATAGAGAAATTCTGTGTCTGTGGTGCTGATCTCCTGGTAACTCTTCCCTTCTCCCTTCCTCCCCCATTCTTGTGCTGATTCAACAAATCCAGTCCCTCAGTACCACAGTGGTCCAGGGTGACCAGGCCTGGACAATTAGTTCTTCACTTTTATGGCCACAGTAACTGTATGAGAGATGACAAAAAATGGGCTCAAGGGCTCAAGTTCTCTCTGGAACTTTCTGACAGAGCTATTAAGAAAAATTTGTCTTTTTCTTTGGGTTTGCAATTGAAAGAACTATATGAGCTGGGTACTTCCAGTCACCATCCTACTACTACTGTCTTGGAAAGAACTTAAGAATGGAAACAGCATATGCAAGCAGAACTGAGACACAGAGAGCGGGAGAGGGAAAGGAGAGAGAGAAAGCCCTGATGACAGAGTTTAAGTTCCTGGATATTGTGAATTTACCACTATACTTTTTAGTTCAGTAAAGCAGTTGGTTTCTACTACTTGCAACTAAAAGAGTCTTCATTATTACAAATGCTATGGACTGAACTGTCTTCCCCCAAAATTCTCTCTCTCTCTCTCTCTCTCTCTCTCTCTCTCTCTCTCTCTGTGTGTGTGTGTGTGTGTGTGTGTATGTCTCTCGTCTCTGTCTCTCTGTCTCTGTCTCTCTCATTCGCTCTCTCAACTCACACATTGAAGAAAGGCTACGTGAGGACATAGCGAGAAAGTGGCTCTTTGCAAGCCAGAAAGAGAGCCCTAACCAGAATCATCTATGCTGCCATTCTGATCTCAGACGTCCAGCTTCCAGAGCTGTAAGAAATAAATTACTGTTGTTTAAGCCACTAAGTCTATGGAGTATTTTATGGCAGCCTGAGCAGATTAATATACCATAATCAATTTGGGCAGGAAGATTAATAAGAAAAGGTAATGTGGACAAACATCTAGATCCTTAGGAAACTGTGATTTCTTTGAAAACTAGAAATGTGCCCGAGGGAACACCAACTTGGTGACTGTGCACTTCAAGTTCTCTTAGCAGAGTGCACTTCTGTAGTAATATATGCCGTTGAGTATTTTGCATTACTACATATTTTAAACACCGTCACCTCTACCCTGTAATACCAGGAAGTTTTGGACCTGAGCTTAGGGGCAAGTGGTTAAAAAGAATGTGTAGCTATGAGAAGGCACTAGGTGGGGTAGAGAAAGAAATTAGTTCAGATTAGCATTGACCATGGTGCATGAAAGAGTAAGATGGACTCAGGAAAGCCTGGTGCAGGGCCCCAAGTGCAAAATACAACTGATGATAGAAGAGACATGCTTTTCCTGACTCAATAGTTTTTTCATTAGAATAATAAAACACATAAATATTTTAATGCAAAGATAGAAATAAAGAATACATGACAACAAAACACATAGGCAGCAACAAATATTAGTAAGCTTTAAGAAACAAAGGGGGTCTGAAAAGGCCCAGAAATCAGAATATCTTTACTGCAATGATTTAATACCCTGCTAAGGATGAATGGGGTAGCCGAGAAGATGGCACAGCAAAAATGAATATTAAGATTAGGATCCAAACAATACATGGTATATTTTGGCTGAGAATATTTTTTAATTTTCTTAGTACTAAAAGATTGGTGATTACATTTGTATATACTTTATGGTAGAGACTAAATCTACTGCTTTTTAAGAGTGCATGTAGTTCATCCTTAATTTGTTTGAGTTTTTCTTTCCCCCCAAAATCCCAACCAAAAGATTCATAGTTGAATCTGAATCACCATTTAAGAAAAACTAGAATCTGTAGGCACAATGATAAAGGTAATACCTATGACTCTGAGTCCTACAGGGTAAGGCTATCATCTAAAAACTTTCCTAAAGCACCTATATACTCTTGCTGGACGAGAAATTGGTTAATTACAAAAGTAAATAGTACTTTGACATAGCATGTTTGTATGTGTGGGCACACATCCCCCCCAACCACATAACTATAGCAGTTTAGAAGAAATATCAGATTTTTCATGCCAGTTGAAGTTATGCATTTTCACTACTGTAGTTATTGCGGTCACACTGAAAATTTGCTTTTTAAAAAATTTCTAAATTTCTACATCCCTGAAATAGAAAAAGCTATGTATCTTGGAAGACTACTTGTTTAATATGACCCCAGTAGTCCATTCAATTATTCTCAGGGTTTTTTTTTTTCTTAACTTGAATCTCAGCAAGCCAAAAATTTTAAATTTTTATTAAATTTCCTTATTTACTGGAAAAAAATAACAACCACAACAATACACATTTCCCTATAATATGAAAAATTTGCTCCAAAAGTTTTCATAGATAATGTCAAGAAATACCTTGACATACCGTTCTCTGTCAGATAGCACTGCTTCTTCCTGGTGTAACTTTATTTCTCTCTGGTGTAACTTTAATAATCCTATTATTTTTTTTTTTTTTAGTGAGTAGTAAATGAGTTTCCAAAGAATAGGACAGTGTTAGCTCACTTATGAGATGGATAAGAAGTCCGAGAATATGCTCTAGAAACAAACATTATGTATCTTTACTTCTGTCTTTAAAACATGGTCTTAAGTGCTAACAGTTTCTATTTTTTTGAGAAGGAATAAATGTAGTAGAAGAATGAACTTTATATCCAGAAACCCCTGGATCACATTTTGTTCTTTTACTAGCTAAATAATTTTGACAATTTACTAACCTCTTGAACCTCTAGAAAAATGAGGAGAATATTTACCTTGCAAGATCATTGTTAAGATCAGAAATAATATGACACATAGTAAGAATCCAATAAGCAACATCTGATCTATATAAAATATCTGGCGTAGTTTAAATGGGCCCTAGTAAGTACTTAATGAGCGGCTACTACATTTATTAGTTTATTTGCAGTAGGCAACAGATGATTATTATGATGATGGTACCTGATGGAAATGCATCATGTTCTGATCAGGGTTTCCCCAGTCAAAAGCTTGGAACAGACCAGAATTAACAGCCTATAATAAAATGAAAATAATAAATACATTAAATGATATAAAAATATATATTTAAAGACCCTAAATAATATATAAAGTTTGACATTATGTCTCAATCTTTAGCACACCAGCTAAAATTCAATAAAAACTAATAAGCCAAATAATAAAAGTGATAAAAAATTGATACTAATTTATGGAACTGACAAACTTTTATTTTCCCCATACTTTTCCAATGAAAAATCTTAGGCAGCGATGCTTTTAAATATTACAATGGTGTTCACAGAAAAAATTTTAAAGAATGCAGAATTGAATAATCCTTAAATATCTTAGCTTAAAAATTTATATATATATTAAAAGGTACCAGCTATATATCTCCTACATTAAAAAAGGACTGCTATTATTATTATGCAACTTTAAACATTATCCTTGTCAGATGGTCCAGGATATGATGATTATACTCCCTGTTCTTAAGCAATTTTGTTACTATTGAAAGGAATGTTTATTTGCAGAACACCTGCAGTGCTTCCTGTGGGAGATGTGGCACTGCTGTCTCTTGTCTGTAGGGCTGTGCATTCTGTCATGTTGTCAGTAATGTGGCCATGGCTTCATGTCTGGGAAACCATGCACACTCATTTTGGCATTTTAATTTTTAGACTTCAGATTTTAGAATGAAACATTCAAACGCCTGGGATTCCTTTTCCTGTTATTTGCCACTCATGTCGAATTGAGAAGACAGGTAATTTTTAGCCTCACCTTCAGCACTTTATTAAATTATTCTTGGGCTACTTAAGCGTTTTCTCTTAACTTAAATCTCAAGTATTTTGTTTTCCACTCTAATTTATTTGATTCTGATTTTTAGTTTTAAATTATTTCTATCAGATTTATTTTGACAGAGGCAGTAGTCTGCTGTTATTGAAATTCTGCAAGTTTTCGGCAATGGGAAGCAATAGAGTATACTAGATATGAACTTGGATTTTAGGATTCTGAATCTGTGGTCCAGGACAAGATATTTATTTTCTATAAACTTGTTTTTTCATCTTTGAAATAGAAATGTCAATATTGTTCTCAAAGGATGATAAGATTAAATAGGGCAAGGCATAAAAAACATATAGCACTTAGTTGCTCAACATCCCTTTTTACTAATATTACCACCACCACTATCATCATCACCATCTTCATCATCCTTGCCTTAGCTATCTGTATAGCTAATGAAAAAACATTTTTTCCTCCTACCATTATTTCTATACTAAAGAGAACTTTCTGTCAAAGAAGAGTGCTTGCTCTTTTAAGAGGAGTCGGCTGTGAGATCTGTAAGAAATTGGCTATGACATTTGTAGAATGGGAAGATCAATTTCTTCATTGAAAGATTGTTAAAAGAATGAGTTCATTGAGATTGAAAAAAATCATATGTATGAATAGAAAAAGAACACATAGTAAGTGTTCAATAAATATGAAATTGAAGTTATATTGCCTGGAAAGCTACGCCCATCAGAGTCTACATGTCTCCTCACCAGTAGGAGGCCCTATGTCCTCAACGTTCTTTTTCCCATAGGAACTTGAAGGCTTATCACCTGGGGGTAAAAATCTTCAAAGAATTTCAGAAATCCTTAACTAATGTTTCAGGCTATCTATAGCAGTGATTCTCAACTTTAAAGCAAAGAACAAATTTATCAGGGTGCACATTAAAATGCAAATTCCTAGGAATATCATATATATTAAAATTTTGGGAAGAACTTTCTCTTTTTCCTCCCCCACTCCCCTTGACATGCACACACAAAACCTTAACTGGGGGTAGAAAGATAAACAGTTGATCTGTTTTAATTTCTCCCTAATACTTAATGTTCTCTGAATAAAACATTATTTCTATACTCTGAAATGGCTCATATGACAATTGAAGGATGAGCAGATCTTTCTGCAATAGCCTATATCATGTTATATAAAGTTCTACTAGAGCTGATGATTTCTCAAAAGAGGAAATACAAACTTTTCCTAAAAAAGGCAGTTTGGAATAATCTTAAGAATCAGAATTTAGTCAGAATATCTGGAAACTAGGCCCAAA
Source organism: Macroglossus sobrinus (assembly GCA_004027375.1). Lineage (NCBI taxonomy): Eukaryota > Metazoa > Chordata > Mammalia > Chiroptera > Pteropodidae > Macroglossus > Macroglossus sobrinus. Next base: position 197,804 of record PVKZ01001202.1, on the reverse strand, counting down.
CACCAAACCCTGAGGACATGAAGATTACTACAAAGTAAAGAAAATCAACATGAGTTAATGCCGATTCTAGAAATATCAGCTAGACAGTGGCAGGTGCCTGAAAAACTCTGCAGTAAGCTCTCTGGGGGTGCTCTTTGGGGGTCTTGAAGAGATAGGCATGCATAATATCAGGAACAGGAAGCACATACCTGGGACCAATGTAGCATATTCTGAACAGACGTTCCTGCTGGACCCTGTGCCAAATAAACATCCAAGCGACTCTGTAAAGTAAAGATTATTTCTTAACTGGAAGCTAAACAAATAGTTACGCTACAAATAAATTTAAACATTTTTCTCATTTTTTTTAGTAATAAACATATATCATATTCTTTGATGACATATTAACCAAAGAACTTTCCCATCCCTTAGCTCTGTTTTGTCCTGAGTAGTATCTTCATAAAGCCCATAGAGGACATCCTACTGTTCAAATACAGAAGGTAATATAAATTTCTTTCCAGTCTCACCTCAGGCATGTTCAAGAAGACAAAAGGTCAAGGAATAAAAGCTTCATTGACCTTCATCATCACCCTGTGTTATGTCCAAATGGACATTCCAAGAAAGTTGTTCATTGTAAGACATTGAGAATAGATCTGAATGTTCCCTTTTGCTTTCTGATTTTAAAAATGTGATAATTATTCTACAGGGCTCTTTGAAAGTTTGTGGGACATAATCTATTCAGTATTTTAATCTCCATTAACATTTAGATTTATTCTGAATAATAATAAAAAAAAATTCCAAAGCAGTAAGTCTGAGATAGGGCTCAGGCACAGTAAGATAAATTTCAAAACCATAGCCTTAGTTAAAGTGAAGGGCTTTTCAATGGTAGCACTTCGGCCAATAGCAAGAGTTAGTGAGAATTTTCCGCAGTAAAACTTTCTCAAATCTTCCTACTAAAGCAGGTAGGCTCTCAGCTTTGGTTGGAAGTCATGAACATGCTAATTACATTCCAGAAGACAAAAGGAGACATTGAAATGTGGTTTCCATGCAATTCAGAATGAACTCTCCTCACCTCTGTGCAACAAAAGAATTTTCTCAGATTCAACTACTTACACATACCATGTTTAAGTTTTTTGGATCGAATCCACAAAAAGAAAATAGGAAGTTGCTGCAAATATGATGAAATAGCTTCCGGTTGCACACTTTGGTAGCAATGAATTGATTAAAAAATGTATGAGGAGAGAACATCTTGTCACCAAATAACACCTGTAGGATCAATTTAAGACACCATAAATTTCATAGATGTGCATGTCAAGAGCGGAAAATGAATGGTAATTCAGACAAAGACTGGACAGAAGGCGACATTTTCTTAGGACTTAGTCGTCAGTGAAAAAGAGAGCTCTGTTAGATTTTGTCTTTGTAGTTCTCCCAACTCACTATGGTTATCCCAACTCATCTTTTGATCTCTTTTCTCAAGATACTTTACATGGGTTTGTTTTTGTAATACACCCTGAGAAACCAGTCTCCATAGAATACTGCTAAGGCTTTGGAGTCCTGAATATCTTGATTTGATTCTGGACTCTGTCTCTTAAACCTTAGAAATGTATTTAATTTCTATCATCTTGAATTTTCTCAACTATAAAATGAAAAATTAATATGCATTACATCGGACTGTTGTGAAGAGAATAGGTCATGCTTACAAGGCACCTAGTGCATTTTCTAGAACCTAGTAAACATTCCCAAAACAATAACTATTATAATTAGTGAATGATACATACTTACTGAGTCATTCTCTCCAGAATCTTTTACTAAATTCTTTCCAGAGGCAAAAGCTTAACTTAAAGAAGTAAATCTCTACTAGTGGAATTTTAGGCAATGTTACAGGTAAGTTGAACTTATCTTTTAAACTTCAGAAATCTTTGAAATTTTAACATAAGTGAATATCTAATCCCTGTGTATATAAATGCAATTTTGTATTTGTTTACAATAACTGGTTTTATAATCTTAGGAAAATAATCCAGATATAAAGGTGAAAAATATTTTTCAATTCTTAAAACATTTGGAAACACCCATTTACAGCTAAAAATTGGCATATCTTTTTCCTGAAATCATTTATTAATTGGCAATTACAACTGAAGAGCAATAAAAACTAGCATTTATTTTTATTGCACTCATGCACTATAATATTTTATACTATGTTTGGTAAACTAGATCTAGTAAATTTATTCTGGGAATAACTTATTAAATCCTGAGTTTGAAAAATGTTCTTCACAATCAATGGTAATCTTCATTTAATGGAATATTTGATATTCCATGGAATATTAATGAAATATATGATACACCATGACTTTATATAACACTTCATGCTAAAGAGAGAGGGAAGGAGGAAGAACGAAAAGGAGAGAGGGAGAGTCTACAATATGTTAAACTAGTTCAAATCATACTTCTTTAGGTCTGGAAGGCAATAATTAATCATTACAGATATTATCTAATTGATTCTGGCTTCTTACTCACTTTTGTCACAATCACCGGGCTCCTTAGACAATATACCATATAATTTATTTAATTCACTTGCCAAATTATAACTCTTCCTCTGTAACTGTCTACATAATTTAATAATAGTAGCAGCAGACATATAGAGTGAACTTAGCTTTTAAAAGAATGTTGACATCGATTCTATGTTCTCAAGTGCAATAATTTAAATAGATCACCACATGAATAAGTAATTAAAATAGAAGGCAGCATCTGATTTTAATCACTGAACATTTTTATTTTTCATTTACCAGTATCTTTGTCATTCATACTTGGCAGAAGATCCACGTGAAAGGAAAACAGCCAGTTCATAGAAGTAATCAACCATGAAGATCTACAGTAAGGGGTCCTTGTTCTTTGTTCTGACAGTTGGCTCTCTTAAATATAGGGTAATTAGCATGACAGTTTCTGACTTTACTCCACCTTTATATCCATGCCTTAGCAATTCAGTAAAATTACCATATATTTACCTAAGGATAAATGCTCCTTTACCCTAACATAAAACTGAGGATAATGATGCAAGCTAAACAGCCATAGAGCACCCACTTGCAGAGCGGCAAACATGCTAACTTGTTGATGTAATTCCACATTGGTTCTGGAAGGGGAGTGTTTGTCACATAATAGCATGATGATAGGCTTCTTCTGTTAGCTCTTTCTGTATCTTTGTGAGCTAGAATTAGAAAAGTCCCCTCTTCTGGGCACATGGCCCCATGCCAGGGTACATGGCTTGCCAAGCAGACCATGAGCTGGATTAAGGCCTCAATGGTCTGCTGAGCTGGGCACCCTTGTATATGGTTGCATAAGTATCCAGAATTGACTTTTGTAGATTGGCATTGAAAAAATGAAAGAAATGACAACATATAAGAAAGAGCACTGATCATGGATGGCCTGGTCAGGTTTATGTTCAAATTCTAACTCTGCCATCCACTTGCTGAGTGATGTGGGTCAGAATGCTTAGGCTTTTTCAGACTCAAGTTCTTTTTTTAGGAAATTAAGACATACTAACAATCATTATTTTAGGTAATATGTAAAAAGCAAAGGGTCAAAGCAAACTATAGGTCAGCAAAAAAGAGAGATAAGAACAGGATGGCAAAAATGCCCAGGGGCAGAACAAGGGATGGAAGAGAAGGAAAAGATGAAAAATTGGTAGACAGAAGATATGAAATACAAAGTATTATGGCTTTAAATCTAAAATAAATTCATTACTAATACTAGATAATATTTATTGAGCACCTACTATAGTTATGATGCTTAAATGTATATTATCTCGATGAATATCTCAAACGACTTGCCAAATTCTATCCATTTTTTAACTTATTTATTTACAAATTTATTGAGGAATAATTGACATCATAAGTCATTAAAAATCTATAAATGAAAGTTTGAACTCTTTAACCTACACCTCCTGTCAATCCCTTTTCCTTCTCCTGGCAACCATCATTGCATTCTTTGTTTCTACAGAACTGACTCTTTAAAATTAGATTACTCATATAAGTGATTCTATACAGTATTTGTCCTTCTTTGTCTGGATTATTTTATTTATTATTATGCCCTCCATGTTCATCTATGTTGTTGTAAGTAACAATTTTTTTTTGGCTTTTTTATGTTCTGTTTAGTTTTTATGTTTTAGTTTGTTGAGGAACCTCTATACTGTTTTCCATACAGACAATACTAATTTATACTTCTACCCAGTGTGTAGGGTTTCCTTTTCTTGTATTCTCACCAACATTTCTCTTTCTTGACATTCTTATAATAGCCATGCTAACAGGTATGAGGTGATATCTCATTGTGGTTTAAATTTGCATTTGCCTGAGTATTAATGGTTGTTGAGCACTTTTTAATATATTTATTGGCCATTTGTATGTCTTCTTGGAAAAACTTTGTGGTCCTTTGACCATTTTTAAATTAAATTACTTGCTTTTTTGCTATGAGTTGTATGAGTTCTTTATATATTTTGGATATTAACTTTTTATCAGATTTATAGTTTGCAAATATTTTCTCTTAATCTGTAGGTTAAATTTTCAGTATATTGATTCCTTCATTTGATGTATAGCAGCTTTTTAGCTAGTCTCATATGTTTATTTTTTCCTTTGATATCCTGTGCCTTAGGTGTTTTGTCAAAAAAAAAATCACTGGCAAGATTAATGTCAGGGACCTTTTTCTCTTTGTTTTCTTTTAGGAGTTTTATGTTTTCAGGTCTTAAATTTAAATCTTTATTCCATTTCAGGTCAATTTTTATACATGGTGTAATATAGGGGTCCAGTTTCATTCTTTTTCATGTGGCTAGCCATTTACATCAACACCATTTATTGAAGAGACTATCCTTTCCCCATTGTGTGTTCATAGTGCCCTTGTCAAAGACTAGTCAACCCTAAGTATGGGTTTATTTCCAGGCTCTCTTATCTGTTCCACTGGCTATATGCCCGTTTTTATGCCAGCATCATACTGTTTGGATTACTATATCTTTTTAATATAGTTGAAATCAGGAAGTGTTATGCCTCCATCTTTGTTCTTCTTTCTCAAGATTAGTTTGGGTATTTGGAGTCTTTGTGGTCCCATATAAATTTTAGAATAGTTTCTTTTTCTATTTCCATGAAAAGCCATTGTAAATTTGATAGGAATTGCATTGACTCTATAGAGTCATACTACTCTTTGGGTAGTGTAGACATTTAAACAGTTTTAATTCTTCCAATCTAAGAATACAGGACATCTTTTCATTTATTTGTGTCTTCTTCAATTTCTTTCATCAATGTCTTATAGTTTTCAGTGTACAGGTTTTTCACTCATTAGTTAAATTTATTCCTAGGTATTTCATTGTTTTTATGCTACTGTAAATGAGATTGTTTTAATTTTTTTTCAGATAGGTCATTGTTAGGATATAGAAACACATTTGATTTTTGTACTTTGATTTTATATTCTATAACTTTCCTGAATTCATTATTAGTTCTAAATTATTTGGATGGAATCTTTAGTTTTGTTTTTTTTTTTTAAATAAATATGTCAGCTGCAAATAGAAATAACTTCTTTCTTTCTGATTTAGATGCCTTTTATTTCTTTTTCTTGCCTAACTGTTCTGGCTAGGATTCCCAATACTATGCTGAATAGAAGTAGTGGGCATCCTTGTCTTGTTTTTTATCTTAAAGGAAAGACTTAACTTTTCAATGTGAGTATGATGTTAGCTGTGGGCTTTTTGTATATGGCTGTTATTATGTTAAAGTATATTCCTTCTAAAGCTAATTTGTTGAAATTTTTATAATGAAAGGAAGTGCAACTTTGTCAAATGCCCCTTCCATATCACCTAAGATAATCATAGGATTTTTAGCCTTTATTCTATTAATGTGGTGTATCACATATATTTATTTGGGTATGTCGAAATATCCTTGTATCCTAGGAATTAATCTCACTTGATCATGGTATATAATTCTCTTAATGTATTGTTGACTTCAGTTTGCTAGTATTTTCTTGAAGATATGTGCATCTATGTTCATCAGAGATACTAAACGATAATTTTCTTTTCTTGTAGTGTCTTTGTCTGACTTTGGTAACAAGGTAATACTGGCCTTGGAAAATAAGTTTAGAAATATTCCTTCTTCAGTTTGTTGGGAGAATTTGAAAGATATTGGTATTAATTATTTTTTAAGCTTCATCAGCTGAAGTCAACAGTGGTGAAGACTGTAGGGATTTCAGTGTCCGAAACTGTGGTGGCCCTGCCAGTGGTAGTGGTGGCTAGAGTTGGTGAGATCCTCAATGGAGAAACCTGCTGATATCCTCCTTTTTTTGCAGATGGAAAGAAGCTCTAGCTCTGGATATCCTGCCTAGTGCCAGGTATGGTGCAATGGCACTCAGAGTGGCAGTAAAGTCAGAGTCCTGGGTTCAGGTATATGCAGAACTACCACAGCACTTGACTTGGGGCATACGTGCACTTACTGTGGTGATGGTGCCAGGTACAGGTATGTGTAGATCTCCTATGGAATTGGGGTCTTGTTCTCTGGTCCTTACTGCAGAGACTCTGGCCTGGGGTTGGAGAAGAGGTCGGGGGACTCAGCAGCATCATGGGCCCAGGGATGACAGGGTGCAGTGGTAGCTTCGGCTTGGGGTCTGGGGTCAGAAGCAGCATGCACTGGGAATGGCAGATTAAAGTTCCAACTCTGGCCCCATAAAGAAAACATGGAATAGCAGCAGCTTGGCCCTAATGTTGCTAGGATGAAGCCCCAACTCAGGATCCAAGAGCAGAGCACCAAGCAGCAAGAGTGTGGCTCCAGTAACGGTGGGTCAAAACTATGTCTTGGGACTCAGGGCGTAGGGGGCAGAACAGTGGCAGCTCTAGTCCCATAGATGGCAAGGCATTATGGTATCCCAATTCCAGTGAGTGGGACATAACAGCAACTGGGAACCTGGAAACAGGTCTCACCTCAATAACAGCTCCAGCCCTGGAGAGGAGGTACAGCAGGAACTCAGAGCAGCTCTGTCAGCTGGGTTCAGCATTGGAGAAGACTGTGGGATACTTGGTAACAAAGGCTGCAGATGTCCAAGGTAGTGATGAGACTTGCTGGGGTTTTTCTGTTCTTTTTTTTTTACCCATGGTATGAAATCCTTCTGAAGGGATCCCTCTGCATGCTGAGCTGTTCTGAACTGAGGAATGGGGTCATGCAGGTGAAATGCTTCCTATTTTCTGTGTAGCCTTCCTTAATTTTTGAGCTCTGCAGGATTTCTGCTGCTTCCTCATGATAGTACTGAATGTTTCCAGAGCTATTTTTATCAGTTGTAATTGTTTACTGTTTTTATTGTTTCTGTTAGGGAGACGAGTGTTGGGACCTCCAAGTTTGCCATCTTGCTGACATGAGAACTCCAAAGCTTACCCATTTTATAAGTGTAAAAAGTTAGGCTTAGAATGGTTAAATATCTTGTCCAAGGTTACAAGGGGCAGAAAGCAGAGGCAGAATGTGAACTTTGTTCTATGTGAATCAAGTTCTTATACTGATGTCATTTGTGAATTGAACTAAATTGAAATGGAGTAATAGAAAAGAACCAATAGAAGCAGTAAAAAGAATTCTCTAATCAGAGATAGTGAAAGTGTCATCTTAGTCCAAGAGCTCTTCACTAAAAGGAGAAGCCATTCTCCAATATGCCAGAGAACATTTGGCTAATGGGAGAAGAGCAAAAAAAGATGCTTCACTCTTTCAAAGTTTATTCCATGCCTAAAAGGCTATCATTTCATTATCAAATCCTATAGATCTTTTTTCTTTTTGCATAACTATGGCTCAGATTCTCACCATGCATCAGTTAAAGTGTAACAATAATCCCATAATCATTCTCATCTTTGACCCTCTTGATGTCCTTTACTCCCATCTACTTCCATTTGGTTACCAGGAGAATCTTTGTTAAAAAGAGCATTATGCATGCCATTCCCAATGTACAAAAACTTTCCATGGTCACTCTTTCCCTATGGAATAAATTCCAAACTTATTAATTAGGCATTCAAATTCTTTCAGAATCTACTCTTACGTTTCCAATATTATTACTCACACTTTTCTTCACAAATGTGAAGCCCTAATAAAGTCACTTGCATGTGGTTTCCTTGAGCTTTACTATCTATGGTTACCTTTTTTGTTTGGAAGGACATTCTACACCACCCTGTATATAGATATCTGGTCCTTACGCCCAAATTGAAATGCTATGTCATCCAAGAAGTCTTCTGTGATTTCAACAATTAGAAACATTTTTACATTTCTCTATGTTTGCCTACCATTTTTTTTATTATGATGCTGGAATTTCTATTAGTAATTAGCGGGTCACATGTGGTGGCTCCTCTATTGGAGTTAAAGCCTTTTCAGGGTAATATTTCTAAAAATACAAATCTTGTCAAGCTATTTCTCTGCTTAACATTCTTCAATGGCTTCCCTTTATCAACAAGACATAATCTAAACTTAAAATGACATGACTGCTTTGCATTAACTGTTCCCTATTCTCTCCTTAGTCAAGTCTCCTACCACTCTCACATGCATCCGAATTTTCAGTCATTCCAGTTGGCTGGAATGTATTTTCATAGACATAGCTGTTTCCTGATGCTATGCTTTTGAAATAGTAGTTCCTAGATTTCTTTGCACATAATTAAATTGAACTACACTATATCACCAGCACGTCAAAGCATATGAAAGATTGAAGCAGAGCTGTGCAAATTGAGAAGAATGAAAAGATCCCACCATCTCAAAATATCTCTACTGTGTGGGAATGCTGAAACAATTTAGTAAGCAGCTCGGTGTTGTTTATACAATATTGTGGGACAAGGCTGGATCAAATATCTATATAGCATTAAGAGGCCCAAATACTAAGAGGGAAATGTAAACATTTTTTATGTCGTTTGGTGGCTTTCCTCCTACTGTCTTTCTGGGTTATATAGGTATAGAATTGACTCACCATAGGCTAATTTTTTTATCTCTCACCAATTCATATTGTCTCACTTTTCTTACCAATTTCAATTAAATGATTACCTTTGATTACTTTTAGTCTGCAATGGGAGAGGCCTATTTTAATATGTAACAGAAAAACATACCAACCTACATAGATCAATTCTTGAGAGTTTAGTGTCAGCCAGCAAAAAAAAAAAAAAAATCTAGGGTCAAAGATATTGCCTAGATTTTGAGGAGCTGACAGACTGGGAGTCTGTGCAGTGTAGACAACTGAGCAAGATTGTACTTTCAGTGATGGGAGTGTATTCTATGAAAATCATGGCAGTGATAGCAACAGATGACATTTATTAAAGGCTTACTTACAATGTGCACCTGGCTTTAAGAGATTTACATGTACTATGAATTCACTTAATCCTTACAGCAGCCTTATTAGTAGGGACTATTATTATCCTCATTTTACAAATGAAAAAAATAGTTCACAGAACAGTTAAGGTCTTGACCAAATTTACCCAGCTAGCCAGGATTCAAACCCATGCCATCTGGTTTCATGCTGTGATCTCAACTTCTACTTATTACTGCCCCTGAGAAACCAGGGGCCACTGTAGAGAAATTTAACCTACTAAATTAAACAAATCAGTTAATCAAATCAGTATTTGATTTATCTGTAGTGGAGGAATGACATACATGAGAGAGAAGACACTGATGAAGACAAAGGATAGAATAGTATCAGAGTTAGCTCCCTGAATCCTATTGATAAAATTGTACATCATCAGTAAACCTACATACATACCTTGAGTATCTATCATAGCCTCAAAGGTTTGAAAATGTCATTTACCTCAGGTTTTCTTCAATTGAAATCAGTGAAAACAGAGCTAGTTTTAGTTATTATAGATTTAAACTTGAGAAAATCACATACCTTAACTGCTTCTCTGGAAAGAGTTGTTAATTTTCTCATAGGACTTTGGGTGTATTTCACTGTAGTGACTGGAGCCAATGCAAAAAATATTTTAATCCTTTTAGCTAGATCTGGATTGGTAGAGAATGCTATGAAAGCTGAAAGGGAAGATGACACTAGTTTATAGATTTCAAACGATCCTTAATTTATTTTAAATGATAGCAAAAGTAGTTGTATTAAAAACAATAGCAACAACAACAACAAAACAAAACAAAACAAAAACTCAGAGTAAGTAAAATTTGTAGGAAAGGATTCTTTAAATTTCTCAAGAATAGAATTGGCTAATTCAGAATAGAGTAAGTTTCCTGTCCCTGGAGAGTACAAGTCTACTCATCAAGAGTGTTGCAGGAAGATTTCAAAGAGCCTTTGTGGAGTATGTCTAGGTAAAATCAAAGGGCCATTCTAGTTTAACCATAGTCTACGGCATCAGACAAAACTAGGCTATAATTTTGGCTTCCCATTCACTAGCTATCTGAAGACTTGGGCAGGTTACCTTCCCCGTATTAGTCTCAGTTTTCTCAGTCTGTAAGTGTGGAAAATAAAATCCTCATAGGATGATTCCTTTGAAAGTTAAATTATGTATCTATAAAACTTAAGGTATTATTTGGCAATATTTCCATTAGAAAGGATTTCTAAATTCAGCCATTTTTAAAATATAGGTGATAATGGTCTCCAATGTTTGTAGCTTCTAATGAGAGAATGTATGTAAGATGCATAGTATAGTATAGGCATAGAAAGATCTACTTTATACCAGAAACCTGATTAGGATTAAGATACAGAAAAGACACTAGTAGAAATGTTGGTATTGTTGAGATCTCTAGCTGAATGGGGAGTAGTGAAGGGAGTGAAGTGCCTTATAGCACTCTCATCATGTCCCCACCAATATCCAGCCTATCTCAAAATATCTTGAGAACTAAAAGTCACACTGATTGTGGCATATAATCACTGGGATTTGTAATTCTCTGTTTTCTTTGTGTTCTCACTAGTGTGTTCTCACTAGACTGCAAACTCTTTAGGGGAAAGATTTATATCATATTTATCTCTGCTTCCCAGGCATCTAACCCAGTGTCTGACAAATGTTTGTTGTGTACACAAATAAAATTCTCTGTCCTTCAGCTTTATTTATCAAGCTCCAAATTCACTCCTAGGGGAAAGAAAATCTCTGTTGTGGTCCTTTTTTATTTATCTTCAGAAACCAGACAGAGGAAATAGTTTCCCAGCTCAAATCCCCTAGCTAGAAACTGAACAGAAGGAAGAAAGTCTGACCCCTTTCATGAATATGCAAGAAGATCCTTTGACACTCTCAGATCACACTTGTCCCAAACACACCGATGGTGGTTCCTTGAGAGTGGCCCACATAGTAGAGTCGCTCCTGTCCAGTTTTCTCTACAATAAAATTGATTGTGTCTGGAAGGTCATATTTAGCCATCTCATCCAAACTGTCAAAGAAAAAGAACAACAAAATTGGGGGAAAAAATCTCATTGTTAGGCCTGCAATATTTAAATACATTCATTGTAGACACAGATACATAGATTTTTAAAAATGTAAGACTAGAGTCAACATATGATATTATGTATCTCTGCAGCTTTTGAGGATGTCACCTTGATTGACAGAGTAACATTGTTAAGAAGCTAGAATCAGAAAAATCTGACTTGCAAAGGCCTACCAAGGCTTTTCCTGTAAGGCTAGTCATATTTCATTTAAACTATAGCAGATTTATCAAACTTCCTTGAAAGGAACAATTACCAGGAATGTTATTTTAAAAAACAGAATAAAGCAAAAAGATTTCTAGACCTCAGCCCAGAAAGACTGAATCAGAATTTCCAGAGAAGACTCCTGGAATTTCTGCATATTTATCCATCACCTCAGGTACTTTTTTTTCTGTGCCTAGTTGGAAAACACTCACCTGGGAAATCATGTTATTTGCAGTAGTGTAATGACACAATTGCACTGGGGTGTGAAATTAAGAAATGCCAAATGGCTTCCAGGAATAAGGCAGAAATGAGGCCAAGAAACAAATGGCTTTTGTGACCGTCAAAGAATGGTTCCTAGCTCCTATGCAAGTACAGGGGTTTGTTCCTGTGTCTAAGCAGGCCTGGAAGGACCTGCTCTCTATTTATTCTATGATCAAGCTTTTTTCTTACTTTCCCAGGACCTGACTTCAGCGACAGGTTTCAGCACCATCAGCAAGCATGTGGAGGGCAGAGTTTCTAGACTACTCGATGAGTAAATATTTGGTGTCATCTGTGCAGAAGGACTAGGCTCACTCTTAGGTCTGGTTGTCAGGATTTTCAGCCAGAACCTTGTTCCTGGTCCTATTTCTTGGTGGTTTTATTTTTCCTCTTTAATAATAGTATGCTATGAACTTCCTTTGGGGATCACATGGACAAAATTATAGTCCTGAAATTAGCCTTTCTAAAGTTGACCTTTGCATTTTGATTTTTTTTTTGCATGTTATACTTTGCATCTACACACGTGCACATGCACATAGGCCACACACACACACACACACACACACACACACACACACACACACACTAGCAAGTGCAGTTTTTTAAAACAACATCAATGCAAAATAAGGGCATTTCTTCAGAGCCTGTGAAGAAAGCCTGGGTAGTAGAGGAAAAGTTTGTTTTCTTCCTGTGGACTGCACTAGATGCATTTGGACAGACAGAGAAAAATCAGAGGGTGTTCATATAAATAAGCAAAGTACACACTTTATTCATTACTACATATCTCCTTACCTGAAGGCCCAGAATTCTGGTGATTTGGTTGAAAATTTCAAGTGTTTTCTGGACCAGGTATTTCCCCGGCTGTTACCCATCCATACATCATAACCATTATCTGCCAAAAGGAAAGCCAAGCTGTTGTTGGGTGGGTTGCAAATCCAGTTACTGGCAGATGCGACTAATCCATGTTGCAAATACACAACAGGCCTTGGGGCTGCAAAATACAGGCAACAAGAATTTCATGTCAACTTACTCGTGTCTACAATAAAATTCTTTTTCCTGATTTCCTGTAGTAGAGAAGAGAGGTTAATAGATGAAATTTGGCACCCAGCAAACTAGGTTCTATTCCTTTCTGAACTACTTACTTTGGTAAGTTATTTATCTTCTCTTTGTCTTGTTTTACTCTTTGTAAAATTTGAATTATATATCATATATTGTGTTGTTCTGTAGGTGCTGGAGTCAGATTTTCCTGGTTCAAAATCTGTTATACTATATATTAACTTCTTTGTCCCTTAGCTAATTTATCTGTATAATAAAATATTATCTCATAATATAGTCATAAGAATTAAAGTCATAAGAATAATAACATATTATAGTATAGAATAAGAATTAAATTACAATTATAATACATAAAAGACTGTCTAGCACAATAAATACTGGCTCTATGATTACTCATATCAATAACATTTTATTTCTAAAGAAGTATCTGATAAAAAACTAAGTTTTTCTCAAAAAAATAACAAAAAACATAAAAATGACATTTGTTGAATGTTAGGTACTATGCTAGATTTTATATAGACTGTTTAATTTAATTTGCATTTTCAGAAGGCAAAATGCAAGGTTTTAAATGAAATGTTATGCAATGTATAATTGTTAATTTAATATAAAAATCCTATTCATAATGTAAAATTGGAAACATTTGAGTAAGAAACTGAAAAAAAAGAAGGAAATGGGGAAATGGTGTTAAAAACACAGAGAAAAGAGAGAATTCACCAGTTTGTTTGTTTTTTTGTTTGTTTGCCTTTTATGGTTTGTGATGCATCTCAGGATTCTTCCTCAGGTCACTTTTGTTGCAACACCAGCTTCCTAAGATTTGATAGACTAGACCGGAATCTAAGAAAGCCTCAGCCATCTGGAAGCAGGGAACTAAAGCTATGTCCATTTATCCATCTTTTCATAGAACAGAAAGAAGTATCACTAATCTGCTAAAGTTAAGTACTACCAAATAGCAGTCACAGTCCATAGACCCTCTGTAACTTGAGCCCTCAGGCAGCTTTTCATTGTTGAGTCAGCTTTTCTTTTCATGCATTTTGGCAGCTACCTGGCAGAAATAATAAAAGTTTGTGGAAACAAAATTTTTGTTAATCTTTAACAAAGGTAATGGAGTTTTCTGGAGGAATGACAGGTTCTATTAAGTCAACACCAATCATTTGCCCTATTTTTTTAAAAAGTCTAGGTTTTCTTTTTAAATAATTAACCCTTCTGATCCTGAGAAGTTTGTTATACAACACTACAAAGAATAAAGGAAGCTAAGGGATCAGAGAAGTAAAGAGTTCTTGCCAAGTGGATCCCTCTTTTCTCTGCAGATATTGACCTGTATCATAAGAAGTTAGAAATGGCTCTTTAATTAAGTTTAAATATAGAACTAATAGGCTCAGATTTACTTAAAAAAATTAAACTTCACTGACTTGGGTAGAGAACTAATTACAACTGAAGTAATACAAATTAGAAAGTTCTGGTAGTAGCTGAAACAAAAGATGACAATGATGATGATGATGATGATGATGATGATGATGATGGTGATGATATACAAGCCTGGATACTGAAGCTGAGTGAATTTTTCAGATTAGAAAGAAACTTAGAAGGCAAAATTAATAGATCTTGGTGACTAGTTGTATATAAGAGGTGAAGGAGAAGAAGTATCAAAAATAACTCATAGGTTTCTGGTTTTTGAGCCTACAAAGTGGTTATCTCCAAAATAAGACTAAATTTTCTATTGTTTGTGTTTGTTGGAAGGACAAACTAAAGGAGAAGAGATTGAATAAACAAACAGTATATTTAATAATTCCAAAGGGTTATAAAACAAATGAAATGGAGTAGTATAGGTAGAGGTGATGATTTTCTTCTGCTAATTGAAGACTCTAGGCTCTATTTCAGAACAAAAGCTTCCTTGTTGCTGTCAGCACATCTAGGAATTTCCAGTTTATGCATTAACCTTTCACAATGAAATAAATTCTACCTTTTCTTGGACATCCTCTTCCATGAGGAATCCTGTAAATTCCAAGGACATAATCATCTTTTGTCACAACATCATATTCTTCATAAGGATAACCCCAGTAGGAAATGATCTGGCTCTAAAAAGAGGAAAGAAAAATATATACTTTCATGATGTACTCTTCATTTCTATACATGCATTTCAATATAGTACTTTAAGTCACAACCTACTGTTCATCAATGTACTGGGACAGAATGTAGCAGGAAAACAGGATAACTTGAGGAGAGTTTCAAAAGGAGGATGCATGCAAAGGCATAATGAGACAAAATTAGGTGACTGTACATCCTGGTTTGCTTGGCCTGGTATTATCAATGCACCCTAGTTCACTCTCAAAATGTTTTGAGAAAAAATTATATGGTTATCTAATGAAGGAAATTATAGGTAATTGTGCATACCCTGTAGCTAGTAACAAGTGAGCTATTAACAACCTTCTACCTGATGGGAGATGACAGGAAATAGTCACCAGAACCAGAACAAGAAAGTCAAGTAGAGAGGGCCACACTGAGAGGAGCTGTGACCCTTAGCAGAGAGAAAAAGCCTGCCTAAGTTGACCTCATAAAGGGAGCCAGGGCAATAATAAATAGTTTGATTTTCCTCCCTGCTTCTGATCCTCTGTGTAAGATTTCCATTGGCTGAACTGAAATGAAAACCAAAGGTCAAGGGTGCTTGGTGACCTAATTCTTACAGGTCAGCCTCTTGGACAGAGATAAAGATGTAAAAGAATACATAGTAGATCTAGAAAGGTAAACAGAAGATATTCCAACCACAGATATACAAGGAAGAGAGCTACTATTCATCCTCTGCACAGAAGATGATTTATATCTTCTGTTTTATTAATCTTTACAAATGGCCTTTAGATAGAATTATACCCATTTTACAGTGGAAAAACTGAGTTTCAAGAAGATTAATAATATGTCTGACATTGTACAACTAGGAAGAGATTAAGAAAAAATTAAAGCCAATTGGAACTAAGTAAGTTTAGTTCCAAAGCATATGCCTTTACCACAATATTATGCATTTGCCCATGCCAGGCCAGAAGAGGTGTATATACATTTTGGACTATAAAAAGCTGTGGTTATGAGCCTAGACTCTAGAGACAAACAGTATAACATTGAATTCCAGCTTTTCTTATTATTATCTATTAACTTTGGGAAAGTTACTTATTTTGTGTCTCATTTCCCTCATCTATAAAATAAAGATAATAATAGCATCTCTTCACAGATTTATTGTGAGGATTATACATAAAGAATCTAGAAGAGTGCCTGGTATAGAGTAAGTGCTCTATAATGTTTATTATTCTTAATATCACTGTAGAATAATTAAGGGCCAAAAAAGCACTTAAGGGAGAAGAAAATGTGTGGGGATATGGAAGGAAGAGGAAAATTTGGATTTAAAGACATATATTCATAGCTGGTGAGTTTAGCAGTATGGTACATTAGGGGTACCTCCTGGATACTTTGGAGAGAGAAACAAGAGATGCTAATTTAAAAAGCTTTTACAATTCCATTCTTAAAGTTCTAATACAAATGATATGATGAGGACATCAAGGGTATACAACATATACAGGAATATGGAGTATCCAATTTTTGCCTAGCACTATCCCATTCTACTGTTTTCCATTTGATTCTATTCTAATCCACTTCTGGTATGAATTCCTGCATGTTAAGATCCTTTTGGTTATAAGCAACTAAAAACAATTCTGGCTTACTAAACTAAAAGCATATATTGATATAGCTCACAAATCAAAGAAACTGCTCTAGAAAAAGCCTCAGGAAGAACTCAAGGATACTCTATATAGATCATCAGCATAAACTCATAAACCTTCTCTTCAAGGAGCCACCATCAGATGGTAGCTACAACTACCAGGAGAGGGAATATTACTGCCACAACTTGGGTCAGGTCTTTCAACTCTTAGATTTGTTAGCCATGCCAAGGAACAGGGAAGGAGCCACAGATTTAGTCAATTGAGAATTAAATTGAGAATTAAAAACTAGACAGGCAAACCAATTACATCTAAAAGTAAATTAATAATTCCTTTTCTTATTTTTTTTCCCTTAATGTATGACTTACAATATTCATATTAGCTTCAGGATTTGTGGTGCTTCCTTTCCTGTGATAACCATATAGAGGTCCAAGAAGCAGCATCCAGCATACTGCTGCTAAAAGCTGCCACATTTGGGGTCTGCCTAGGAAAGGAAATATTAATATATTTGTCATCAAAGAAAATTCTAAAAGTGAAATTTGGTGTACTCTTTCTGTACCACTACTATGGGAGGGAGTAGAAACATGCCTCTAGTTTGTGCTTTAACAAGTAACATACTTAATTATTTAAGACTCATCCCATGAAAAATCTGAAATGGTGACTTTTTAGTAAGAAACAAAAAAGAATGACAGAAAAAAAGTAAGGAAGGAAAGAAGAAAGGAAGAAACCAACATTAATTGAGTGCCCAATAGATAACTGGACAAAAGAAGAAAATGTATAATTTGCAGAAAAAGAAATATAATGGCTGATATATTTATCAAAGTAGACTTGCTAACTCTAATTATCAAATAAGTTAGTATTTTTCTTCAGATAGTGGAAGCAAACATTGGCACAGACTTTATAGAAAGAAATTTATTAACATGTATTAGAGACTTTAAAATATTCATAACCTTTACTCAATTATTCTAATTTTATGTATATGAAATTTTATGTATACATATCATGCATAAAATCATTTCTTATATCTTAGTATAATAAAATTTGCCAAAATAAAAGATTGGTAAAAAAAAAATATGGGTGAGAAAGAATGGAATTGTTTAGACACCAAGTATTATATTTATATGTAATATGTGAAATTCCAATTATATAATATTAGGGAATAAAAAACAATGTAAATTGTACATATATTTTGAGCTTAAAGATACAAGTTATAAAGAGAAAAAAGACTAAGGGTCAAATTTTAATTATAATTATATCTAAATGATGAATATGTAGGTGATTATTTTTTTCATTTTGAAGAACTTTCCATACATTCTAAATTTTCTATATCCATTATCACTTTATCATAAAAAGTTATTTTTCAAATAGAAATAATGAAAACTGTGAAAACTATAAGTGTTAAAAAAATGATGTATATTCCACATTTGGCTTTGAAATTAAGTTTAAAAACAGACAAATAACTGCAAAAATAACAAGGGAACATTTTGCAGGAGATCTCATTTGCTACTACTTTACAAGATGAAGATCTTCAAATTATAGAAAGCACTCTCTCTGCTAATCCGTTCTGTTTTCTTCTAGGAAGAGATAAAGACAAAATTTTATATCAAAGTAAATTTAACTCTAAAACTTATGCCCTTACCACAGGATTATGTATTTGCCCATGCCAGCCACACTATATAAATAGTGGGGCTATATATTATGGGACTATATAAAGCAGAGTAGTCACTACTCTTTCTTCTCTGTTTTCAACATCACATCCTTCTTTTTTTCTCCCTCTTAGTCAAATTATTCTATATTGTGAATAGGATTTTTATATCAAATTAACTTATAAGAGATGGCAAATCTCATCTTGTAGGAAATGTATGCCTTTACTACTCTGTTATAGAAAATTCTATGAATTTCCCTTTTGTCTTTGTCTAAGTCACAATGTCTATTAACTATATGTATTAATATAATTAATCTATACTATAATTAATATGATTAATAATATATGAATTTTGTAGGAAATATATAACTTTAGATTAATATATTTATTAATATATTAATAATAAACTAATATTGATTAATATAACTTAATTCTGATTAATCACTCTGATAGTGATACCACCAACAGCAACAATTATTATTACTATTATAGTTATGTATCGAGCACCTATAATGTGTCAGGTAATGCCCCAGACATACATTTTCCTATTTTATTTTCAAAATAACCCCAAGGGATAAAAAATATTACTCCCATTTTATTTCAGATGAAACTGGGTCTTAAAGAGGTCAAGTCATTTGATTGAGGTCAAACAGGTAATGATGGAGCCAGAGTCTGAACTCTGGTTGCCTGACTCTAAGTATCATGGTCTTTCTCACGCAGTCCATTCAGAACAGGGCCCTCTGGCTGCTATGTGCCTGATTTGTATTACCTATGGCCCATAAATCTCAGGCATTGTAATCACCATGAAAATCAGTGAAGACTCTTAGAACTCACGCCAGCCAAACCAAATAAGAACCCATGGGGCGTGACCAGGGGTCTGCACTTTAAACCATTATTTTGAGTGATTTATATGCATTCCAATGTGTTAAAAAGTAGCTACATTAACTTGATTCTTCCAGAAAAAGAAACTGTTTCACTATCATTTCTGTCTTTTTGATACATAGCTTGGAGATTCTTATAAATGTTTGTCAAATAAACAGATGGGTAAAAGAGTGAATGAATACATCATTTAAATGAAAGACTATCTCAAATTGGCTCAATTTTTTGTATCAAATCTTTCTTAGCTGGTTTTGTTTCACCCCACTTCATTGGTCTTCTCTGACAGTAAGCTTTGAGAGTTGGTTATGTCCTCTATTCAGAACTCTTATCTTATGGGAAGGTACTAAGTAGGGCAAGTTTTAAAAATTTGTCTTTCCTCTTAAGACATTTATAATTTAGATTTTCAAATTCTGCTGAGTGATTGATATTTGAGTCCTCTGAGTTACAGTCACTGGCAAGGGAACACAGACCTGCTGCATTAGAGCAGATCCAACTCTCTTCTGAAATGGACAAGGTGGAGAGCCTGTGGGGCTTGTAATGGTGCAAAGGAGGGGGTCTAGGTGGCTAGCACCATGTGCTGCTTTTAGGAAGAGCTAGAGTCTAGTCCCAAAGGATAACACTAGAATGTACTAGTTATGACAGGTTATGTTTTGTAGCCATGACATAGAGCTCATTCGGTTGCTTTTATATCATTCTTTTGTGTATTGGACCTAGGTATGGAAGGGTGACACACCCAGGCAAGAAAAGTCTGTGTTCCATTTTGTCAAGAGTGACAGGTCCTAACCAAACAGCCTTTCTTCAGGCACTTTTCATCAGGGTTGTGTTTATTGGTGCTTTCCAGGGGTGTGTTAACCTACTCTGCCCTATCTGAGCTTCACATTATTAACTATAATTGTTGGGTAAGTCTGCCTGATTCAGGTATCTCTTCTTAATGATACTCCATCATCTTCTTATTTCTTTGACCTGTTTTTATGATAGTTGCCGGATGAATGTGTCCCACATTGACATCCTGCTGGTTCATACTAATTTGCATATAAGGATGTTACACTAAGAAGAAAGCAGACATAAATTCCAAGGACTCCCTCATTTTTTAGGATGAGAACTTTAGCCTCGAGTTACTAAATCTATATAGAGTATATTGATTTATCACTCGAAATCAGCATTTCATAATGCTTTCTTATAAACATGACTCCCATAAGATGCTATTTGTAAAAAGCACTCATGGGAAAATATGTTAGAATATGTATATATAAATGGTGTTTATATATATACGACTCATATACAGAGTCATAGACTATTTACTTATATAAACATATAAATATACAGGTGTATATACAAATGCTATGTACAGAGTTGCTTACAATGTCATAATTAAGGTTCAGTATAGTCCTACTCAAGACTGTTTAACTTTGTTTTATGTACTCTTCCCCAGTCTTATTTGTTCTAGAATTTTGTTTGAATAACATAAACATACTATGAGCCCAATTTTCTAAGGAACACACTGGGGAAATGCTGCTTTGATATCTATTTCTTTCTATTCACTATACCAAAAAATAAACAAAAAAAAATATGCATGATGTAGAGAAGGCTAAAACAATGCCAAGCAGCCCAAAATTGGAACATCATCTTTGAAGTTTTCTGTAGGTAGGTGCCTTCCATGACTTTGGTGAGAGCTGCTACAGTCTTAACTGAATTTGGTTGTAAAAAAGATAAGGTGAGACCACTTATAAGACTGTCTTTCATGGCTTAAAATTCATCCCTTCTCTAATGGTTATTTTGTCTTTCCCCCTAGTAATTGTAGCTAGGGGGAAATATGAGACTTTCAAAAGAATATTGCTGCATTTTCTGTCTCATATGGGTTTAAATATTTTACATCAAATGCATATGGAGTATATAAGCAACTCTTATAAGTAAAGCATTTTCCACTAACAGATACACTGATGATGAAATAAATCAAAGACAGCAATTTTTCAACAAAAGAAATATTAGAGAACTTCATTCCACTTTTCTCATTGCGCCATTATAGTTACTGTCAGGATTATTAGGCAGATGTTTAATCAGGGCTTATGTTGATGCTTGGATCGCATTCTCGAAGAATACACACCTCAATTCTAATTATGTTGTGAAAATCGAGATGAGAATTAGCCAGGCTATGTAGGTGCAAAGACTCCAGAGATAGTTCTAAGCAAGCTCTGGTTCTGAAAACACTTAAAGGCCAGTATGTATGGCTCTCTGATGAATCTCAGTCTGCTCAATGGTAAAGTAATGATGAACCTCTAGTGCTTTGCACAAAGTTTGAGTTAAAAGTCTGGCTCTGTCCTTTAGAGTTCAGAGGATGTGACAGTCATGAGAATGTACCTCTGAGCTCATCAACTACAGGGGGCAGAACTGGCCACCGGCCACATCTGCTGTGCTCTAAAATCCATAACTGTGTCCTCACTGAAGATACACCCTGTAGGCACTCCTTAAGTGTTGGCTATCACTGTTAATATTATTAGTTGAGTGACTTTTTCTAGTCAATTTAACATCTCTGAAACAGTTTGCTTAGCTGTATTATGGGGATAACACCACCTTGT
Source organism: Macroglossus sobrinus (assembly GCA_004027375.1). NCBI lineage: Eukaryota > Metazoa > Chordata > Mammalia > Chiroptera > Pteropodidae > Macroglossus > Macroglossus sobrinus. The sequence goes on along the minus strand of PVKZ01001202.1, from coordinate 176,124 downwards.
AGGGATAGCTTGAGATGATAAATAATGGTAAATAAGATGATAAATAATGTCTATAAAACATCCAACAATGCTTGGCACTCAATAAATGGTAGCTATTGTTATAGCATACTTTCTATTATTGGTGATTGTTTTAGAAGTATATGGCTTGGCTGTCAAACTAATCTATAAGCTTCTTAAAGACAAGACCTACATTTTATACTCTGCCTGTATTTACAACTTTCATATCTCTTATGTCTCTAACCTTGTTCATGCTAGCTATGGTATAATTCTTTGAACTGAATTGTGAATAAATGACAAGTCATTTTATAACAACATCTATTCTCAAATAGAAACACATAAAAGCGGTTAAGAATTTGTTCACTGCTAACTTCTTCCAAGAATTCTCATTTTTTTTTTTACTATATAAAGTGTCTTACTTATTTAATCTATAATACTTATACCAAAGATTGAGCAACTGTATGCCTAATCATTATACTTATTATGTTTCCACAGGTAGAAAATATCATTTTAGGATTTGAACAAGATCTATTTTACTCCATGGTATTTTCACTGAGTCTTGCTTCCTCATAAAATTATTCTATAATGAAATTTTTCAAAGTATTAAAAGACATTAGAATGTTTAGGCACATTATAGTTTAGAACAGACGAGCAATTTTGTCTTAACAGATTTGAGTATAAATTCTTACCAGTGACAAAACTGAAAATGAGAGATGGCCTAGAAATATGAAACTACCCTGCATATGTAGGTTGCTTGACAACCAAATAAAAGATATGCAAGACAAAGCCAGTAGGCACATGCAAATTACAATGTAAATAAGGTATATGATATTCTCACAGCCACAGGGAGATGTGATGATTAGGATGAAAAATATATGTATGTATGTATGTATGTACATATGTATGTATGTATATGTGTGTGTATGTATGTGTGTGTGTGTGTGTGTGTGTGTGTGTGTGTGTGCCAAGTACAATATTAGTAAGAGAAATGTAATCATCACTGATGGAATACTTTTTGTTTCATCTTTTTCTGACTAATGATCTCAGAGGATGAGAAAAGATATGTAGGAAGAGAGAGTGAGTGGGAGGAAAAAGCGCAATTATATTATAAATTTCTACAAACGCAAATGAAAATTCCAGTCCACAGTGGTTTCATTGATGAATGTCATATTTAACATTTAAGGAAAAAATTATTAAAATTAAGAAGAAGAAAAAAATCTCAGAAATAGAAAAGGAAGAAATTCTTCCCAGCTAATCTCATTTAAAATGACCTAAATAGCCAAAACGTATTTCCAAAAGAAATAAAGCTGGAGCATTCCTACTACTCGATTTTAAGGCTTACTATAAAGCTATGGTTATTAAGACTGACTGTGTGGTAGTGCCATGAAGATATATAGTTCAGTGAAATAAAACAATTAGTTCATAAAAACATATATCAATGGTCAATTGATTTTGGGAAAGCTTCCAAGGTAATTCAATGGAAAAAAATCATATTTTCAAAAGTAGTGCTAGAACCATGGGGGAAAAAATTAAATCTCAACCCCTAATTCACACTATTCATAAAAGTTAAAAGTAAACTGTTGGTCTCAATATAAAAACTAAAACTGTACAAATTTAGAAGAAAACACAGAAAATCTTTGTGCAGTAGGCAAAGGTATCTTAAGACACAAAAAACAAAATAAAAAAAATGATAAATTAAACTTTATCAAAAGTAAAAATTTGTACTGCTGAAAAGACATCATTAAAAAATTTTAAAGTAACGCCATAGACCTAGAGAAAATATTTGTAAAACAATTATCTGACAAAGAAATTTTATCCAGAATATATAAAGATCTCTTATAGTTCAATAAGAAGTCAAACGGCCAGTAATAAAATAGATGAAAGCTGTGAATAAACACTTTACCAAAGAAGACTAGGTGACTAATAAGTACATGAAAAGGTACTCCATATTTTTAGTCATAGGGAAATGCAAATTTAAACTATGGTGAGATAGCTCTTCACACCCACTGTAACAGGTGGGTAAGGAGGTTGAACAACTAGAACTCTCATTGCTGGTGGAAATGTAAATGGTAAACACTAGATAAAACAATTAGGTATCATCACATAGAGTCTTACAGAGTTAAATATACAATATACAATGACCACATGACTCATATTTTCCAATCTTAGGCATTTACTAAGAGAAATGAAAACATAAGTCTACAAAAAGGTTTTTAAAAATTATTCATAGCACTTATATTCATAACTCGAATGTCTGCCAATAATGAAATAAACAAACAGATAATGGTATATCCATCCTATGACATACTACTCAACAATAAAAAGGGAACAAACTACTAATACACATACTACATGGATAACCTCAATAACATTATTCTGAGCAAAAGAAACAAGTCAGCTACAAAGAAGTACATAGCGTGATTATATTTATATGAAATATCAGGAAAAATCAATAATAATATATAGTAACAGAAATTGAATCAAGGGTGAGCTGGGGCTAGGGATGGGGTTGGGTGCAAAGAAACTAGAAGGAACCTACAAGGTAATGAAATGTTTAATATCAAGATTGATCTTATATTTGTTACATGGGTTTATTTATTTGTCAAAACTCTTGTATATTTATAATGGGTAATTATAATATGCAAGTTATAACCTCAATAAAGTTATTGAAAATAAAAAAAAGAAGGAACCACAGTGGTCCAATAGTCTTACTATGTTATTTCCATTTACTCCCTTTCTCAAACCTCTGAATCCCTGGGATTATTATTAAAAATACTAGAATCTTTAACTCTCTAAGGTTCTAAGGTAAAGAATAAAACTCAAGGGCTGCATTTTTAACCAGTACCCCCAGGTGATATTTAATACAAGTGGTGGAGCATTTCTTATATAATTTCATTTATATTACTGACTATCAGCGTTACTATATTTCATGGAATTTTCAATAATTTAATATAAAAAGGTACAGGTTGAAAATCTTATTCAACAGAAGTTGGTCATCTTTCCGGCTCCCTCATTCCTAGCTCTCTGATAAAAAATGGATAAACTTTTTTACTCAGGAGAAAGAAAAATTACTGATGATTGTAGTATGTCATCTTAAAGATTTTTTTCTCTCTCAATCTCCTCCTTTTCCCTCTTCCTTCCTCCTCCCCTCTGTAGCAAGAAGAATTACATCACCATTTTGATTTTAAAGAACTTTTAAATAGAACTATTCTCTCTGAGGTTAAGTGTAATTATGGCCCTGAACTCACTCACTTACAATCATATTTTTTGCCACATTTTAATAGGTAACAAATATACATTTCAATAATATTTTCAGCTAAAAAGTTAAAACCAGCAATGACAATAACAATAAATGTTTAGTAACAAAGCAAGTAAGTTTCATCTACCTACTTACCATTCTCACATTTATTTAGCAAATCCATAATGTGCCTTATGTTAATGGCCTAAATACCCATAAATAGTTAATAAGATTATTTACTATAAATACAACAAATATTCTTTGCAGCAGCCATATTCTGATTATTCCAAACTATGTGTTTTTATTATTCCAGGCTCAACACTGTGAATCATTTGAGCCAAAGTTTGTTTTCCTCTTCTCAATAACAAAAAGCACTTGTTGCAACCTTAGTATCTAAAGCTGATTAATCTGTGCTGTTTCTACCTGCTCTTGTTTATTTAGGAAGTAAATCATTAAAAATAATACTTTGTGGGTGCATTTCTATGTGATATGACAGCTTCAGAGAGAATTCAAAGAATTGAATGACATTGTGTAAACATGGATTTTTCAGCAATCATATCTGCTGAAATATGAATTGATGCCAAATTTACTCTCATCTGTCAATAAATAATAATCATAACTGGGTATACGAATTAAAAGAAAAAGTTTCATTTCTTAAGAAACTCATTGCTAATACAATTTGATTTTAATTCTTAATAATTATTCATTAAACTTTTAATATATTTATGATTCTTTATGTATTCTATAATTAGTATACAATTGTATACTAATAAAAATTACAATGAAAGATCATTAAAAATTAAAAAGGTTGTAAACTTATTACAAAAAATAAAAATAATTAAAACATTGATGTATATTCACGTTTTAGTTGCAAGGAAGGGTCAATAAAATTGACCAACAAAAGCTTAGGCATACTAATATATTACATTAGGTTAGATATTAATGAAAATATATAAAACACATGTAGAAAAAAGTGGAATAGAAATATGAATTCAAGGGAAAACAAGATTTGAAATTTCAATCTACAAAATAGATGATTTTTTCTAATGGATAAGTCTAGGTATCAAATTTCTTTTCCACTGAATATAGTTTTTTAAAGTCATAATAATTTTATTTTAAATTGTTAATGTTTACAAAGTGACTTAATGTGCATCCTTTGAAAATATTTAAAATTGTAATAGAAAATTTTATATTTTAGCATAAATATTTCTAAGTATTTATAGAGTTTTACAAGATCTGTGTGGGACTAAAGAATCCAAAACAATTTTTAAGCAACTTATGGATATAATTACAATTTTGTCTTTAAAATATCTCAAATAATAAACCAAAATACTATGACATTCAAAAAGACTGGAAGGATTACTCCAAAATAATAATGGTTATATCTGAATTCTGGAAACAGAAAATTTCCCTTCTTCTACTAATTTACTTATTGGTTACAGATTTTCTTTATGACTTTATTAGTTTGAATTACTCTTAAAATAAAAATACATTTAAGACATTTAGAAATAATTATGTGTAAATTTAAACTCTAGGACCTCTGGGTAAAGACCCTAGGAGTCTTCTTATGAGGCAAAGTCCACAAGTTTTAGTACTTCCACCCTTCATAACTATTTATTTCTGCAGTTCTCTGCAACTTTTGTTTATTACAGGATTTTTATCAGTGATACTGATGGCTGGGTTTGCCAGAAGACCTCTTCGTCTCTCAATGAAAACATTTTGGTATCTGCCACATCTTCCCTTTAATCTGCCAGTGTTCAATCTAAAATCGATCAGGATATCTACAAAAATTTTTATTCTACCTTGTCCTTATCTCAGCCTTCTCCTTCGCAAAGCTCTAATATTCTTGTCTTTTTATCAAAGCACAGTGAATTACCAGATTATACAACTGTTATCAAAATTAATAATAATCTGAATCTAAATTGGTTCTCTGCTTTCTGAATTCCTCCACCATTAGAGTGAAAGAGTAATGAATCAGCAAGAGTGAAAGACCATTAACAAATGAATGGAAGGAAATCATTACACAATAGGATATGCAGGCCTACAAATTTCATATTTGAGGATTTAGTACTTTGTGTCAAAGGAAGAAGGACTGGGCAGTTTTGATAAGATCTTCAACTAGAATGGAGAGGCCTATGGCTCTGCTCCAAGCCCAGAGGCAGCAGAAGAGAAGAGTTTTAGGATGAATGGAGTATAAAATGCTCAAGGGAGAAAAAAACAAAGCAAATAACTAGAGGACACTGTATTCTCACAGCTTTTTCTCAGTATTAAGGACTTGAACTTTGAAAAATTGCTGCTCTAAAGTTTAAAAAAAAATAAAACAGATAACAAAGGAGGAACTGTGGAGGCAATACTTTTTTCCTTAAATTTTTGTACACAGTAAAGGAGATATAGGTTAGGCCAGCAAAAGAACATTAAAGCAAGTTGTATTATAGTAAAATGACACCTTTAAAACCATATTCCTATCCTCAAATTTAGTGCCACACTATCATATTTCTGGTCTTAAGTATTAATTGTGCTAAAGTGATAGTATATTTAAACTGATTTCTTTTTCAAACATAAAGTACCGTAACAACTTTCTTATTTCTGGGAATAGAAAACAAAGGATAAGTACACTGTAAAAACAAAACAACTATTTGGTTTTGATGTTTAGAATTAAAGGACAATCATTTCAACTCTCAATTGTTTGGGGATGATAGTAGTGCATTGGGGGTGGGTCATTCTTATATCTCCAGCATGGAATGCAGGTCTGTAATTCTGAGTTAGTGGAACATGTTACTCTTAAATAATGACACATAATATGAACAACTTTTTCACTCCTCACCCTGTAAGACTATCATTACAAAGCAGTGGAAAAGGAGAATGGTGTATCCCTCACAAACTATTAAAAAGATGTTTATAATTTCCATAAGCAGAAATGTCACTTAGTACAGTGACTCCTGCCAATTATATTTGGTCCCACATTTCCCTGCAGATGACTCTGCTCATAAGAAAGAAAATACATGCTTTCTGTAAGTGCTAAAATTTTTAAAACATTTTCCAAATATTATTTCCCAAGCTCCTAAATGCACATCCCCAAAGACAGTTCTCTTAAAATTTTAAAAGTATCTGACACTAACATTTACCAGGTGTAGACTTGTGATACCACCTCTCACTGAGATTCAAATACAGCAATGTCTGCTTTCTAAATGCTACAGCCTTCTGAAAAGAAAAACTCATTGTAACATGCCTAGAAACACCACCCTATATCCTCTCTATCTGTAGTGATCACATTATACTCTTGTTATCTTATGTTTAATTTAATAGAATCAAAACACAACACTCTTTACCAATATGTAAAGTTTTGTACCTCTAAAATTTTCCCATGTCTCACTGAAATATAATGACTCAGGCTCTGTAAATAGATCAATAGTCATTACCTGAAGTCTCTTGGGTATCTGTCTTTAAGTCCTGGGAGCTTCAGGTGACTCCAGCTCTTTCCAGAGGCAGCTGTCAATGGAGTATGCTCTGTTCTCAGCAGCCCAAAATATGACGCAACCAGAAATTTCTCAACCGAATCACATTAATAATGGCTTCAAACAGAAGATGCTGCCCAGGCAATCTTGTTAGGTGAGTTCTTAGCCAGTGACAGAAAAGAAGTTGCAATGGATTAAAATCCTGTCCTGCCAAGACAGTCCCTGAGTTCTGTGCCTCAGGGTTAGATGAATTGAAAGTTTCTCAGCAGAATACAGACTCTCAATTCAGAAAATAATTTTCACTCAGTGATGGATGCAATGACCCAGTAATATAAGCATCTCCATAAAATGCCTAATCACCCTTCATTGTCTAACCCTGACACCTACGCAGCGGTCCCCAATCTTTTTGGCACCAGGAAATAGAATCTAATGCTTAATGATCTGAGGTGGAGCTGAGTTGGTGATGCCTGAGCTGAAGATCAGTTGCAAATAACAGCAACTTCTCTCGCTTGTCTGCCACTCATTACCTGCTGTGCGGCCCAGTTCCTAACAGGCCACCAACTGGTGCTGCCTGGACCATGGTCCAAGGGTTGGGGACCCCTGTAAGATATTAATTCCTAATTAATGCTTTGGCTTTCCTAAATTTCCTCTATCTTGTTATGTAAATTAGATATTAAAAGGCAGGAAACACAGAAAATGTACCCGGTTCTTTCAACTGAAGCCTAGAAAGACAATGTCTCATTCAATATCTATCTAGCTAAAAGTGAAATACAGGCTTTCTCTCTCTCTCTAACCAATCTCTTTCCTACCAGGCAAGCAGTTCCTGTGTCTGCACTAGATGGAGGTTTGGTGTTAGATAAGAACATTTTAGGACTGCATAATTTCTATAATTGATTTTCATAATTACGAGGGTATAGATCTAATCTGACTAAATTAAACCAACCAAACTTCTAATATGATTCCCCAACTAACATTTTACATGCTTAAAAGTCATCTGAAGAGGAGAAAAAATATTCCTGAATTTTCATCATTGATTTAGGCATGTTTGCATTCTCTCAGAGCATAGGAAATAGCTGCAAATACATTTTAATCAGAACTTGCATTTTAGTTAGGCAGTCAGGACTTAGTGGAACGAGGCTGATTTTAAATATCTTCACATTTCTTAGGATTGTGTCAGTTCATAATTACATTTTGATTCCAATTGCAGTTGGAATTGGTTTTGCTTCTGTTACTATTGTCAAGACATAACCGAGTAGATTTGAAGATCTAATTGGTTTTATTAAGTGATTTATGAATCGGGCAGCATTCCGTTTAGTTAGAAGGGTGCTCTAAGGAGTTGTACACAATGGATGGCTTTTATAGAAAGAAGGGTGAAGCAATGGAGCAATTAATACAAGGAAAGATTATTTTTATAACATCTTTTTAGGGAGAAAAGATTGGCAAGGGTTTTATTATGCAGGTTGTCTCTTTTTCTTTTGAAGGTAGGTGAGTGAAGAGAGCCCATGTGACAGATTACTTTACTGATACTTAACCAGAAAATTCCAAACTGGTTGATTAAGATCACATTTTTGATGAAGGTCGAAATCTAAGTTCGATATTATGGGCTTTAGCACAAGTGGTGCCAGTTTAGGCCTGTGGTTTCCTTTTTAACATTATGATAGTTTCACCAGTTTAATTAAAATTTTGTACAGATTTATTGGCTTTATTAGAAAAGTTTTATATCCCCGTTTTAACAGGCAATTCTACTAACGAAGTACTACATTCTACTAGCAGGCCATTTTGAGTCTCTAAAGAAAAATAAAACCTACTGGAAAAACAGTTCTTGTGTTGGCAATATATATACAACTAGAATGTAATCTATATTAGAAAATCTGATTTTGGGGGCAACAGAAATGAAAAGGTGGAGTTTTCAAGTATTGCATGGTTGATATTATTTTACCAAAAGTTTTTTGCAATGCATCTTTTACCCTATCCCCATCCTTCAATCCAAATCTTTGTAGTTTGGAGACTTTTATAGAAAATTAGTTATTCTTCTATTTAAGGGCTTTCTACTCTTTTATTTATCCGTATCTTATTTAACTTAACTTTAACCTCTGTCTATGATACCCACACCCCACATTCAACCTCCATTTTATTCTAAAATATTATTGCAAGATATTATTGTAAAGTATATATTATATAAGCATTTCACATAATTTTTATGATACATCTCATTCTGTTTCTTACTTGTCTTACTCTAAGTTATGCTTATGAACAAGATTGGTTACATAATATGTGGAGGCCAGTGCAAAATGAAAATATTAGACCTCTGTTTAAAAAATTAAGAATTTCAAGATGACAATAGCAGAGTATTAAACAAAGTGTGATGCCCATCAAAGTACAGGGCCCTATGCTATTGCATATGTCACACATCTGTCAAGTAAGCCCCATTTGTGAGAACACAGCATGTTCTAGTATGTACATGTGTTTTGTTTTTTCATAGAATTCTACATCCACTTTTTAATCATCCATCAGGGACAGATGATTTCATTTCTTCAAATTTCTTGGCATTACAAGCATCAACATTTACACTTTCCATTATGGAATTATGTGAGAATTTCTTTGAGACATATTTCTAGTGATGGTCATAGCTCATAGAATTGATCAGATTTATTGCATGTTGCCAGATTGTTCTAGAATAGACTGTTTACTTCCATCAACAGTGCTGAAAGTACCCATTTCTCTACCCATTTAGTGTGATAGTTGTGATGTAATCATGTCTGCCAATTTGTCATTTTTCTATTCATTTCATCTATGATTTAACTAATCGAACAGAAATCCATTTCTGTTTTCATATTTACTTTTACATTCATATTTGTGCCTTCAGGGTCTTCTTTAAACATATTTCCCAAACCCTAGGATACAAAATAAAAGGTCAAAGATGCTTTCCCTTTCCTTATCTTAGTAATGGCTTTGGGGCCCTCAGAGGAGGCTGGGCCAATCTCGATCTTTTGTTTTTCCTCTCTGCCTTATTAAGCTGGAGAGGTAGGTGCTTTTTCAGAAATACTTCCTCTTCTTTAATCAGGATTTCTAAGTTCTCCAGAGCAGTAGGGCGGAACACTGTAAAGAACAGAATAATTTCTGATTGACTCATGTTGTAGGCTGATGCTAACAATGATACTGATGACCAATGTATTTACTCAGCAGCTTGTGTTCTAGGCATTAGGGAGTTCTTAAAGACTGGGTCCCCAATCTGAACACTATATGATACTATAGTGATTGATACATGCCATTATACATTTATCTAAACCTATAGAATGTGAACCCTAATATAAACTGTGGACTGGGTGATTATGATGTGTCAATGTAGGTTCATCCATTGTAACAAATGATCTACTCTGGTGGGGATGTTGATAATGGGGGAAGCTATGCATGTGGGAAACAGGAGTTATATGGGAAATTTCTGTACCTTCTTTTCAATTTTGATGTGAATCTAAAACTGCTTTAAAAAAAATTAAGTCAATAAAATCTGTGCCGATAAGTCTGAACAAGGAATTTGGCATTATTTCATTTGATATTTTCATAATGACTTGTACTGCTTTTGGTTTATTGCTTTAGTGTACAATCCCCCTGAGGTTTATATTCTTATGGGCCTATGGACCTATATTAGCTATGAGGTTTAAGATCTCCATTTTAGGGAATGTAATTCTCCAATCTGTATACTACAAACCTTTTATAGTGTCTGTGTGAATAGTGCCTAGTATTCTGAATGTCTGGAGTATTATGCATCACAGGGAAACAAGGCTCATATATCAGACAAATATCAAAACTTACTCCCTCTGCTAATGACTGTAGCAATTCATTAAGGCATCTGATTTTCTAAGGGAGGGGGTATTAAATTGAAAAAGACTAAAGATCTTACAGTTGAATCTAAGGTGTCCTCATTTGGAAAATGTCCTCCTAAGAAGGAAAACTAATGTCAATCATATTTGTAAGATATCAATTGTAAAAAACATTCTGAGTACAGAGATATAAAAATGTAAAAAAATGCATTTAAAATAAATTAAATCTAGCTCACTACAATGTACGAGCCATAAAATCTTTTATAGGAATTTGTTTTATGATTTGAATTTACCTCTGGGTTAAAACACTCACATGCTTTGATATATCAGGAAGTGAAATCAATAAGATTCTGCAAGCCCCAAAGATCTCTTCTTTAAATTTTGTAGAGGCTTTAAGAGGCCACATCTACTATAAAAAGTTCTGAGACTGGTAACTCAAACCCTGCTTTGTAGATATAATGTCCATTTTACAGGTCAGACAACTGAAATTTAGAGAATTATAACATGTTTAAAGAACTAGCTAGCTGATGGTGAATAAATAACATGACATTTAGCCCTTCATCAAGATTCATAGAGCATCAAATGCCTGAATTGTCAAATTATGTAGCTATTTGATATTTTGTTATAGGTCTCATAGTCCAAATGGCCATCTGTATACACAGTACATATGTTTTGAAATGTAGAAACACAGTTTATATTTCAGTCCAAATGAGCTTTCTAAGTCAAGATTTATCTCTGTTTATTTATTTTCCAATAAGCTATATATACAGGTAGGGTAAAAGTACATCCATTCCATAAAATGTGAAGGGGCAAAAAATTCTTCCACTACTCAAAATATTTCCCCTACAGACTGGTTGTTTATGGTGCCTACCTTTATAATTAACTTGGGAATCAATATTTTTAAAGGAGGACAGCATTACCTGAATATTAAAGCCAGAAAAGGACACTACTAGAAAAGCAAACTATAGGCCAGTACTAATCTGTGATGAATACAGATGAAAAAATTCTCAACAAAATGCTAGCAAAATGAATTCAGCAGCACATTAAAAATCAGATTTATCTCTGCAATGCAAAGATTGTTCAACATGCAAATCAATCAATGTGTGACACCACATTCATAGAATGAAACAAAAAAAATTGTATGATCATCTCAATAGATTTCCAAAAAACATTTGACAAAATTTGACATTCATTTGTAAAAACACTTGGCAAATGAGATATAGAAGAAACATATCTCAATTTAATAAAGGCCACATATGACAAGCCCACATCTAACATTATAGTCCATGGAGAATGGTTGAAATCTCTTCTAAGATCAAGAATAAGACAAAGGTGCCCATTCTCACTTTTCTATTCAATACAGTACTAGAATTCTAAACCAGACTAATCAGACAAGAAAAAATAAAAGACATCAGAATTGGAAAAGAAGAAATATAATTGTCTTCATTTGCAAATGACATGACTTTATATATAGAAAATCCTAAAGACTCAACCCAAAAACTGTTAGATCTAATTGATGAATTCAGTAAAGTTGCCAGGCAAAAATTAATATACAAGAATAGGTAGTATTTTTATACACTAATGATAAATTATCTGAAAAAAAATAAAGAAATCCATCCAATTTACAATAGTATCAAAAACAATAAAATACTTAGAAATAAATTTAACCAAGGAGGTGAAATATCTCTACTCTAAAAACTGTAAGCCACTGATGAAAGAAATCAAAAAATACAAATAAATGAAAAGGTATTCTATGTTCATGGTTGGAAGAATTAAAATTATTAAAATGTTCAAACTGATCTTCTGGTGAGATTCTTTGGAGAGTTCCATTCATAACTCTGTGGACAAGGCACATGGATCTCTATTCCAGATGCTCACTTATGTGGTAATAATTCTAGCTTCTTTCTGCTAATGGTTTTCGGTCTTCTAGGCAGTCCTCTTGGACAAGATCAAAGAAAAGCATATAGTGACTGTCTTTCCCTGGCCCACTTCTTTCCTAGCTTAAAAAGCAGCCTTCAGAGCATCTCTATATCTTCAGCTTTCTAGGTGGTCAGACACAGGCTACTCTTTCCCAAAATGCAGGGTGTACATATATGTTACACTCTCCAAGCTGTTCTGTTGAAGTTCTTTTCTTAGAGGGGCAGGCACTTGCATCTCCGATTCACAGCATAGTAATCGTTTTCTACAGAAATCCTCCCCTGAAATCCACAATTCCTGACTTTTTTAGATCCTTGATATGTACGCTGAGAGAGGTCATTGAGAGGACACAATTGCTGGTTGAATTTTGAGCTGGATCTAGGCAATGAGAGTCTCCCTGCTTCTTCCCCTATCCTTGGAATATACATTCTGTCCACTGTTCCCACAGCTGGAGCCATTTACAAGGATGAGATAGTAAGGTATTGTTGAGTCCCTCTGGAATGAAATATATAACTGAACCTAGATAGATCTCTATATAAACTTTTAAAATTCTGGCAGGCAGGTACAGAGATCTGCTTGTCTTGTGGCTACCAAGACAAGGCCTTATCTGTAAATTCTCTTAGTAAACTTGCCATCTACTAATCTGGAATGGTCTTCTTCTTCCCTAGCTCCTTGCCCTCCATTTCTGGGGGCCAGTGTACAAATCAGTAATGTATGGGAATCTAAGAGGTGAAACATTTTCTCCTATCTTTATTGTAAGTCATGCATGGGAGCCAAGACCTTTCACTTTGGAGTATTGTTTCTATTACACTTGGACTAACAAGAGATGAATGGATAAAGAAGAAGTGGTATATATATATACACACTATGGACTATTACTTGGCCATAAAAAAATTAATTTGCACTCTGAAACAACATGAATAGACCTAGAAGGCATTATGCTAAGTGAAATAAGTCAGACAGAGAAAGACAATACCATATGATTTCATGTGTATGTGGAATCTAAAAAACAAACAAAATAAATGAACACACAAAACAGAAACAAACTCATAGATACAGAGAATTTTTTGAGGGTTGGCAAATGGGAGGGAGGTTGGGGAATGGGTTAAAAATGTGAAGTTATTAAGAAGTACAAATTGGAAGTTACAATGTGGTCATGGAGATGTAAAGTATAGCATAGGGAATATAGTAAATAATATTGTAATAACTATGTGTGGTGTCAGATAGGTACTAGATTTATCAGGGTGATCACTGTATAAGTTATATAAATGTCTAATCACTGTTTACACCTGAAACTAATATAATATTTTATGTCAACTATAATGAAAAATAAAAAAAAATATTTAAAAAAGAATAAAAGAGCAAGACTATTTAAGACTATTTAATGATATTCAAATCAGAGTAACAAGATAAGACTTACCCAAACTATATTTTAAAATTAATTTTAAGGCTATTGAAAATTAAAAATTGTGGTATAATATAAGAGTTGACCACAGATTTACAAAACAGAACAGATAGGCCAAAAAACAATTATAAAATAGCAGAACGTGGTGTAATACCATACAGTAAGTAGAGAGAAAAGGTAAAATGTTAGAATGGAAAAATTGGATTAGCTTGTGACTCTTAGAGAAAAAAAATTATATTTAGCAAGAAATAATCATTATAAAACATTCTTAAATACTATAATACTAGAAAACCTATCCAAAACTGACATTGTTAATCATGAATCAAAATCTGGATTCAGACCCAACTCTAAGTTTATGTTCTACTATTCTGCATGCAAAAAATAATAATAAAAGAGATAAGAAGTAAACAGTGAGGGAAAAAAATCTTTCAATAGGTATTTTAAACCATTTTAATGGTCAAAATTCTTTTATTAAGAGTTCACATGTTTGGCTGTGCTATTTGGGTTTGTTTTTCAACAATTCAACCACTTCAGTTTGTAAGGGCAGTTATTTAAATTAATTGCCCAGTAATCAGCCTAAATGAATTTCCTGATTTTGCTAGGTATTGAGTTCAGCTTTCAAATACAGGAGGAACTATATTGTAGATCATTTGCAACTAGAGTCCGAGAGATACTTTTGAATGAGGATGTTTACCTTAATAACTTGGGAATACATAAGAATGACTTTATGCTAGTGTCTCATACAATAAGTGGCAGACAAATATGTTTTCAAACAACCACCTTTTTGTGTCATTTACGATCAGAGCTCCTCTGGACAAATTTGCCTTTCTGAGTCCACCATGCTGTTTATTCATAGGGTATAATGGAGATCCCAGAAGGAGCTTTTAACTGTTAATGAGTATAGGTAGCTCATTTGGAAGTTATGTAAAAGAAATTAAATCTTGATATCGACAAAAGAGTAACCAAACAAGTCCAGGAAACAAAACCTCCCCATCACATACTAATTATTCTTAAAGGCATACCTTGATATTTTGATATGAGGGTGGAAATTCAGGGAATGGTAACACCTTAAATATACAAGATGTTATCGCCGTTAATAATGTACAATATATTATTAATATGGCTGATCTGTCGTATCACAATGTAAAAAGCTTTTTCAAGAGAAACAGAAATAAACTTGGTTCTGATTTAGGAATTAAGTTCTCTTTCGGTTAAAATCATAAGCTATAAATTGTAAGAGGCTCCTTATGTTGGATTAGATCAGGAAATATGGAGTCTAAAACCTAAGGCTTAGATTTTTCAGTAGTAATGTGACATTGAAGTCTTACAGGATTGATGTTATATAGGAGATGATGGGGCAAAAAGGACTGGGAAGTGGAATTTTATTAGGAATGTAGTATTTGCATAGATTGAGTTTAATGCGGCTATGTTGGAAAAAAGATAAACATTAAAAGCTAAAATGGGGACATTAACTAGGAATATCTTATGGCCTTAGAGAAAATGAATTGCATTTGGAAAAAATAATCAACATATAGTATTTCTCAAGGATAAATTACACAATTGGGATTGGGAATTATCATCAATAAATATATGAGAAAAAAGAAATAAAACAGGAAGGAAGACCTAGTATACATAGATTCTTAAAATACTTATAAACCAAATATAATATATGAGAGTGTTTAAGTCCTGATTTAGACAAATATTGTTAATGTGATATTAATTGAAATGTGAACATTGCCTGAATATTTGATAACATTAAGGAATTTTTAATTTGTTTAATTTTTAGGCATGATACTGATATTGTGGGTTATGTTTTAAAATTTTCTTATTTTTTAAAGTTATATAACAATATTTCTAGATTAAATTATATGATATCTAGAATTTTGCTTTAAAACAATCTGTGTTGGTTGTAGTGGGCTGTAGATGAAACACCACTGGCCATATGTTACATTATTTAGGATAGATATTTTGGGACAACACATTTTCTCAATTTTTTTGTTGTTTGAAAACATCATAAATAAATGTTTAAAAACATAACTAATAAGATGATGAAGTAAACCAAACTAAGGAAACTGTAAGTTTTGTATTAACTTTAGAAATATGTTTTTTTAGTGATTAAGCTAATCCTAAATATGTTTGCTATTTACATGAGATTTTAAGAGAATTCGGTGTATTAAAGGAACAGATAGATTTGCCACATGGAGAAAAATAATTTAAAATTGTTTTTTGAATAAAAATTAGTAAAAAGATTAATAATAGAGGCACATAATAATGTTTCAATAATTAAATAAGAGTTCCTATGTGTCTGCCTGTGTCGTGCAATAGAGAAGATATGAGAAGCAACATGGGTTCCCTGAATTTATAGAGTTTACAAATGTAGAAGAGTGATAAAAACACATCATACATATCTACTGTACAAAACAAAGAGTGCTACCAAAGGTAAAAATGTATTAATTAGCATGGGATCATGTGAAAGAGTTATTCGTATTAGGACTTGATTTGCTGGTGTGGAATATTGGACAAACTTGGATTTTGGAGTCAGGCAGAACTGAATTCAAATCCTGGTTCCAATATTTGCCATAAAATTTTGCACACAAAGCTTATCCTTGGCATTCTTACTTTGTAAAATTGGTATGATATTACCAATTTTATAGTATATTTATGGAAATTGTGATGCCAAAAATATTAAATATTTAGCAGAGTACTAGTTTTCTCTACCTTTCATTTGTGAATTTCTTTAAAATTTAATTCCTTGTTTTTTAAAAGATAAATTCTACACCATTTTTAACATGCTATTTAACATGCTAAATAGAATGAACACAGGTACCATTAATCATTAGAGTATGTAAATACCTTGGATGAAAAGGGAAAACCCAAGCAAATCTCCAAATCTACCCTCTAGTGGCAAATTTGGGTAACTACATGTTTTCCATAAAACTTATTCTAAAATAGATTGTGACTATCAAAACATTATTTTAAATAATAGTAAGAGTTTTTCTCATAAGAATAAACTGCATATCCTTGTTTGGCCACTTATGGAATTAATTTTATAGAAGTTAAATTCTGGAGCTGTAAAAACAAAACAGTGGTAGATTTGCAGCACATCCAATATAACCACAAAGCATGTTTCCATATTAATGGCATAGATATCTGGACCTATGTGTAATCTGAAATATCTAATACTATTAGGTCATTTAAAATTCAATTTCTTCTTCAAAATCTTTCTATAGCTGAAATAATCAAAAGTATGTTATAGTAGATGGAAAATTATCAACCTCTTTAAATGATGCCAACATTTGTGCTTTAATCAGTGCATTTTGTGGCTACAGACTGCCATATCATTAATATCAACATTAGGCATGAGGTTACCATTAAGATTACTAAGATAACATCATAAGCAGAATTTTTTTGTCTATTATTTCCACTGTCTCTTTTGTTTCATATCTAGATAAACAAGCTGGTAATAGCTAACGTTTGTATGAAATAGAAATATAAAAGTCACTAAGTTGAACAACATTTTAAGATATGAGAACTGTCTCTCATAAGAGATATGATATTTACCTGATTTAATGAATAAAAGATTACAATAGGTATAAGTCATTTAGAATTGTGAGTTTCTGATTATAAAGCATAGCCAAATGAAAGCAAATCAACAGCATATCAAAACATGGTCTGTTGAACAGACTTAAGACAGTGATTAACAGAGTAGAGATTCCTGGTTAGTACCATCAATATCACCATGGAAATTGTTAGAAGAGCAAATTTTTAGACTTAACTAGTCCTACTGAATCTGGAACACTGGGATTTAGCCCTAGCAATTTGTGTTTGAAAAGCTTTCTAGGTGATGCTGAAAGCTGACATGGGATACTATTCTTCAAGGTATTTCTGCACTTCTCAGATCAGTTTTTGTTCCAGACTATCTTTTTGAGGATGTTTGCATAGCAGACAGAGGTTATATTTCTTTCCAGGCTACAGGGCTAGTTTGTTCCTGAGCAGTATAACAAAATGATTTTCTCTGGGGCAGAGATTTCACAGGTTTACTAGTAGCCCCCTTCATAAGATTGGGAGTTTCCTAAATTTGGGGCCCCTCACTGTGACATAGACTCCCTGTAGGTGCAACGTCCATCTGGGTCTACTTCCACATCATCCCTATGGGACTTGGGAAACTAGAGGAATGTGAATGAAGGTCCTGAGGTCTGCTGTGCTTTGTCTCTGACCCAGGTGTCTCCTGTCTTCTGTGAGCATCCATGAAATTATGGTAGGCTACCTTGCTAGTTTGCAAGATTATTTGCATCTTTGACAGTTTAGAGCTACTGGATCAAATAAATTGGATCTCTCTCACTTTAGTTAGCTCTCTGCTTAGTTGTCACTTTTCAAAGGGTCCTTTTCCTATCCACTATTTAACAGTGCCTTGTGCCGTTCCTATTCCCCCATCTGCTATATATTTTATTAGCACCAATTATTATTGCCTGATATCATAACATATATCTGGTTATACTTATCATCAATCTCCACCATCAAACTGTAAACTCTATGAGGGCAAGGGTTTATCTTTTGTTGTGTACTTAGAACAATGTCTAGCATGTAAATATTAAATATAAATATTTGTTAAATAAAATATCAATATAATATATTCTACATGTTATACTTTTTAACTGAATAAAAATTTTTCTAATACAATGCAGATTTAATAGACAAGAAAGCTTTAAAAAAATTTTAACCTTATAGATCAATTTTGGCCTATTTTGTTAATAAGTTCAGAAATATTTGTATCATTATTTTGACAAACATTTGGCAGAAGGTATTAAAAATAACTCTGGGATATCATTCCAATACCTTCTCACTTCTTTTTGTTTGTTTGAACTTGCTTTAGAGCCAAACCATTTTCAGTTCTTCTAATCTGTTATCTCTTTTGTTGATTTGACATGTTTTGAATTCAAGCAGCCTTTAGAACTCTGAAGAATATATGTCGAAATAAATATGTGCTATGGGATGCTTTAAAATAAAGGTATGAAACAAAATTCTAATTTAAATTTAAATTTGAAGATTTCATGTTTATAACAAGTTCATATTATTGCTTTCTTAAAAATATAGATATTCTTCTCTACCTTCTAATTGACTAATTTTAGGTTACCAGATTCTATATTTACTGTAGAGTTTATTATGGCACTACTTTGTTATGATGCCTTGAATTTTTTCAGTTTATGTTAGCTATAATTTAATATTCTTGAGGTTTTGAACTTACTGCTATTATAGCAACTCATCTGAAAACTACTTCTTAGGGTGGGTTATTTGAGAAGATTCTTAATCTCATTTGTATTATTTGTTTTTCTGATAGCTACTTTCAAAAGAAAATTCTTGAGTGTGATTTTACTTGTATTCTTAAATGCTTTTCTTTGTTTGGCTTAGATTATATATATCATATGTATATATAATATAACAAAGCAGATGAGGTTTGCTTTTGGACGCTCAACTTCCTATACCTTCTAATATCTTCCTTTCTTTACTTTTTTCTTGCCTCCATTCTTTCTTTTTCATTCTAATGTCAATCCAGCTATTATCTTTCTCTCTCACTTTCAGAGAAAGCTTACATTCAACTCACATTTTTCTTTCATAAGATATCTGATGAAAAAGCCTAGTAACAGAGATATGCAGTATTACCCTGAGTAATACTTCATAAAATCCTCAGCAGCCCTGCTCCACTTAGATACCTCTAGAAATATTTAATCTGGCAATGTAACAACTATTTAGATCAGCTTTGTGCAACAAAATGTGAAGAATATGTGGATTTCAGCCCTGACAATACCAATTATATGACATTTCTTGTGGTATTTAACTTCTCTGAACTTTAAAGTTGTCACTGGGCAAATGATGAGATTAAATTACGTAATTGCTTAGCTCTCTTTTAAATTTAAAATACCATGACTCTTTGAAAAAAAAAATGAGTCATATTATTTCTAGTTGGAGAAGAGATAGTATAAATAAATAACTCCATATTTATGAAGATCTGGGATTGCAGGTTGAAGAATTTGAGCTTAAAGTAGTTGAAGCCTTTTGGCTCTCTGAGCAGCACCATGGTGATCAGCAAGAACAAGTGCCTTATTAAAGGCAGCAAAAAGGAAGCTGAAAAGAAAGTGGTTGACCCATTTTTAAAGAAAGATCTGTATGATGTGAAAGCACCAGCTATATTTAATATAAGAAATATTGGGAAATACTAGTTACGAGAACTCAAGGAACCAAAATCCCATTTGATGGCCTCAAGGGTCATGTTTTTGAAGTGCCTAGATGACCTGCAAAATGATGAAGTTGCATTTAGAAAATTCAAGCTTATTACTGACAATGTTCAGGGCAAAAATGGCCTATTTTCCATGGAATGGATCTTACCTGCGACAAAATGTGCTCCACAGTCAAAAAATAGCAGACCACGATTGAAGCCCATATTAATGTCATGTTGATATCAATAGTTATTTGTTTCATCTATTCTGTGTTGGTTTTACTAAAAAATGCAACTGTCAGATTCAGAAAACCTCTTATGGTCAGCATTAACGCACCCACCAAATTCGGATGATGATAGAAATCATGACCCAACAGGTACAGACAAATGACTTGAAAAAAGTGGTCAATAATCTGATTCCTGATAGCATTGGAAAAGACACAGAACAGCCTTGCCAATCTATTTATCCACTCTATGATGTCTTCTTTAGAAAAGTCAAAATGCTTAAGAAGCCCAAGTTTGAATTACTAAATTCATGGAACTTCATGGTGGATGTAGCAGTTCTGGAAAAGCTACTGAGGATGAGACAGATACTAAAGTTAAATGAGCTGATGGATATGCATCCCTAGTCCAAGGATCTGTTTAAAATTCAGACTTTTCATGGTGACAAATAAAACCTATTAATGTTTTAAAAAAAGAATAAGTTGAAGAATGAACAGGATCTTAGGAATTAGTTTAGAATATTAAGCATAGAGACTAGAGAAAGGAAGACCATTAAAGATGCCACTGCAACAGTTCAAACATTATGTGTTTACAGCGATCATAGTGGACAAGGAGAGGAAGAACTGATATTTTTAAAAGATTGACAGAAGAATGAATACAAAATCTGGATATAATTTACCTTAAAAATATTACCTAGCTCATTTCATTGACAAAAGGACTAAAACAATGACGACCGAATAAAAATGATCACTCTCACTAGTAGAATATGATTTCCCAAAAGGAGCCAGGATTTCCTAGAGAAATAATTGATTCCAGAGCATCAGTAGCAAACCTACAAGATGACAGGTCTGGCCAAAAGGACTTTGTAACCAATTTATAGAGGCTCTAACAAGCAATAGAGGGGACAATTTTAATATCAATAAGGATAAAAATTACATTGAACTGGCACACATCATATGCATAGGAACATGAATTTATTATAATATTAAAAAGAATATTAATTCTAGAAATTGAAAAAGAGAAAGAATTGTGTGTTTTGAATAACCAAATAATATATAAAGAAAATTTCCCCTTATGAAAGTATCTCCACATACAAATGAAGAAGAAATGATTAAATTAGAATGTCACCATCCTCTAACCTCTAATGAACTACTAGATCTGGGTACTGAAAAGAAATGACCACTGACACCCTAAAAGAGGGGCAGATAGGCATTATGATCCTCATTACAGAAAAACATAACATGGTCTAGGGAAGTAGTTTTTTTTTTTATCTTAATCTGATCAAGATTATAACTTATAAGAGTGGTTCTCAGTGTGGAGGGTGAACAATGTTATCCCTAATATGATTTTTGGCAATGTCTGGATACATTTTTGGTTGTCACAATTTGGGGTGTATGTGTACTAACTGACTAATGGGTAGAGGCCAGGGATGCTGCTAAATATCCTACAATTACCAGGACAGTAAAAAATTATCTGGCCAAAAATGTCAATAGTATTGAGGTTAGGAAAGTTTGATTTACAGGAAATATGATGGAGAGCGGAAGGAGTTAAGTAATACTACCAGAATATTATCAGCGAATCTCAATTGTGTGAAGTTATAAGAAAAAAAGACACAATTCCTTCAACAACAACAACAAAATTTAAAGAATTAAAAGAAAGGGGAAATATAACCTATAGACATAAGAAACAAGGACCAGATCAACCAATAAAAGGTAAAGACCTTATTTGGATTCTGATTCAAACAAACTGTAAAAAACTGACATTTATGAGTGAATTAAAAATTTGAACACTGGTTAGATATTTAATGATATTAACAAAATTTGGATGTGATAATGTATTGTTATGTTAAAGAAAGAGACCTTATCTTCTAGAAATACATCCTGAAATACTCAGAGATGAAAGATGTGATGTCTAAAATTTGCATCATGTTAATACTGGAAGAGAGAAGTGACTAGAGAAATAAATCTTTGAAAATCAGCTAATATATTGACAGTTCAGATTTAAGAATGAGAGATATTAGCAGAGTTGCTGTGGGAGCAAATATATTTACTGGTGTTCAAAAAGCAAAACCAAAGCTGCCTTTGTTTGCAAAACACAGACTAAAAGAAAGGCAGTTAACTAGAAAAGCACAGGAGACTATAAGAATATGATGATTGTTCTTTTCTTGAGACGGCAGAGTTGAAGAAACATTTGACTCCTTAATTTTTATTAATATTTGTCATTAGTCATTGAGATTCTCATGTCAACTTATTAAAGGCTGTCAACAAAGTTTACTAAAATAATTTAAATAAAGGTCCCTAAGTAATATTCTTATGCATTTTTTGTTGGTTTCCATTTTAAAAATAAAAGGGAAGAAGTAAAAATAAGAAAGTTTCCGGATTTCTATCAAAGGTTGAGGGACATGAAATTAAATTAAAATTATTAAATATCCATTTTGTAAATATTCATTATGTTCTATATTCTATGCTTGGTACAAGTGCACAGTATGTCTGCCTATATCATGCAGTATATTCTGCTGAATAAGATTTCAGCCTTGACCTGCAAGCACATCATCCTTCTTTTATATCTGGAAATGAGGTGGAATCACTTCTCTAACTGACAATAAAGGAGAGGGTATTGTAAAAAGACCAGAGATTCCAGCTCTATCTCATGAACAGTAAGAATTATTGGTTTATTATACCAGTTAAGTGTACTTTGGAAAGGAGAGAACAGTGCTGGGGGTCTGGGACACAGGGCAGGTCTAATGCAGTGAGGTGTGATAAATTCCAGGAAGTATCTCACATGTAGTGATGAGGTATTTTGAAGGCAGCTTGAATGAGCACAGCCCCTGGAGCATGGGTGCATATTTAAAGAATGAGACACTGGGGTGATATTTGACATGATGAAGGGATTCCAAGGAAATCAGCTTACCTGATTATAGTGTATCATGTTCTGAACCAGTTTCCCTAGTCAAAACATTAAAAATTTCCCAACTTAATATCCTAATGTAGAGAAATTTGTTATTTGGTTAATTTCTTTTGCAAAATAAAAATATTTCCAAGTAGTATAACTTTCAATTAAAACAAGTATTAAAAAATATTTTTCATTCCAAAAATTAAAACTATTAATCATCCAGAAAAGGTATTGATGTAAGTTTAAATGCAGCTTTGCTAGAAATAATTTGCTAAGCCATTAACATCATTCATTTCTTTCCTGCCCAAAGCACCTGTTTTCTTTCACATGGATTAATAGTTATTTTCAGCTGGTAGTCCTAGAAAAATACCCCACCAGGAGCACTTGAAAGAATATTTTTTAAATGTAGTTTAGGTAAAGTGTTAAGGGTTCAGACTCACAAGCTAAATTTTAACAGCATAAGAAATGATAACGGGGTCCAGAGGAGGATGTTTTGAACAAAAGTTCCTGCTGGATTATGTGATAGATACATATCCAGGGGACTCTAGAAAGAAAACACATATGCGTGCATGTATGCATACACACACACTTAGATGCATATTCAGTTTCCCAAAGTTTTTCTGATTCAGTTCAAGTGTTTAAGGGCAGTGTTTACTGGAAGGATATTAACAACATAGCCTGGTGTTACTTTAGAGCTTGCAAAGTACAATTGCATAGGATAAGTTGTTCAAATCATAGCCACTCAAAGAAGAGAGCTTATTTCTATTTTATCAAAATAGGAATTGGGGCTCAAAGAAGTTTAAAGAAATATCCCATGTTACTCAGATAGTAATAGGGTAGAGCCAGAGACTTTAATATAGGTCTCTAGTCTAACTTCTCAGCATTTGACCCTTCTCTACCAAGTGCCAGAGGGCAGGGAATGAAATGTCCACACACAGGCCTCTGGTTTTGCAGAACTGTATATATAATACATGTTATGTATATTGCATATTAATATATGTAATAGTCATTATATGTAGTAATTGTTATTTTTCCTACATACTGCTTACTTTAGGGGGCAATGTGATGATGGAAGGGAGCTGGAGAAGACAAAACTAGGAGAAATGACTTGTAATTTTTCTTGGGCTTAATTGCATATCATAGACACAATTTGGAAGCTACTCCAGTTCTTATAAAGTACCATTTTTAAATGATGATTGAAAAAGTAATCAAAGGTATTGCTCAAAATATTCAGAATAAAAATTTTAATGCACACAATGTTCAAGTTCTTATTGTCAAATCCACAAATTATAAATAAGAAATTGCCACAAAAGAGATTCAGTAACTCACAGAAGCACATTTCAGAAGCAAGAAATTTATCAAAAAAAGTGATATGGGTAGAATATTTTGTTACCAAATATAATCTGAAAAATAAAAGCATTATTAGAGGGTTACAAAAATCAAGCCACAGAAAAGACTCATTAATTTGTCTAATTTACTGGTATAAGTGTGAGTAGTGGTGATATCTTCATATTTTTATGTTTTAGGAATTTCAAATACTTTAATTCTTGCAATAAAGTTTTAAAAAGTACAGATATTAATATTGAATATTTATTGCATTGAGAACTGTACTGGCTGCTGAGAAGAAGTATAAGACACAAAGAGTTACAGTCTAGTTGGGGTAATAAGAGTTATGGGATAAAATTATAAAATAACATGGCAGAATGTCATAATTAAGTGTCAAGATGTGTGATTTCAATAACAAATCATTACAAGATCAGAAAGGTAAATGGTGACTCTGAACCACATTTTCAGCAGTCTTTAGATAAAGACAATGATGTTAGGTAGTTTAATAATTGCAAGAATTTAACCTAACACTTCTCTAGGAAAATAGACATTTTGTCATCCCCATTTGATACATGAGAAAATATGAGGTTAATTAATAATCAGGGTCTTGGGCTAATTACAACTGATTATAACTAAGATCCTGACCCAAACCTTAAGCCTCTGACTTAAGGTGTAAAGTGGTTTTTGTTCTTGTTGTTGCTTTGTTTTGTTTTTTTTACCACTCTCTACATTGCCTATCAGAAAATCTGTTACAAGGAGGAAATAAGTTCTGCAACAGTGTAGCCAGTAAACATACACAGGATCATCACAAAATTTGACATTTTGAATAAAAGCTTTGGCTGTAAGCAAAGTCTCTTAGGCTTTAGACACACATTAATAAGACTGAAAAGAAATGAGCAGTAGAAAATCATACAAGGAATTGGCATCGTTACATTTTATAGCTCGAGACTAAACTGTTCTAAGGGAAACTGCTGGTTTTGGTGGGCGGGAGAAGTAGGTAATTAAGCTTTGTAAAAATGTAGAGATTATTAATCCACTTAATATGGTATGCCTACTTAATATCTATGCTTTATTAAAATCTATGCTACTGCCCTATGAAATCCTCATTTAAAGAGGAAGAAGCTCTTAGGAAAAAGTTTGGAAAGCCAAGTATTTGACAAGGGTCTCAAAAACCTTGTCTCACTGAACCATTGCTTTTCTCTTTCACTTTTTTCCTTCCCTTACCTTTCTTTCCTATTTTTCCTTTTCCTAGTTTTCTTGGTCCAGGTAGTTTAAGTAATTATTAGACTATTTTATTTTGGTGTTATTTCCCCTTCCCTGCTCCAGGAATGGAATTATATAGTCTTCATCAAGCTGTGTGGAGTGCTTGGTAAATGAAACATCTATGAAGGAGTAAAAACACTCGTAGGCATTGCTAACCCACAGAAAGTAATCAAGAACAAAGAAAAAAATGGGGATATCACAAGCTGGACTGGGGATTCAAACATGGTCAGTGCTATTCAAGAATAATAAAGTAAATGTGTACATTTCCATCCTGCATATAAACATGACTGTTCATGATATTTTTGTTTTCTTTCCATCACTTTGAAATCTATGTATAATTTGATGTCTTAGATTCAGTTAAAGATAATCACATACTTTGAATAGGAATAGAGGAATAAGTAACTTTGTTTCATAGGCTTTTGGTATATTTCATAGCAGCACTGGAACAAATGTACAAAAGGCTTTGATTCTTTTAGCCAACTTGGGATTGTAGAAAAGGTAATAAAACCTGAAACAGAACAAGAAGAAATGGATGAAGCAGGTGTGTGTGTGTGTGTGTTACAAATGTGACATTATTTTGGTTTTACTAGGATTGCCATATGAGGAAAATTGAGAACTTGACAACCTCTGCTTAATCAAAGTGATAAGATTTTAGGATATTTGTTTCATTCATAGATTATGGGGACATGAGGCTAGAACTTTTAAAATCTTATAATAAACTTTTATCTGACTTTAGAAATAGGCCAACTTTAGGATAATCATATGGTGACAAAAGAATTATTTATACTACACATAGGTTTTGATGAATTTAAATTCATCTCATCAAATGAGATAATTAACTTTCAATACATTATGATATGAGTAGGATATGTAAGCAGAAAAGTTAAACGCAAAAGTTTTGAAATCTGACCAAACAGGATTTGAATCCCAGCTCTGTGTATTAGCTTTGTGACCCTGGACAAGTCAAACCTAAACTCTGAGAGCCTCAGTTTCTTCATCTGAAATATGGAAATAATAATGAGTGCTTCATTAGGTTGTATAGGAACTAAACAAGGTGAACTATGTAAAGTGTTTATCAGGATACTTGGCACACAGTAAATGCTTGACAAATGAGTAGCCAAGATAATTTGAACATCTATGTACAGTAAATATACTCAGCTCCTGTTCATAATTGGTTTTATGAACAGTAGCATATTAGTAGATTGGGATTTAATGAAACAGTTATGTTACATTCTATTCAGTTAAACTGCATAGAACAATTTTTCTCCACTGTTAATAATAGCATATTGATGAGACTCAAAAATAGCCTGAAAAAACTCTTTTACATTTAGATAACTACCTCACCTCTATAAAATACAGCCTGATTCTATTTGAGAAAGAATGGTTTTCTAGGAGCATTGTTAATTAAGGGATTCTTTATCGGTTGCCTAACTCTTCAGATCATAACCATCACATCACCCAGAGTAAGTAAGAATCATATGAGAGGAGCCTGAGTGGGTGTCAGTAGGTCACATATCAGGGCAGGTGACTTCTCAGGTGCTTGTTGAGAAAAACTTAATCCTAGATTAGAAAAAAATTTTAACAAGGATATTTATCTAACTTCCCACCACACAGAAGATGGGAAGATGTAAATACAAAGGCAGGAACAATGTTCAGAAATTTATGAGTATGGTGAAAGCAGTTACAAATTATCTACCAGAGAGAAAGAATGGATATACTCAAAATTCAAATAACTCAAAAGAGTAGTAGATTGGAGTTATTTGGTATTAGGACAAGGAATTCTGCTCTCGTCCAATTTATCTCAATAAATCCAAAGGAAATTATTTCATTGCACCTCAGTGCAGTTATTTTATAATGCTAGATCACTGAGAAAAGGTTAAACTATGTTTAGTATGTACTATTTAAAAAGGCAAGAGTGTATCATAAATTGATGCAGATTTCTATTCAAAAAGGTTAATTTTGAGGGGGGTGAGGAAATTAAAAGAATAAATTTTAGTAATCTAGATTGCCCCCTTTTATACAAAGGATTTTGAGTTGATTGTTGAACATGTACTATATAGCTTTTGTACTGTACTGCCTGGATCCCTCTTCAAGTCTAAGGAATTTTTTTCAAGCTCAGCTACAAAGGAGGTGGTGAATCCCCTCTGATTTTGCTTTTTCTCAATGAGAACCCAAGGTTATGCTCCCTTCCTGGGGCAGCATGCATTTAATTACTTGTCAATGTGATGGGTAAAAAGGCCTAGCCACCTAGCCCCACTCGAGAAGAGCCATCACATACAGAGTTGGCTGAAGCCTTTTGCTCCTGCATCACAGCCTAATCCTGCTTTTTGCCCTTTCACCTAAAAGCATATCTCTAAAAGCATCCTGAATACTAATCCTCCTCTCCCTGAGAACATGATCTATTACATAATAATAAGGACATTGGGAAGCTCTATCTCACTGACCTTTTCCTCCGTCTATACTTCTACAGGTGAGATCCATGATTTAGGACAAACTGGCAGTAAGATTTTCACAGATTCCTACCACCAATTTCATCAACTTTCCTGCATATGTGTCTATACATGGACATTCTGACTGCTTAAAATTGTAGTAGGAAGTAAAGTCATCAAATGAGAGTGAGGATCAACATAAAAAATGTATAATGTCTCATTTTCCTCTTCTGCTTCCCCTTATTTCTTTCCTTTATAGATTTCTCTCATGCTCTCTTGAGCTCACTTGATTATCCTTTCAACCCAACTACTCCATCAAAGTTGTTGTTATGAAGTACCCTTATCACTTTTAGGCTGCCAAATCCAACATCAGTTCTGACTTGATTTCACGTGACTGATCAATAAACCTCTTTCACAGCTGGTCACATTCTCTCTCTTAAAATGCTTTCTCTTCTTGACTTCCAGAATACCAGATACTCTTGGCTTCCCTTATAACACTGTCATCATTATTTCACAGTTTCTTTTCTTGTTTCTTCATCTTCTAAACTAAGACTGGCTCAGGGCTTAGTTCTTAGACTCCTCTTTTTTATATAAACTCTTCCTTTGTGTTCTGTCTCATGTACTGATGACTCATATTTTAAGTCTAGTATTATCCCTGAACTCAAAATTTGTATTATAATTGATGGCTTTACCCCTCCTCTTGAATATCCAATAGGCACCTAACACTTAGTGGGTCAAAAACTGAGCTCCTGCTCCCCTGATCACATTAGCTCTTCTCAGTTTTCTCCATCTTGGTTAATGGCGTCTCAATTTACACCAGGTGCTCAGGCCACAAATCTTGGCATCAACCTCGACTCTTCTCTTTCTCTTATACCCCATTATCCAATATGCAAGCATATCTTGTTGGTTTCACCACCAAAACATATCTAAAAAACACATCTATCTCCTAACTACCTCCATCCCCTCATCTAGGTCACTATCATCTATAGAGTCTTTTAACTGGTTTCTCTGCTCCAGTTCTTGTTTCCCTTCAGCAAATAGAGGGATCCCGTTAATGTGATCATGTAACTTTTGAAGCTATAGAGTCATGAGGTCAAACCATGTAACTCTTCTATTCAAAAATCTTCTCTGATTTCCCTTTTCACTTAGTGTAAAAGCTGAAATCCTTATAACAGACCCAAAGCCCTGGACAGTCTGCTCTATTCAACTCCTCCCTCCCCCATCTCCTCTCTCTCTCTCTCTCTCTCTCTCTTTTCCTCCCTCCCTCCCTCCTTCTCTCTCTGTCTGATCTGATTCACCTACACAATGAATAGCCTCACTGCTGTTCTTTGAATATGGTATGTTTTCCAGCCTCAGATCCTTTGCATTTGCCATTCTGTCTTCCTGGAACATCAGTCTTCTAGGCATGCAGAGGCTCATTCCCTGACTTCTTTCATGTCTCTAGAAAGTAGTTGGTGCTGTTCTCTATCTAAAATTGCTGTGTACCCCTCTGATGCTCCTTAATATCCTTCCCTGATTTTTCTTTCTCTCCATAGCATTACCATTATCTAACAGACTTTATATTTTAGTTTTTAATATTTGTTATTTTCTCTGCCTATGTAGTAGTAGGAAGACAAAGATTTTAATCTCTTTTATTTATTGCTGTATTCTTAGGACATCTTCTAGGTGCTTCATTAACATGGTTGAATGAATGGAAAAAATTCAGTTCAAAGGCCATGTGGTACAACGTTTCAGAGCATGGGCTTGGGAGTCAGATTGGCTGAACTGGTACCTGATGATTAGTGATGCTGAACACCTTTTCCTCTGTTTCACTGGCCATTTTTATATACTCTTTTGTGAAGAATCTAAGTCTTTTGCTCAATTTTTCTTGGGTTATTATATTGGAAGAGTTTTTCTATATTCCAGGTAAACATTTGGTCAGATATATTTGTTGTAAATGTTTTTCTCAGTTGGTGGTTTGTCTGTCACTGACTTCAGTGTCATTTGATGCACAAATTTTAATTTTCATGGCATTCAATCTATCAAAATTTTCTTTATAGTTGCCCTTATTGTGTCTCATCTATCTTTGCCAAAGGTTGCAAAGAATTTTTCCTCTGTTTTCTTCTAGAAGTTTTAGAGTTTGGGGTTTCAAATTTAAGTCTACAAATCATTTCAAATTAAATTTTATATGTGATGTAATGTAGAGATCGAAGTTTTTTTTTTGTTTGTTTGTTTGTTTTTAGTAACAATATCCACTTTTGAAAATACAATCTTTTACTCCACTGAAGATCAACTGACTACATAGGTATTTCTGGACTGTTTCTAGATTCTGTATTGTTTCATGAATCTAGATATCTTTTTATACCAATACACACTGTCCTAATTAATGCAGCTTTGTGATTTAAGTCTTGCAATTAGGTAGTATAAGTCTTCCAAACTTTTTCAAAATTGTCTTGGCAATTCTAGATTAATTGTAATTCTATTCAAATTTCAGAATCAATATAACAATTTCTAGGGAAAAAAAGGCCTAGAGGGAATTTGACTGCAATTTCTTCAAATATACAGGCAAATTTGGAAATAGTGGATATCTTAATGAATTATATTCTAACATGAACATATTTTTTTATCTGTATTGCTATTATAACTGTCCATAATATTGTAAACATTTGAAATTTCCTGTTACAATTATTTCATGTTAGTATGCAAACACACAATTTATTCTTATATATTGATCTACCTTGAAACTTTGCAAAATTTTAGCATTATTTCTAGCCTCTTGGATGATTTAATCTTCCTAAAGAGAGGATTTACTTTTGCTTCTGACTGATAGCCAAGGCATTAGTAGTCCCAAATCATCCAAGTACATTGGGAATTCATGTGATTCAAAACTGGGCTACAGTCCCTGAAAGAGGAATCAACTTCCGGTTCGACTTTATCCTTAGGGGACAGTACTTGTAAGTTCCACTCAAAAGCCTGAGAATCGAACTTAGTCAGAAAAACTTCCAATTACAATTGGAATTACAATTTTTATTCTCTACAATTCTTTTCAGGCCCATCTGCCATACTCTATTGAACATGTCTACACTTTTCTGGTGTGTAGGAGGCTCTTAGATCTTTCATGCAATAAGCTGCAGTGCACATTTTGTAAAGCTACCCTCACATCCATTTATCTAGAAATATATCTCAACCACTGCTATTTTAAACACACACACTAGGCTGAAAAGGCAACTGTAGTCTCCCCAGGCTATTCCACTCTGGGAAATGAGGCACAACTTCTCTATGGTTTCTATGATCTTACTACCTCTGGGACTTGGCCTGAAGTGGGGCAGAGGGCAGAAACATTACACTGGCATTCAGGCTCTCTTTATTCTTTTTCTCCCACAAATCCCTTATAGCTTAGAAAATGTTTTCACTCTTCATTCAGCATGGTGAAATATAAGTTTTCATATCAACAAGTATTCTTCTATACTCTATTTTAAAATAAAATCATATATGCTCATATTTCTGAAAGAAAAAACCCACCTTTCTTAAAAAGTTATCTTCAATTAAAAACATTTTTAAGTATTATTTTTCTTTTAATTATTTCCATTTTATTTAGAAATCAACAGACTTCTTTCAGCTGAGTTATAACCCATTTCCCCTGATATAATGTCACTGATTTAATGAATGGAAGGCCTAGGAACAATGAAAAAAATATTTTTTAAAATTCCAGATTTTATTTAAATAAGTGGAAAAACATTCACAGTAAGAAAAAGTAATTGGTTTTTAATAGAAATTATATAGGTCTTTTAAGATACAGTACCATGGTTTTATATATTTCTTTGGATAATATCAATGATTTCCTGGTAAACTTGATTATATACATCTAATCCAAACAAAAAGTCTATATGATTGTAGTAAGGAATTGTTTTATGGTAAATATTGTTTGTGATTTCAGAAAGTAAAATTTCAGTATCTTCAGGATCAGCCATCAAGTCATTTTCACCATTCCAAGTTGCAGTTGACACATTCATGTTTGTCACATTGTACAATGGAGCAGTTGTCTAAATACAAATGAATAAAAATAAGAGTTTTCACAGGGAATGGAACCTGGAAAGTGTTTTCTTTTTTTTTTCTTTTCTTTTCTTTTCTTTTTTTTTTTTTTTTACTAATTCTTTAAATAATAAATTAAAATACTGTTTTTAAAATAAGCTGAACCCGAAGTAATTATTCCTATGGAAGTAGTGTTTATAAAACCATATTTACTATAATTTTTGCTTAGAAATAAATCAAATCTAGATAGTTTGTTCTAATCTAGAATGTTTAAACAGTCCACAGAGGTAATTTCAGTTTTATTTGTAAAGTATGAAAGTATTTTAATCAAAAATTTCTGTGGCTGTATAACTGTCAATATGCTTATCAATAAATTACAAATATTGGCAGTCAAAGTCAATTCTGATTTTATAGAATTTGATCTTTATATTTTACTTCATAGTTTACATGGGCAGCCACATCAGACATGGAGTTTAGCTAAGGCTGAAAAATATGGTGGAAAAGCATTAACTCTAAAGATAGACTTGGGTTCTAATAATTCAAGACTTTTATTATTATATTCTTATTATTCTTATCAATTTCTCATTAACTTCTACTTTTTTCCTAGTTATTATGTTTTATTTATTGTATCTTCTCAAATAAAGCAGTTTAAGGGTCAAATAGTTATGTTTCTTATTTAACCAAGCACAGAACTATGCATATTATACTCATGGTATTTTTCCTTTTGAGGGGTGATTAATTATTCTAGTGCCTGTCAACTTTTCTAGGCTGTTCCAAGATATTTGTTAAAATACATAAAAAATAAAATATATAGGAAACATGGAAAAGCCATTTTGGCTGGATGTGACAATATGGATCCAAAGTAACATGATTTTCATCTATTGGTCCTTTTCTTGTGTTATTGTACTCTTTGGCTTTACAGATGAGCCTTTATCTATAGCAAGACCTTCTGAACTGATCAGGGGGATAGTTTTTAGTTTATACATAATTATGTACCTGATTATAATGAATCAAGTTCAGAGCAGGACTGCCCCAGTCAAAAGCTTTCATGTAACTAGAATTGAAAAGCTGAAAGAAAAATTAAAATGTAAGACTATACTCCTTTTATTCATTATGCTGGCAGTTGATACAAGTTAAGTATGCATTGTACATATAGCCCCTTTGTACTGGGTATGTCGTTATTTGTGTAGGTAGACTTCCTTGCTCATCCCTTCCTTTGCATAGAGTTAGAAATGGAAGAGGGAGTTGTGGGGCAGGAAAATCTACAGAATCTAATTCTATCTTCTTCACATAAGTGAACATCTCCCCAAGACCTTTTACCTTATTAAAGGGGGCCTGTGTGTTTGGGGTAACACCAGGGTTCCCCAGAAAGCCTCAGCTTTATCTATAGAGGTCACAAAGGTGTGTCTACAACTAAGTGCTGGGATTAATATAACACTTCCCTAAATACTTTTGCTTCACCAACAGGACTCAAGAGCATGTTCCATCTCTTGCTTCACTCTTTAACACTTACAACCTCATTACCACTATCTGTTTTGAGCCTATTAAATCTAATCTAATTATGTCCATTTTTCCCCCTGATTGTTTTCATTACAAGAAAGTTCAGACTCTCAGGTTACCCATCTTCTTTGGTACTCTAAACCCTGCAAGTCCCATACATCCCCATATTTTATCTTCTCCCAACTCTATCTAACTCCTAAAGCTGTCTCTGCCATGTGGAATCCCACCATCAGCCTATATCTTAAAAAAAATTTTTTTTTTAAGTTTCACTTACAGTTGACATTCAACATTATACTAGTTTCATGTATATAGCACATTGGTTAGACATTTATATAACTTATGAAGTGATTCCCTGATGTCTTACACCTACCTAATATCATATATGGTTATTATTATTTTATTGACTACATTCCCTAAGCTGCACTTTACATTCCTGTGACTATTTTGTAACTGCCTATTTGTACTTCTTGATCCCTTCACCTTTTTCATTCAGCCCCCAACACCCCGCCCATGCGGCAGCCATCAGTTTGTTCTTTGTATCTATGAGTTTGTTTCTGTCTTATTTATTTTGTTTTTTAGATTACACATATAAATTAAATCCTATAGTATTTGTCATTTTTTGTCTGACTTATTTCACTTATCATAATACCCTCTAGGTCCAACCATGTTATTACAAGTGGTAAGGTTTCATTCTTATAACTGAATAATATTCCATTGCATGCACTCGCGTACGCACGCACGCGCGCGCGCACACACACACACACACACACACACACACACACTCACTCCCCATATCTTCTTTATCCATTCTTCTTTTGAATGGAGCATTTAATCTATTTACATTTAAAGTAATTATTGATGTGTGTGTGTGTGTATAATATATATATATATATATAGTTATTGTCATTTTATTAATTATTTTCTGATTGTTTTTATAGTTCTCTGTTCCTTATTCTCTTGTTCTCTCATATGTTGATGGCTTTTGGTAGCATTGGGTTTGGTAGGGTTTGGATTCCTTTCTCTTTATTTCTTGTACTTCTCTTGTAGATTTTTAGTTTGTGGTTACCATGTGCTTCATATAAACCAGGCTATGTTTATAGCAGTCTATTTTAATTTGATGGTCACTTAAGTTTGAACACATTCTAAAATCATTACTTTTAACTCATCCATGTTTATGTTTTTGTCATTATTTTTTACTTTGTGTGTGTGTATCCCTTACTGTTGTAATTACACAGGATCTCTCTACTTATGACTTTTAAACTTTGCACTAGCTTTAGCATTGGTCAATCCACAGCTTTTATTATGTGTTTGCCAGTAAGGATTTTTTTCTTTGCAATATTTTCTTATTTTTAATTTTTTTCATATTTTTGATTTTTTTTCTCTTAAAGAAGTCCCTTTAAGATTTTTTGGTAATACTGGTATGATAGTGATGAGCTCCTTTAGCTTTTTCTTGTCTGGGAAACTCTTTATATCTCCTTCAATTCTATACTTGATATTATTCAAAAGGCCAAGAAGTGACCTTCAATTCTAAATGATAGTCTTGCTGTGTAATCTTGCTGGTAGCTTCTTGCTTTTCATCGCTTTACATATTTTGTGCCAATCCTTCTGGCCTGCAAAGTTTCTGTTGAAAAATTAGTTGACAATCCTATGGGAGCATCCTTGTAGGTACTGTGTTTCTCTCACCGCTTTAAAGAGTCTCTTTGTCTTTAATCTTTGGCATTTCAATTATGTGTGTCTTGGTATGGGGCTCTTTGGGTCATCTTGTTTGGAACTCTCTGTGCTTCCTGGACTTGTATTTCTACTTCCTTTGCCTAGTTAGGGAAGTTATCAAACATTGTTTCTTCAAATAGGTTCTCAATCCCTTGCTCTGTCTTTCCTCCTTCTGGTACCCCCATGACATGAATGTTGTTATACATGATGTTATCCCAGAGATCTCTTAAACTTTTCTCATTTTTTTAAAATTCTTCTCTCTTTTTGCTGTACCGATTGGGTGTTTTCTGCTACCTTGTCTTCCAAATTGCTGATTCAATTTTCTGCTTCATCTAATTTGTTGATGCCCTCTAATGTATTCTTTATTTCAGTTATTATATTCTTCATTTCTGAGAGTTCTTTTTTATGTTTCTCCTTTTTCATGTTTCCTATCTCTTTGTGGAAGTTCTCACCGAGATCATCTGTTCTTCTTCTAAGTGAATTAAGCATCTTTATAAACAGTATTTGAACTCTGCATCTGTAGATTATCTTCATTTTGCTTAGTTCTTTGTCTGGAGTTTTGTCCTGCTCTTTCACTTGGGACATATATTTTGGTTTCCTCATTTTGGCTGTCCCTCTGTGTTTGTTTCTATGTATTAGATAGGTCTGCTATTCCTTGCAGTCATGGCAGAGTGGCCTTAACGTAGAAGGTATCCTGTGGGGCCCAGTAGTATAGTCTTTCTGTTTGCCTGATCTGGGTATTCCAAGGGTATCCCTTTTGTGCTCTCCTGTTGTAGCTGAGCCTCGATTGCTGTTGGCACATTAGTGGGTAGGACTGATTCTCAGGCTGAGTGGCTGGGAAGACTGGCTATGACTTTAGTGGAAAAGCTGTTGTGTCGGGGCTGACTTCATAGAATGGGATTGACTTTAATGGGGTCTGGTGCATGCTGAGTCTACCCTTTGAGTGTGTTGTTTATGATGCTAATTGATTGATGCTCTGGTGTGGTCTGAAGCTGGCCACCAGGTATACTGGTTCTGGAGGCTCTTGGGAGGTACTCTGGTGCAGGCTAAGTTCAGCTGCTGCCTGTGTCCGGCCTGGGAATACCTGGTAGAAGCTACAAAGTGATCTGTGGTTGGTAGCTGCCTGTTCTGGGCTTAGAGGAACTTGGAAGTGGTTATGCTGGGAACCAAGACTGGCTACCACTAGTGCTGGGCTTTGGGCCACTTAGCAAGAAGTATAGACACACTGAGGCTGGCTGCTGTTTTTGAAGGCTTTGTGGACCTTTTAAGAGATTTTAGGAAAGTATACAATGTGGGCCCAGGCTGGCTGTTTGTATGGATTAGCCTCTGGATTATAAGCCTGTATCTTAAAATTCTCTGAATGGCTTCCTTACCTTCTTGCTCTATTGAAGATTTGATTTTCTCTGAGAACACTTCTTCATAGCTCTTTCCTTTTACCAAAATTGTCTAAGGTAATTTATGACCTGACATTTGTAAAACTTTGGTCAATTCTGAGAAATTTTTCATATTATATATGAGTAGCACTTGACATCATTCATTCATTCATCCTTTAGAAATCTGCTTCACTTAGCTTCTAGAATATGATAATTTCTTGATCTTCGTTTTTTACTCATTGTTCCTTTTTAGTTTCCTTGGTATATTCAGTCTCTTCTACCTGACTTCTTAATATTTTCATGTCTTAGTACTCCATTCTTGCTCCTCTTTTCTTCTTCACCTATACTCATTCTATTTGTGTTCTCATCTAGACTCTTGGCTTTAAATGTCCTCCATATTAAAAATGTTTATCTCCTTTTATAAGTCTTTCTAAATTCTAGACTCCTATACAAAACTACTATTCAAAATCATTACTTGGATGTCTAAAACTTAATATCTTCAAAAGAGAACACATTGTCTTGCCACCAAACCTACTCCAACGTCAAGCCTCCCTATCTCCTTTAGTGGTAATTTCATCTTTTTATACTTAAGTCAAAAACTTTGGAGTCTTCCCAGACTCTCCTCTCTCACCTCTCATAGAACCTATCATTAAATTTTGTTGGCTCCATGTTCACAATATACATATGTATATTCAGAATCTGACCACTTTCTTCACCTCAAGTGAGAGTATATCAGTGCAAGGCATCATTAATTCATTTAGATTACTGTAATAATCTCCTAAACTTCTCACTGCTTCTACATTTGCCCCACCACAATCTACTCAAACAGTGACCAAAGTATTCCTTTAAAAATGTAAATCATTATCACATCACCTTCCTACTCAAAAACCTGCAGTGGTTACCCACTTTGTACAGAATGCCAAAGTCCTTACAATGGTGTACAAATTCCTTTCTGATTACCTTTTACTTCTCTGCCCCTGCACCATCCCACCTCTCTTTCTACTACTCTCTCCCTTAATTGCTCATGTTAGCCACACCAGCCTCTTAGCTGTGCCTCTTAGAAATACTCCTAAGGGATTTGCATTGGCTAGTTTCTCTATCTGAAAAGCTCTTCCCCCACATATTCACATTGCTAACTTTCTCACCCCCTTCAATCTTTTCTAAAATGTCACCATCTCATTGAGGCTTGGCTTAATGTCTCTATTCAAAAACACAACCCACTACCCAGCATGCTTCAACTTTTTTTTATCTCTTTCCTCTCATTTTTCCATAGTTTTTATCCCCTTCTAACATTTCAATAATTTACTTATTTGCTATGTGTATTGTTTGCAGTTTGTATATCTAGTAATAGAATATAAGCTTAGAAGACAAGAATATTTATTTTGTTTATTGATGTATATCATGAGCATAGAAGAATATAGGGAATATAACAGGTGCTCAATAAACAGTTTTAATGGTTGAATAAATGCAAAGGTTGCTTCAATTTTTTTGATCTAGTTATCACCAGGGATAAACTAAATCTAAAGTCATTATAATACAGATTTTAAATAATTTATTTCAAAACTACTACTAAGTATATTTAACCATCTTTTAAATGAAAAAGCCCTTAACCAGTATCTTAATGATATTTTAAATTTATTTAGTGCTTATTAAATTTAAAGAACAGTTATAATCATCTTGTTTAATTCTCATATTTTTATTAGGTCAGAGAATTATTATTAAATTTATTTTGATAAAATTAAGGAAACTGAATTTATAAAGATTAAATAAGTCTGTTCAATGTTACACTGCCAATAAAGTTCAGAGAAAGGATTCAATGTCCATATTTTGATCTCAGTAATAATATTCTTTCTGTGATATTATCCTGGCTCTCAACATTTAGATGATATTCACACTAAATTTTTTTCTTCATCAATATTAATTCCACAAATATTCTTAAGTATCTACTAGTTACCAAGACCTCTTTGACTTGCAAATATAAAAATGAGCAAAACTTGCTTATAGCCTTCATGGAGTTCACAATTTAACAGAGAAGAAAGTGTAGGCTAGTGAAAGACTAGGCATTAAGAGACCTGTGTTCTAGTCTAGTTCTTTTTTTTTTTTTTAAAGGAATAGCTTTGAATCTTTGGGCAAGTCAAATGATGGGCATGACTTAGGTGGTCCGTAGTTTACTGTTCTAAATTAACATTTTCTCATTCGTAAAACAGAAAATAATTATACTGCTCTGCAATTATACATTGCTTACGTTTAGTGGATCTAATAGATTATGATATTAACACATAACCTATAAAGAATTACACAAATATGTAATAATTTAATTTTACTTTTCTAAATATCATTTTATGTCAGTGGCATAAATCAAGACTAGCATAAGTAAAATTATCTTGAAATGCATTTTAAAAGTTATACCTGACTCCAGTGGAGTATATTTTGAAAAGATGTTCCTGCTGGGTTTTGTGACATATAAACATCCATACGACTCTGAGGGGTTAAAAAAAATTTTTTTATATTTAGTCCAATCAGAGAAGGTATAATCTTTGATATTTATTGAACTAAATAATTTTAAAAACTTAAAGTTAATTTTTAACAAATAATGTTAATAAAATAAAATTATATTTTAATTAAATACACAATATACTTATTAAATGTACAATTTTTACATTAATGTAGAAGCTATTATTGGATTTCTAAGCTATGTGGGCCATTATCACATACTGAAAACAATGAAAAATGACAGAAGACACAAAACACACCTTTTGAAAGCACTAAAGAACTGAAAACATAGAAATTACCAGGACAAATGGAAAAAAACAGTTCAGAACCAAGGAAATAGCAAAGTATTGAAGTGACCTTTTCCTTAAAGTTATCCTAGAGAATATGAAGTTTTATTTTGAGAACTTAGCTAGTTGAGGAAACAAAAATCAGTACAGGGCTTCCCAAGGCAGCTCAGAGATTCAAAAAGATACCCTCTCCATGATAAACTGGGAGCCCAAAGTTCTACACAACTCAAAGTGAAGCTGATTCAGAAATACAGCGGCCCTCGTGTCAATTTGTATTCTAGGTTTATATTGCCTACATAGTCTTTGGGAACATCAATCAGTTGAATAAGACATAAAAAAAATTACTGTGTTTATAATATGCATATCTGTGCTTGGTTAAGTAAGAAATATAACTATTTATTTGAGCCTAAAACTTTTTATTTTATTTGGGAAGATAAACTCATAAAATAATTAGAAAAAAGTAGAAGTTAATGAGAAGTTGATAAGAATAATAAGAATATAATAATAAAAGTCTTGAATTATTAGAACCCAAGTCTATCTACTTCAGAGTTTATGCTTTTCCAACATACTTTCAGCCTTAGCTAAACTCCATGTCTGATGTGGCTGCCCATGTAAACTATGAAGTAAAATATAAGGATCAAATTCTATAAAATCAGAATTGACTTTGACTGCCAATATTTATAATTTATTGATAAGCATATTGACAGTTATACAGCCACAGAAATTTTTGATTAAAATACTTTCATACTTTACAAATAAAACTGAAATTACCTCTGTGGACTGTTTAAACATTCTAGATTAGAACAAACTATCTAGATTTGATTTATTTCTAAGCAAAAATTATAGTAAATATGGTTTTATATATACTACTTCCATAGGAATAATTACTTCGGGTTCAGCTTATTTTAAAAACAGTATTTTAATTAAAGAATTAGTAAAAAAAACATTTTATAGGTATCATTTCCTGTGAAAATTCTTATTTTTAACATGCAAAAGCTGACTGAATTAGCCATAAAAGACCTTCTTTATGGGAAATTCTCAGGATAAACTTCAGGGAGAAAGAATGAAAAAGAAGTGGTAAATATCTAGGTTTAAATGAATATTATCTATATAAATAATATGTGGTGATGTTTAAAAATAAGAGATTTACAATACACAATAAGAATTGCATATAAGTCACAAAGAGGATAAATGGAGCGAAAGTATTCTAAGATCCTCAAAATGTCTACAAGAAGCATAAAAATATTAATTAACATTAGATATTAAAAATTATGCATATTTTATTTCTAGGGAAATCACTAAAAATAGTAATAATGTCTAACTTAAAAATGTAGAAAGAAAGTGATAAAAATTTTCAATTCAAAAGACAGTAAGAAAATATGGAAAGAGAAACACAGAAAAGAAAGAACATATTTTTAAAATACACCAAATATAAGAGAATATATTTAAATCCCAATATATGAGTAGTTAAATTAAATACAAATGGATTAGCTGTTAAAATTAAAAGATGAGGATTGTGGGAGTGAGAAAAAAGCCAACTTTATGCAATTTATAAGAGACATGTATAAAACATGTGTGAGGTGGGAAAAATACTCATTAAGCATTATGAAATCTATATGCAGCTTTATTAATATCAGAAATGGACTTTAAAGCATAAAGTAGAATGATAAATTTTAAAAATATTATTAAAAGACTCAATTTATTAAAAAAAATCGTATGCACTTGCTAACCTCAAAATATAACTATTTAACTGAACATCAGTTTAACAGAACCTCAAAAGGAAACAGACAAATGCAAAATCATTTTCAGAAGGTAATGCTCTCTCTTCTCTCACAGTAAGTTTTATCTATTATTATCAGACTTCTTTGCATTGTATCGTAATGGTTTGTAAAAATCTTTTCACTAGATTGTCTAAGGAGACTTATCATGACCTTGGTCCTCTAAAGGTAAAGGCTTTATATTTTCTTCTTTATATTACTGCCTGACATTGAGTGTTTAGTTTATTCTGCTTTACAATTGAAGGCAAATCTAAACCACATGGAGAAAATTCAAGGGAAACCTGCCCATGTTGCTTTGATGGCTTCCATGGTACACTAAAAGAGAAAATATCCACCTTTCTGAGAACAGGACTTCTGATTTTTGAAGTTTCCTTAAGCAGTGATTTTGGAGTTGACCAGATGTGACAATGTGAATATACAACTAAATGAGTTATTACAGAATAGTGATGTTAGTCAAAAGAAGCAGTACAAATAACAGATAAATAGGTAGGGCCATCAAATACCTTCAATCATGTAGATCTATATAATTCTTTTACTCATGAACTATTCATTCACTTCACACTTTTACTTCTTTGTAGCAAATCCTTACAAGGCAAAGCTAACTCAAAAATGTGATTAGCTTCTGACTGCAATATATATGAGGGATTTTTTTCATTATAATAGAACTACTATATGGTAGGAATCTTATTGCCAGGACAATAGGAATAGGGTAAACACAGTGCTATCAAAATATGTATTCTCTATAATTTTAATCTTTTTATATGTGCTAAGACTTGTTTTATGTCTCAGCATATGCCCTATTTTGATGAGTGTTCCATATGAACTTGAAAAGAGTATATATTCTACTATTGTTGAATGGAATAGTCCATAAATGCCAGTTAGGTCAGGCTGATTATTAGTATTTAAGCCTTTGAATACTTGCTGATTCTCTACCTGTTCTATTATTTAATGACAGATAAGTATTGAAATATACGAATTCTATATTTTTCTATTTTTCAACTTTGTTAATTTTATTAAGTCTTTTTAATAAGCTGATGTCTTTATCATTATGTAATGATCCTCTATATTCTTGGTGATATTCTGTGTTCTGAAATCCGTTTTCTTTCATACTAATATAGCCATTCCAGCTTCCTTATAAGTAGTGTTTGCAATGTTATATCTTTTTCTATGTTTCTTTTCACCTGTTTCCTTATATTTTAAGTGAGGAACTTATAGACAGCATACATTTGGGGCCTGATTTTTCATCCAACCTGAAAATGTCATATATTACTTAAAGGGAATAGATAATTATATTTGTATTAATTATCTGTATGGTTGGGGTTAAATCTGCCTTTTTGCTATTTATTGTTATGTGTCTCCTGTTTTAAGATTTCATTATCAGTAGTTTTCAACAATTTGATTTTTGTCTTTATCTGTGTGTGTGTGCACATGTCTATGCGTATACACACATGCTTATCTTTCTTGGGGTTCAGTGAGCATCTTGGATTTGTAGATTTTAGTTTTCTTCACATATAAAAAATTTTGGCCATTATTGCTTCAAATGATTTTCTGCTTTTTCCAAAATCTCATAGAGTTAGAATCAAATGTTCGTAGTTTTTTGGCCTGATTCTACTCACTGCCTTTTTTTATAAACTGTGAGCTTTTCTTTCTGTTATTCATACTAACTATAAGAAATAAATTCCAAGTCATGCTCTATCTTTTCATAGATTTTAGAGGATCAAAAAGACCAAATCAAACTGAACTATACTGTGAATCACTCTTACTGTTCCAATACACACTGTGTGTAAAATTTTTCC
The DNA here is from genome assembly GCA_004027375.1 of Macroglossus sobrinus. Taxonomy (NCBI): domain Eukaryota; kingdom Metazoa; phylum Chordata; class Mammalia; order Chiroptera; family Pteropodidae; genus Macroglossus; species Macroglossus sobrinus. Next base: position 132,997 of record PVKZ01001202.1, on the reverse strand, counting down.
ACCTCAGACATCCCTATTCCTAAATAATTTAGGACACAACAATATTACAACCTATGATATTGTCAACTTTTGTCCCAGAAAGGAGATCCACAAATTTAAAGGCAAAGAAACCAGAGTATAAGCTTTCCTTATAGTTCACACACACACACACAGAGTTTGAGAACACACGAGTTCTCAAAGATACCACAGTATAATTACAGAAAATATAGCAATGCCAATTATACTACCCAAAATATAGAATGAATGAATATGGCAAGCAAAAAGAAAAATTATATTTATAATTCTTCCAGTCATTTTATGTTAGGTATATAATACTAGATGGACAGAATTATATGAGAAAGAGAATATATTAAAATAGTCTTTTTAAAAGCTTCTATGGCAGAATTTACACTGCTCACACCTTTATGGAAAAAAGAAAACTGAGTTCATTTATTCTATTCTTAAGTATTTCTTTCAAATTTATGTAATTGTAGAGCCCTCTGGAACTGGGGTAAGATCTTCCTGAGGTTGGACAAAATCAACAAATCTTTGTGATATGAAAAAATGTTTTGGAAATTAAGAGAACACTTCTCTATCTTTGAATGAATAAATTAGTTCTTATTAAGATGTTCTTGAAAAGTCAGGGTACAAGAACCAATAACAAGTCCAAATGCCACACTGTTTCTGCCAAATCTAGATTTTTAATTTGTTAAAAAAGTTTTAGAATGAATACTTATATCTTTTAGGGAATTTATATAGTAACTTGAGGATCAAGAATTTTGATGAAGTACATAAGATAAATGACAGGCACTAATTCTAATTACAAAAGGATCAACAAGGAAGGAAAGCAGCGTTAGGAACCAGGACATAAGGGGAGGAGTCATGGGAAACAAATGAATAGAAGACAATCTAAATTCAAGAAACCTCAGGAAACTAACACCCAATAGCAAAGGCTAATAAAAATACCCATCACAGCAGCTGCTCTCTGTGTTAACAGAAAGCAAGACAAATAATCCCATCACACAAATCAAATTAGTTTCACAATGTTGATATGGCCACAAAATCAGAAAGGCAAAGAATTTAACTGCTAATATATAGATAGATGATAGATAAGTATAGCTATATCATAAAATGACACACAAAACATAAAATAAGCACTATTAAGATTTGCTTTCTAAAAAGTGACAAAATACATTTTAATAGAACTTGTCCTCACCATATTTAAGTTCTTTGGGTCATATCCATACAGCATAAACAAGAAATCACGGCAAGTCTTACGAAAAATTTTTAGTGGACACAGCTTTGAACCAATAAGTCTTTTAAATGCAGTATTAGGTAAGAAGGCTTTGTTGCCAGAAAAAAACTGTAAAATAAATTTATGTTATTCATATTTGGAAGACCAAAACAATTCATTAAGAAATAATTTACAAACAAATGCAATATCTCACAGTAGTTTAAAATATTCAAATTGAGGACAAAACTTGGAAGCAGAATTTAGAGATGATTTGATTCCTGGATTTTCTTTCACAGTAAGATGTTCAAAGTTACCATAAGTAATATCCTATACTTTGGTAGGAAAAAGGCAAAGAATCTAGTGTAAATAAAACAAAAAAATTCAATTCATACATTTGACTGTGCAAGCATAGTCAAGACATTTTATTTTGAAAGTACAGAATCATTGTTATTTTGGGTTATCAACTACATAAAGGAAATAAATAACATACCTTGATCACTGACTTCCACTTGTATGCCATTTTAATTAAAGGGCTTCTTAAGTATTTAATGGAAAAAACTGGTGCTAAGGCAAAAAATACTTTGATTCTTTCAGCTATCTTTGGTATTGTGGAAAATGTTATAAAAGCTGAAAAAAATATAAATTAACTATTAAGATATTTCAGGCATGTGAGACTATGTTGAATAAGGCTCTGAATAATTAATTTATTCACTTTTTAAATTCACTTACCAAACATTTATTGATAATCCAGGAAGAGACATGTATATTGATCATAACATAATGCTGATTATTAGGATTAAAAACTAGTGTATAGACAAAAAATGGTGATAAATTAGCAATGTCAGTCAGTCTTGTAACACCATAGTTTAAAAATCAGAAACAATACTGAATATTTATATAACTGGCAATGAGGTAAGTGAATTTTTTGGATAGATGAATCTTATACTTTAGGTGAGAGAGTCAATAAATGTCAAATTGCTTTCATATATTTAAAAATGTCCTTGCTTTCTTATACAGAGGATACTAAATATTAGTTTACATTTTATTGATAGTTTAAAGTCATTAATAAGACAAAAAGTAGTTTTTCCCTGTTTGATATCAAACTATGTACTTGTGCACATCTCTGTTTTATTGTTTTTTACTCCCCACCGCCGAGTTCTAAGAAGTCAAATAACAAAAGAATTATATACCATATTATAAGTCAATAAGCTCTGGCACACATTTTTTTCTTATTTAAAAAATTTCCTGGGATTCTTGGTTCCAGGTAATTGGATGGCTGATAAAAATTTGGACTAAAAGTCATTCACATGGTTAATAAATGTCAGAGAAAAGATCTATGAAAAACAAGATTAGGTAGTTATTCAATACACTTTTGTAGTAAGAAGTAGATTATCCCTATAAGAAAGGGATATTCTTCATCTTAGAAGAGACTCATTTAATATTGGCTTCTATTATAAAATAGCCTATTCTAATTCTAAAGTAGAAAGAGTAAGTTTACATAAATAAGTTTATAATATCATGCAAGAGAATTATGTTAGGTCTTAGGAAATTTTTTCTGAAAGTTAAGTTGTTATGCATTAGGTAGAAGCATTAGTGTTGTAAGGACATGAAAGTTCTTTTCTAGTTGTCTTTAACTATATAAAGGCTTTTCTTGTCTTTGTGCATTTCTTAAGTTTAATTTGTCCTAAATGCAAAATCATAAATAACCTTTTCATGTCTCTCACTCATACAGCCTTACGTTATAGTTTTAAAAAGGAAAATAATTATGAAATTTCTATTTATAGAACAAGTGATAGTTATAATCTCACTTTGATCTTAAGATAGATATCCAACTTTTACCCAATTAGAAACAAACAAAACCACAATCTTGTTTTTTAACATTAATTCTTTGTGATAGAAGACTATGTGGAATTAAAGCAGATGTAAGCTTCCAGGGAACTTCTATGTGATGCTTGTCCCACAACTCTTTTTCACTTTACTAATAGATCTAAAAGCTTATCTACATCCTTAATAAGTATATCTACAAATTTTAAAAATGTAATTAAGGAATATTAGCAACAATCTTTTTTGCCATACCAATAGTAGTACCCTGTGAATGGCCTACATAAAATATTTCCTCTTGTCCTGTTTGTTTCACAATGAAATCAATGGAGGCTGGAAGGTCATATTTAGCCATCTCATCAAAACTACAAAAAAAAAAAAAAAGAAAGAAAGAAAGAAAGAGAGAAAAAGGAAAATGTACTTTCTATTGATGTTACATTAGCATTTGAAGATAATAAATAAAAGCAATTTTCAACTCTTTTTGGGTATTATCAAGAATTTGCATGGTATAATGTATCTAGTGAATAGAAGCTTCTAGTGAATAGAGAAGACAAAGTCAAGAGAATAAACTAGTTATGAGGCAGTCTCATAAAGAGGATGTTTGTATGTTCTAAATATAGTAAGGTAGGCTAACTATATAGGTTACAGAGTAAAAGAGTAGTTAGTCAATAAAGGTTACTGCTGAAAAATGAGAAACAAGCTCAAAAATCAAATGAGCACTCTCTAATTTTCAAGCTAAAATTTACATAAATTTTGATGGTCTATTGATAGCCAAGTTTAGAGAAGAGGCTTATATATTTTACTTTTATTCAAAACAAAGAAAAATGTTCAATACACATAAAATAAAATAAAACATTACTTAATTTTATTTTTACCTGAAAGCCCAAAATTCTTTGGAATTTGTTTTTAGGTGCATGTGTTTCCTGGACCATGTAGTCCCTCTGCTGTTCCCCATCCATACATCATAACCAGCATCTGCCAGAATGAAGCCCAGGCTGTTGTTAGGAAGATTGGAAATCCAGCTGCTGGCAGATGTAAGCAAACCATGTTGCAAATATACAACAAGCCTCTGAGCTAGAAAAAAATGCAGAAAATTTTTTGTTTTAAATTTTGTAGTATCTACATGAATATCTCATCTGAAAATCATATAATTTAAAAATTATATAAATAGAGTAAGTTAATATTTGACCCTATGGTATATCAGATCTATTTAACATAGTTCACTAATAATTTCTTTCAAATGACCAAGTGGGCAATTAAGTCATATTCCACTGAGATACATAAACTTTAATGATATACAATATTCAACTATCTAATAGTAATTTGGGCACTTACATATATTTTAAATAATATTACATAAAATATATTTATATGATTTTCCTACTTTTCATTTCATAAAACAATTTTATAATCATATTTTCAGTCATATTCAGTATAGGTGTCATCATTGAATCAATGTGTTCACTAGTAACTTGGTTTTAAGCCCCAAGTTGTCATTTACTCATAATTCACATCATTATCATCTACTAAAGTAATGCTGTTGGTGCCCTGCATAGATCTCACTAAGCTATGTTAACTGCTAAGTGTACATAGCTATACAGCTGTTCCTTCTCAGGAGAAGCACTTTTGGTATTATTGGCTGAATGGGCACTCCCACATTGGGGAAGTAAGAAGACAATCTACTTTGACCAACTGATACGAAGGTACAAAAGACTGAGTCCCTTGCTTCAAGGTTGGGTCCAACTCTGTTGTACTCCATGTTCTATATATGCCCAAGAGACCAGGCTAAAGCTAGACTCCTTGTCATATCACACATATACTTAACTCCTTCTTCTGTTCTCTTTTGCTTTCCCCATTACTTTTCTTCCTGATTTTCATCAATAAATAATGTGCACTTAACTCCCTTTCACAGGCTCTGCTTCTAGGGAACTTGATCTAACAGTTACTACCAAAAGTGATTAAGGAAGCAAACACTTATGGATGGAATTATGGAGTTGTATAACTTGCTGGCTGGCTGGCATTGAGTCTAGTTGGATTACTGAAAAAAAACTTGCATATTGTAGCACTACACTGGCTAAAATATTCACATTTCCTATGACAATATAGGAAAGGGATGACTGGCTTATACTGTATGTCTTGCAGTTAAGAGGTACAGAGGAAATATAATTCTGAGGTCTGAGAAACTGGGTAGCTATTGCTGAGTGTCAACAATGTTTCACAGAGAGAAAATTATAGGTTCAGGGCAATTAATAACCAATTTGAAGCAAAGTGTGAAAGTCAGAAGACCTCCTTGGCAGCATCTACACATCTTCATCTTCTATAGGCAGAGGGCAAACTGATGTGAAAATCATGGTCCAGACCTAATTGTAACAATAGTAGAACTTCAGGAAGCTTGAATTCTTAGCACTGGGAGGAATCCGTGCCACATTCAGGGCATTGATAGAGAAGTAGGACCCTGGGACTTGAGATAAGAGTATCTGGGTAGAACTTTAGAAACTTGAGTCCCAGATGTCCCTGAACTCACTGTCATTGCAGAAGTGATTCACTCCTCTTTGTTAGAGAATAATGCACCCTGACTTAGAACAAGGCTTCTTCTCCTCAAGATCTACCCCAATCCCTTTCTGGATACTCATTCAGCTAACTACAGTTGAATTCCAGTGTAGCTTGACTGAAGAAGTGTTGGGCCTGAGAGAGGAGAGACTATACACTAAAGGAGCTATAATATTTGGCTAATATGTGTGTAACAGCCGGAACTGGGAGAGTATGCCTAGATGTTAGATGACAGGGGACATATATAGGTCTGAATAAGGGAGAATTTGTTTAAATGGAAGCACACTCTTATAACACAGGCTTTAACAAATGGGCAATGGTTCATGAGGTCAGTCTTGACACTCTGCTTCGATTTCTTGAAAGCTTAGAAAATTCCAGAATTGCAATAGCAGACTGTGAAAGGATAAAAAGGCTTAGATGTAAGTATGCTAAATCTATTAAATAAGACCAGAACCCTCATCAACTAATTAACGTGCCTTGAGAGAGCTTGGAGGATATTCCATTTACCAAGTTGAAAATAAAAACACTGATGAGGACACCAGCAGAATCTAAAAGCTCAAAAGTAGAAAAATTCTGCTTTCATTTTGAGATATAATATAAAATGGAAAAAACATTACTCTCACTCTTATAAATAAACTAGGTTCAAATTTATGACTTAAAAAAGAAATTTATCAGAGAGCTCATGTCACAGAGCAAAAATCAGGCCCCAAATCTGAGGAGAGACAGGTGCTTTCAGGGAGAAAGCAGACATAAGTCCTTCCTTGTGTGGGAGACACAGCTCAGGTAAATAAGTAAAGTAGTAGTGAAGGCCAGGTACAGACGAAGCCTCTAGGTTCAGTAGAAATTGGGAAAGTCCATACCTTCCTGTAAGCTCTTTCTCATGAACCCTACATGAAACTCACAAAAAAGATTGAAAAGTCTTAAAAAAAGTATTTATTGTGGTGCAGACCTGTGAGGAGAACAGCAGTTATCAGGAGGGGCAAGAAACTAATCTTTCCCCCTTCAGCCTTCCAGAACAATACTCAATCTGTGTGTGGGTGGGGGTGGGGGGAATAGAAAGGGCAACAAACACTACACAATGTAAACTAACCAACCAAGTACTAGGGTAACCCAACCAACAGATTTCAGACAGACGCTCTCTGGGGAGATGCTGAGAGATAAAATCTTGGAGGTATGGGTGATATCCTTTAGAATTCGTTATACATCTTAAACAAATGGCCATAATATATTGCTGATTTCTCTAATTAGTAGAATCATGAGTTTGAGGGGGAAAAAATAGTGGGATTAAGGATCCCCCTCAGTAACTTACTCAGGAATTTGTACTTTCTGTCCTCACAATGTTAGGTTCTATAGATCTAGAGGTCCTGGTTCTGAGAAAGAAAATGTTTCTACCAGGAAACACAGTAACCATCTTAATAAACTTAAAGTTATGACTGCTGCCTGATCATTTTGGGCTCCTCATGTTAGAACACTAAGAAGCAGAGAAAGGAATTACTATACTGGGAGGAGTAGTTGGCCCTAATCATCATGAGGAGATGGGGCTGCTCATACATAATGAGGACAAGAAAAAATATTTGGTATTCAAGTGATCCATTTTAACTGCAAATGTACAAGTACAACAACTACAACCTGTTATGGACAGAGTAGCCCATAGAGATGAGGGCCTGGCTTACCATATCAGGAAGATAACTGGGGTGGCGGGGAGGGGCAAGATCTACTGGGTAGAGGTGGGCCTTTACCAGCACAAGTTATGACATTAGAATCAACTGCAATAGCAAATGTAGTAATTTGCCCCACTAACCTTTCTCTTGTAAATTTCCCCAGAAATTGTGACCAATTATAATTATGGAAAAGCTCTACCTGGATAAAATAAACTTAATGTGAGAAAAAACTGGATCTGAGTAGTGCAAGGGGTGCACTATTTAAGTTCCCCATCTATATTTCCTTTAACAAGCAGGTAAACCATTCTTCCAGCTGTTGTATTACTTTTGAAAGATTCACTGTTGCCTCTTTCTTTGTAAAATTGCCCCCAGGCAAATGGGAATTGCCTTACCCAGGAGATTACACTTCTTTCTATGGGGAGCCTTCAGGATTGACTAACTGATATGAGAATGCAAAAAGCTAGTTACCAAACTTCAAGGTGGGACCACCTCCATAGAGCAATTCATAAATCCATAAGCTCCTCTGAGATAATATTGTAGCTAAACTTAGCTGAATGACTTCCTTCCTTAGTTCCTTCCCCTGACTTAAACTGATTTCCACATTACTTCCTCCTGACAGTATTCCATCAATAAATAACACTGAATTTCTGCTTCAGGCCCTGCTTCTAGAGAACTCTAAGGCACTGTATTTTTAAATTATCTTTATATCTTTTATTATAGTATTTGCAAAATTAGGCCATATCTTCTGGAATGATTACTATAATTATGTTAAATCTATGTTAACATTTTCTGTCTAGTAGATGTCCTTTATAAAGATTCAAAATTACATTGATTGCAGTTGTTTCAAATTAATGTCCTGTTTGAAATGTACTTTAATATTCAAAACGAGAACTTGAGAGGGTGTCCTATAATATGAGAAAAATTATTTTCAGGGACAAAATCTAAAGAGAAAAGAAAAAAACCCTGGCTTTTATTTGAGCAGTTAGATGAATAAGCAAAATTAATCCACAACACATTCTGCTAGTAAGTGGCAGATATAGGATTATAACCCTAATGACAACTTCTAGTGCATTTTTTTGCACCTCACTCTACTGCTAGTAATGTACCTATTATTGGAAAAAAGAGTCATCAGGCTGCTAACAACCTGAAGTCTTTGCTATTATTAGAGGGGAGAGCCATTAAGATAAGGGGAAAAAAATTACTAGCCATTCTTCAAAATTACAGAATAATGTTATTGTGTTTCAAGTATTTCACACACACGTGTGTGTGTGTGTGTGTGTGTTTCAAGTATTTCTAACCCATCGTTCAACAACTTCTAGAGAATCAACATGTATAAGTAAAGTGATCCACAAGGAAAATTGGGGGGAACAACTTGTGCTCCACCACACTTTAAAACCACTCTGTGGCTAGGAGCAAGGGGAGAATCAGACTCTCTTCTTGAAGAATATAGAGAGATATACGAGAAATTAACTGTTCACTAAATCTTCAAATCTTTTTCTTGCCCTAAACTCACTGAAAAGAAATGGAGAAGTTAAGAACTTCAGGCCTCAGACAGTCAGAAATTTATGTTAAATATTACCTGAATTGTTATCAATTTTTGTCTTCCCATAAGGAATTCTATTAAGGCCAAGGATATAACCATCTTCAGTTACAATATTATACTCTTCATCTGGGTAGCCCCAGTAGGAAATAATTTGTCTCTAGACAAAGAAAAAGCAAGCTTTTCAGAATAAGACTGTTAGTCAATTAATATAATCTAATTAAGCTAATTTATTACTATAACAATGAACCTTCACATTCTCTCTCAACCTCAGGCTTATCTATTTTTTATTTCCATTAATTTACTGACTCATTCAGTAATAAATATTTCTAAATACCTATTGAGTATCTGTCTTATACACTAGGAATTTATGGACAAATTTTTAAAAATCAATAAAACCACTGCCCCCAAGATATATTTCAAGAACCCATTAATTTTTCTAATTAGTAATCATTTATACTTTTACTTACTCATCCATAAATAATTTTAAAATATATGCTCATCCATAATGCTTATAGCATCCATTATGCTTATAGCTAAGTTTATATCTGAAATCTTATGTATGTGTGTATATAGAAGAAAATTGATAAGTCTTCCCTGGAGTGAGGATATATTTATAAATATTTTCATCACAGACAGAATAAGGTTAAAGGGGAAAATGTGCTATAGAACAGTAGATGAAGAACATTAGTTGACTCATATAAAAATATATGAACATACAGATATAAATTTGACTGTAGATCTACTAAATGGAAAACCCCCAAATTGAATAATAGCATTGATTTATTTCAGCAGCTTAGCATTTATTTCATAGAAACTTACAATATTCATATTTGCTTCAGGGTTCGCAGATCTTTTATATCGAAAGGCTCCATGAGTAGTTCCAAGAGTTAGGATGAAAGACATCACTTTGAAAAGGTACCACATTTGGGATCTACATATAAAAAGAGATGTTAATACTATTAAAATTGCAGCAAGTAATACTATTTGGCTGTTTAAAAAATTCTGTAAGGTAGGAAATATTATAATTTTCAGATGAGAAAACTGAGGCTCTGAAAAATTAAATAACTTGTTTGAAGACAAACAGTGTAGATTCAGATTCAGGCTTGTTTTATTCAAAAATCTATGCTTTTCCAACTACCCTATTTTACAGCATAAATTCGCTCTCTGAAATCTCTGTTATAGTACTGTTTTGCCATATTCTGAGAGATTTATCATATATTGCAAATTAATTGATATCTGAGTTATTGATGTATTAGTACAGCTATAGAAAATCTGAGTAAGACTAGCAAAAATCTTGATTAACTTTTACAAAATACAACACAACTGCAGAATATTCATTTTTTTTCAAGTGCACAGAGACTATTTAAGAAAGACCACATCTTAGCCATGAAATAGTATTAATAAATTTCAAAAAAATATTAAAATATTGCAAAGTATGTTCTCAGGCCACAACAGAAATAGAAAGTAAAAAACAAAATGTAAAAAAAAAAAAATGTAGAAAAGTTTCAAATATTTAAAGTGCAAATAATGCATTTATGAATTTATGAATAACCCAGGGGTCTTGAGAAAAGATACTAAGAAAAACTAGAGAATATTTTTGACTGAGTGATTAGGACTGCATACCATTTCTAAATGAGTTGAATATAGTTAAAATGGTGTTTAGGAAAAATTTATAACTGCTAAGATACCTTGTTCACCTAAATAGATAGGAATAGAAGGACTTTTGGTAATGTTAATTTTGTGAAATCTTGAGTTACATGTAAATGATAGAATAACTCAAGCAATTTTTAAAGATGGCAACATAGGAGGCTCCTGAACAGCTCTTTTCCTGTGAACACTCTGAACTGAATATATAGAGCAATTCTCTCTGACAGAAATCCAGAAACTAGCTGAGAGACTTCTACACATCATATGAATGAAAAAATACCCAGATCAACAACACAGGTAAAAAAAGTCTAAAACACATTCTTGCCATAAATCTTACCCGACACATCATACAATTGGGAAGGGTCCTTAAACCCTTAGCTTCTTCCTAAGGGGCAAAGGGTCTGAACACCACATCTAGAGCCCCAACTTTTAAGTCATTCACCCTAGCAATGGGACTCCAGAACATCTAGGTCTGAAAGCCAATCTTCAAGACCCACAGACTATAGCAAACAAATAGTTATTAATGGGTAGAGGCACTCACTGCATCTATCGCCCCAGGGCTCAGTGCAGAGGAAGCTAGCAAATACTCCCATCTCTCAGTCTTCTCTTAAAAGGTCCATTTGCATACTTCAAAAACTGCCTGAGGGTCAAGTTTCTAATTTAGCAAGCATCTATGGTCTGACTCAGATTCTTTCCAGAGATCAGGAAAGCCAACAGATATGCCCTGCATCCTCTACTTCCATCCCAAGTTGCCAGTATCTCCTTCAAAGATGCTTACACACATGTCTTCACCCTAGCTTTTGTGACTGCCACCCAAGAGACATGTTCCAAAATTGCTTGGGGTTTCTGTTCAGGAGTCCCACAGGAATATAGAGAACAAAGAAACAGTTATTAACCAGCTACCAACCAGAGCTCAGGATAGAGAAAGCAGGCAGAAATGCCCATTTCCTAGTCTGTCCCTATTTGCATACTTAAAAGCTGTTGCCTGAGGCTTTTAATTTAGTACACATCTAGTGGCTGACTGCCATTCTCCCCAGAGACCAAGGGAGCTTATGGACACCTCCACTGACTTTTCCTTATAGCCCACTCCAAATTTCCAGTATCTTCATGGAAAAATATTACACATATATACGACACCTCAGTTTTTGTGGCTACCTCTTGAAGGACATGATCTGATAGCAAATGGAGCTTACATTCAGGAGTCCCACAGAACTCTAGCAAATGAATAAGTTCTTAGTGTGCTCAGGTGCACCTCCCCCCCCGCCCCCCGCCGCCACAGGCCTAGTACAGAGGGAGCAAGCAAAAATGCCCAACAACCAGTTTCTCACTAAATGAGCCTTCCTACATACTTTCCTAGTTGCTGCCTGATGGTGCAACTTGCTTCTGGGTACTAACTGCAATCTTCCCCTTTGGGACACGGATGGATCTTGGTATAGCCTCAACTACTAGCAGTCACTAAGAACAACAAATGGTGGCTTGGGTAATCACGAAGGTCAGACAACCAGAAGTAAGCACCGCTGATGAGGTTCATCTCTTACATAAGAAAATGCTAAGACTAGGAGAGATGGCTGCTTTACCTAACTCACAGAGAGTGTAAAGGAAAATGAATAAATGCAGGAATATGTTGATAGAGAGTTCAAGAATATTGTCATAAAGATGTTTCCCAAGATCAGGAAAATAATATATGAACAAAGTGAGAATTTCAACAGAGAAAGAACATCTTAAAAAGTACCAAATAAAAATGACAAAGCTGAAGAACAGAATAACTGAATTGAAAAATTCAATACGGGAATTTAACAGCAGGCTAGATCAAGCAGAAGAAAAGATCAGTGACGTCATAGACAGGGCAGTGAAACTTATCCAATCAGAGGAGCAAAAAGAAAAAAGAATAAAAAAGACTGAAGACAACTTAAAGCTTTCTGGGACATCAATACACATATTATAGAGGTTCTAGGAAGAGAAGAATGTGAGAAAGGAGAAGAGTGCTCATTAAAAAAAAAAAAGACTGAAACACTTAGTCCTAATCTAGGGAAAGAAACAGATATTCAGATCCAGGAAGCCAAGAAAGTACTCTAAAATATGAATCCAAAGAGATCCATGCCAAGATACAGGATAACTAAATCGTCACAAGTTAAACATATGAAGAGAATCTTAAAAGCAGCAAAGAGAAGAAAACAACTTGTTATATAAAGGGAACCCCTATAAAACTGTCAGCAGATTTTTCAGTAGAATCTTTATAGGCTAGAAGAGTGGCATGATATAGTCAAAGTGCTGAAAGGAAAAAAACAAAACAAAACAAAAAACTGCTAACCAAGAATATTCTATCCAGCTATGCTGTCCTTCAGAATTGAAGGGCAGATAAAGTTTTCCAGAGAAACAAAAGTTGAAAGAATTTATCACTAATAGATGGGACTTATGAGAAATGTTAAAGGGACTTCTTCAAACTGAAATAAAAGGATGGTAATACGTAACAGGAAAACACATGAAACTATAAAACTGACTGTAAGGTAAACATATAGTTTACCTTAAATTCAGAATTTTCTAATGTTTTAATGGTTGTGGGTAAATCTTGAGAAAGAACAAAGCTGGAGGTATCACACTTACTGTTTTCAAACTGTATTACAAAGCTATAGTAATCAAAACAGTATGGTATTGGCATAAAAACAGACACATATGTCAATGGAAATGAATAGAGAGCCCATCAACAGATCCATGCCTATATTGTGAATTAATTTACAACAAAGAAGCCAAGAATATACAATGAAGGAAGTCTCTACTAGAGAAATCTCTATTCACTTTATCTGCTAAAATAAGATAATTTCAAGTCTGCTCACCATCCTGGTCAATTTTTTGGAATGGTATGTTTCTGAATTATTCTCTTAAAATCTGGGATCCAGCAGTAAACATAGTGTTCTAGATGTGATCTGGCAAATCTAAATAGTGTGGGACTATCACTTCTTTTGTTCTACACACTGCATTTCATTTATCATAGCTTAGGTTCATACTTTTTGTCTTGGCAGCTCTATTATACTGTTAACTCATAATAAGCCTAGGGTAAATTAAAATTCTGAGCTTTCTTTCCCTGAATCTGTAAAATTATTTTCTAGACACAAGAGTAAGACTTTGAATATCTTTGTGTCATTTTCTTTTGGTTAAATTTCAGTGACTGCCTATTGAAATAACCCCATGAGCTATTTATCTTTATTTCATTCCATTTAAAAATTGTTAGATATGCTATCAATAATTACTTATCAATAACATACTTAAGTGGGGACAGACAGAGTTGTGTGCCACAATAATAGATGACCGGCATAGTTTATATTATCACAGTCATCTTATGCCATAAAAAAGCACTCTCTGAGAAAGGGTATTCAATTTTGAAATCATTCAAATGAATTATCATTCAGCTTACCTTGCTTTATTATCTTTGAAAAGCTTGTATACCTTCTAGGCAAACAGTGAACTCTCAGTCTTCAAGAATTCTAACTTTGATTCTAGTTGTCAGGGATACTGTATTGAACATGACAATGTTTCTGCCTTCTTGGTATTTAAATTCTAGTATGAGAAAGATAATAAACAATAAATAAATAAATGGGGGGGAAGCAAGATAACTTCTAAAAGTGATTAAGTGTTATGAAGAAAATAGAACGGGTTAATGGAATAGAAAGTCACTGGGTGGCTGTTTTAGTTTAAGTGGTTAGAGAAGGCCTCTTTTAGGTGACTTTTAAGCTGGAACTGAATGATCAGAAGCCAGCATTGCAAAGATCAGAAACAGAAAAGAAGAGAAAAAGATCAAGATGACTAGGAAGAACAAATGTAAGTAGATCTGTCCCAGAAAATTTGTAATCTTACTTCCTGTAGGTTATCTAACTATCCCTAGCTCTCCTAAAAAGATATACTACTGCCAGCAGCCAACCATGGACCCACAAACCCATAGTTACCTATAGCTCTGAACTAATATAACCCATAATGAATACTGGGGATGGAGGATAGGGTGAGTACCTATATCACTCTCTAAAGACTAAGGTAATGAGAAATCACAAGTCACCATGGTTACTTCTATTCAATTGTCATAACAATCCCAAATTATGGATAATTTTTCAAGAGCATATTGTTGATCATAAAAGAAAAGAAGAAAGTGAAAAATTAATGCAAATTCACAACTCCTAGAAACATGAGTCAAGAAAGTCTGTTTTGTACTCAAGAACAATATAAGCAACTTTTCTCACTTCTACAGATAAGTGGTAAATCTGATGATGTGTTCAGAGAACATAAAACAATTTGATTTAGCTGTAACATATGATGTATGAAGGTTATCAAGATAAGATATAAACATAGGCTGGAGAAATTATTGCTGATTACTTTTATACCAAGTATTTTAACTTGATTATGTATGAAACTGAGAGCTACTGAAAGTTTTTTGAGGATGGCAGTGACTGATCTAGAAGCTCAGTGCAGGAAATAGACTAGGAGTACATAGACCAGTTAGAACACTATTGTAATAATTCAGTTAAGACCTTATGATTGCTTGAACTTAAGTAATGAATCAATCTGTTGGTGATTACTTTTCAAAATGCTGAATGTCCACAACTGACAAGAATGTAGTAAAACACACACTTTAGTACATTGCTAGTAGAAGCAGACTGCAGTTGGACTTTCCTGGTATACAGTTACATGGGATTGGGTTTAAGAGACAAAGAAAAAAAGGTTAAAAAAGAATAGGAAATTCAGGCGAACCTAAGAATGGTGGGTACAGGTTTGTGACCAGAGAGGTTGTGGTGGATGTGCTACCATATTTTGACTAAGGTTATGAAGCGCCTGGTGTGAGAGAAGCGGCTGTGGAACTGGTGGAAGAGGAAACTCACAGATGCCAGACTGCTAAGAACTACCTGAGGTACCTGACAGCCCCGATTATTCTGCTTTTGAAACTGATATATTGAAAAATGCATTTCAAAGACTGGTGGCTTGGCAACCAATTAAATTGCTCAGTATAAAGTGGTATGAACTTCCAGCCCCTTCCTCTGGTCAGAAAAATGACATTACTGCATGGCAAGAATGTGTAAACAATTCTGTAGCCCAGTTAGAGCATCATGTGGTTCGAATGGAGAATCCTGACCTAATGGTGAAGCATGGATGCAATGCTTGGAAAGCATATGATGAAAATCTAGTTCATATGATTGAACATGCACAGATAGAGCTCCAGAAGTTAAGGAAACATAGTCAAGATTTAAACTGGAAGCAAAAGAACATGCAACTCAAAGCTAGATCTAAATTGAGAGAAATGGAGTTAACATGGGTATCCCTGGTCAGTAAGAATTATAAGATTGAAATGATTAATGTGCAATTAGAAAATGAAATCTTTCAAATTAAGCAGCAACATGGAGAGGCCAACAAAGAAAACATCCAACAAGACTTCTGAAAAGAAATTAATTTGGTGGGTAGAAAGGAATGCAAGTTGGGCTCTGGCATCTAAACTGTGAAGGACATAGCATCTTACAAAAGTTATCAGTGGTTAAGTATTTAGAAACCACAGAAAGTGAACTATATTGTTTGTACATTAGCAAAATAAAAAATTTCAACTTGGTGTTAAACAAAAAGGATAGGTATCTTTAGATAGGTATCAAGGATGACAAAAGAGAAGTTTTGAAGATGATTATGAAGTTTCAGGCCTAACTGAGGAAGATGATAAGACTATTAATATAAATGAGGAAGCAGGAGGAATGATGGAAAAGAGCAGGAGAATACACTCAAAAGACCATGAGGCCCTGTCCTGGCCTCATCACTAAGTGTATAATTTTAGGAAAACTCACTTAAACTTAGTATCAACCTTTACATATGTAAAATAATGGTGGCAGAGGGCAGTTAAAATATACTTTCAAGTTAGACAATTTTGAGATTTTACAATGTGGTTGAGAACCAATTATTTAAGCTTTTTAATTTTAGAGAAATCTCTTAGACTATGAACTACTTTAAGAAAGGGACTTATTACTTTATTTTCTGTAACATATCAGCTTTACCTTGTTTATAACTAAGAAATAAATGGTTACAAATATACAGTCTTTATAAAATATTTGAAATTAATAGAAAAATATAAAGTACATCTTCTTCCTCTCATACTTCTCTAATACTGCATATGTATTTGTATTTGTGTGTGTGTGTGTGTTTACAAAAATCTGGGATTTAACCAGTTTTATAGCTGTTTTCCAGGATTATAGAATGAGTTTTTCCTATATATTCTTACATATTCAAAAACATTTTTAAATAGCTTTTACATATCCAAAACCTGATTGTATACTTTAATGTTTTAATAACAGAGGTAAACACATTTTAACATAAATCTTAATGTATATCTGTACATTATTTTCCCAAAATAAATCTCTAGATTTGGAATGTCTCATTTAAAGGGTATAATTTTAAGGCTTTTGATATACTATCAAACTGTTCTCCTGTAAACTTGTCCTTTACACTTCCACCAGTAATACATTAAAGGGTTTTGCTACATTCTTGCCAAAGGTGGACATGTAACACTTAAAAAAACCAATTCCTAACAAATGAAAAATGGTATCTCACTTTAATTTGTATTTAAATATAGAAACTTTGAATATTCTTATATGTTTATTGTATTTTACATTTCTATTCAAGAATTCTATCCAATTATGAACATTTTCCTTTTGGATTTTATCATTTAATTATGTCTTCAAGATTTTATATAATAAGGGTGTTTCAAAAACTTATTCACTATTTTTTATTTTGTCTTGTGTACTTTGTAACACACAAGTTACATGTAAATTACTATGTATTCAATGTTTTCCTGTTCAGTTCCATCTTTTTTGTTTATAAATGTCTTCAACTATATATGTTCACCCATATGTTCCAGTTTTTATCTTATTAGATATATGTAATATTAGCTCATTACCAATTTGATATACAGTAATTTCTTAATGACGTGGACATAAAGTAAAACTTATAAGTTGTAAATGTTTTCATTATACCATTGTCAACTTTGTTAGTTCTTATAGGTTTTCATTTTCTCTGGTTTTCCAGGTAAAGTTTTATCTATGTTATTGTAACTTAATTCTATAATAGTTCACATTTTTCATTGCTTTTTGTTGTTTCATTGAGAATTTCCTGGGTAATAGTAGAGGTAAAAAAAAAAGCGTAATGGCCTGAATCCTTGTCTTGTTCATCTTTATAGCCCTTAGAGCATTTGGAATGTGTCTGACATAAAACAATACTTACTGAAGAGTTGACTGGTCTTAAGTTTTCTAGTGAATCAAATATCTTTAATCCTCACAAATCTGGAAAGTAGATATTATCGTTCTCATTTCACAAATGGAGAAATTCAGGTTTCAGAAGATAAATAAACATCCACAAAGCCCAAGGGCTAGTTTAAGAAAAATATCTCCTTGATTCCACAATCTTTTTTTCTGTTATGTGAATAATGGCCATTAAGGCACTATAAGAAAAGCTTCCTCTGGTGTCGCTTGTATAGTCCATCCCCTACCACTTTCAAATTTAGAATATTAAGAGAGCAAGGGTCCCACCAGGCAGACAGTTACCCCCGTAGTCACCTTGGGCTGGGTCTCCGCTGTAGTCAGAAGCCCCGTGGCGAGGAGGGTTCTCGCACTCTAAGCTATTTGATTTCCAGGCTTTTTAGGCGAGGAGCAGGCCGAAATTTGCAGTTTATCTGATGGCGCCAGCCCGTTTTAGAAGTCGGCTCTCAACCCGAGGGGGAAAAGTGGAGGTTTGCAGCTTTCTTCAGGGCTGACCTGCCTCTCGGCTCCGGTTGCCTCTCTCCTGCCTCCTGCAGGCCGGCTGGCGGCACTGCCCAAGGGACGGGTCACGGCCTGGAGCGTGGAAACCAGAGAGCGCCAGCTGTCTCTGCGGCCTCCTCACGTACTGCAGGCCCGCCAGCGTGGCCGCGGACACACCGGGCCATGGCGCGGGTGCTGATCGTGGGCGCCGGACTGACAGGGAGCTTGTGCGCAGCGCTGCTGAAGAAGGAGACGGTTCGACCTTTGCACCTTGTTGTGTGGGACAAGGCTGGGGACTCAGGTAGGTCGTCTAATAGCCGAATCGCGGGGGTGGGTAGGAGAGGGGACAGGCCAGCCCGTTCCCTGGCTTCTCAGGTAAGGGCGGCCCACCGGAGAAACTCTGCGAAGGAAACCGAGCACCTCGGCTCCCCGCGTGGCCGGGCCTGCGCACTGCGCGTCTCGTCACGTGACCGGAGACTTCCGCCGCCGGGCAAAGGCCGGAGTAGGGGCGAGGTTGAAGGTGGCGACTCCTGCTGCGGTGGCGGCGGAGCGGGACTACCCGGCACACCTGGAAGCGAGACCCAAGCGGCGTGAGAGGAAACCTGACCAGAATTTGCAAAGCTTGGGCCTGCCGCTGCTTCTAATTAGAGTATTTTTATCTTGGCCTGTCTATGCCTTTGCCCCTTTGTCCAGATTATGAGGATCCCGGAGTGCCCATTCACCAAGACTTTACAAAGATCTAGTTTACAGAAAACGGTTATTCTCACGAATCCTGACTGAAAGGGAAAGCATTTGTTGATTGGTTCATTACGATATTTCATTCATTATTTTATTTTATCCCTTCATTCATTCCTTGTATTCAAAGTAGTAAAAATAATGCACCATGCAAAGTGCTGAATACTGCTGCATTATTCATGTGCCCTTTAAATTTTTTTTAAAAAAATTAGTGACCAAATTTTCTCTTAACTACTTCCTGACAATGTTAGAAGACAAAGCCTTCAATTTAAAAAAGTTTCCTAATACAGTTGTAAAGTAATCCATTTGGGATGATATGAGGTCAATAGCATAAATTGCAAAATGTTCGTTCTAATACGCTAAGGTATTTTCCTGTGAATCAATTCAAGGGGGAAGAATGACCACGGCCAAAAGTCCTCATAATCCACAGAGCACAGTCGACTTGGGTGCCCAGTACATCACCTGCACTCCCCATTATGCCAAAATACACCAAAGGTGAGTTAGTTGAATGGGGCGGAATCAGCCTTACTGCTTGATTTATATCATGATGTAAAACAATATAAATCATCCATTTTTAACAGAGTTAAACTTTGCCTGTTGTAATATAGTGAAATTATTATGTTATCGTTGTTGATAGTACTAGTAAATGGTTAACCTGGGTAAAGTGGGAACACTTTAATACATGCCTTGTCATGTGAATATTGAATGAGATATATAGTACACAATAAGGGCTCAGTAAATATGAATTACTATGTTGGTGTTGAAGGAGAGGACAAAAGAGCTGTGATGGAAGTCAACCTTAACTAATTTAAAATTGATGTACTGAATAGCTTTCTGCTTATCTTTACTGACTTTAATTTTGAAAAAAAAAAAAGGAAATAGACCTTTGGCTAATGTCATCAAAAGATGTGTGAGTTTTCAAAACATTTTTGTTCTTCACCTGAATTATATTTTATTAACACAAAACATATTAGTTGATCATATGGTAACTTCTAATTATTATTTAGTATTACAATCTCTAAGAATTCTTAGAATATATAGTATTTTAGAGGTAATTACAGTATATAATTACGTTGTATATATTCATTTATTTTAGTTTTTATGATGAACTGTTAGTTCATGGCATCTTGAAGCCTCTTACCTCTCCTATTGAAGGAATGGTGATGAAGGAAGGAGACTGTAACTTCGTGGCACCTCAAGGAGTTTCTTCAATTATCAAGCATTATTTGAAAGAATCAGGTGGGAATAGATACATAAAAATATATGTTCTCCAGGTTTTGTTTCTCTGGAAAATCCTGACTAACACACCATTATAATATAAATCGTACCAACATACTTTGGGTCTGTATGTTTTGTTCTTTTCAATGATTGTGCAGTATTACGTGATATGTATATCATCATTTAACTATTTAATTATTAACTTTATGGTAAATATTAAGTTGTTTGTGGGGGCAGAGGGTGAGGCAATGTTTTCTTGCTTGTACCAATATTGCTGCATGTCTGACCCTGGCATACTTTTGTAAGCATATCTCTAGGACCAATTCCTAACAGTACAATAATGTGTTAAATGGTATGTGCGTTTTAATTTAACTAAATCATTCCACATATTCTTCTTAAAGAATATCTCATTATCAATAGTGAATGAGAACATCTCTTTCCACCTATCTTGATATTATGAAAATTTTTAACTTTTGCCAATGCGATAGGATGAAAAAATGGTATCTCCTTATGTTTTAACTTGTATTTACTTAATTATTAGTGAGTTTATGCATATTTGTTTTGTTAATCAGCGCTGCATTTTTTTCCCTGTGAATGTCTTATTCATAACCCTGATTCTTGGAAGATAATTACCTTTTGGGTGATTTTGCCAGTTGTTTTAGATTTGGATCTGTCATCTACTCCAGTGGTTCTCACACTGTAGTGTGCATCATAGCAAGCTTGGGCAGGGCTTGTTTAATAAGGACCACTGGGCCCGACCCACCAGAGATTCTGATTCAGTAGGTCTGAGTTGGGGCCTGAGAATGTGTATTTCTAACTGAGGAGCTCAAGTTTACAGCTTTGCTGGTGCTGCTGGTCTGGGATCTGCCCTTAGAGAACCCCTCTGAGATACACCTTGAAGGATACTTTGGAGCCACTGGGGCTTGGATGTTTGGCTGGGTTTGGAAAATTTTTAGGTCAGTGGATTTCAGTTCCCTTAAATACATATGTAGTTACAACACTAATAACAAAGTATGCACCTTTCAAAGGGATTATTATGTTAAAACATAATTGGATAAAACAAAATTGATTGACTTAGTTGAGGGTCCAGGTCAGGGCCAGATACAGAGTGAGGCAAGTGTGGCAAGTAAGTTGGGGATGCAGCACCCTAGATAAATAGAACAGAGTGAAGAGGAGCTGCTGTGGTTGGAGTTAAGGAGAGGATAGTTGTGAGCTGAAAGTTCCATTTATTTGCATCTTCCCTAAGCAGGGGTCTTAGAGAAATCCTCAGGCAAGTTGAAGCACTGTTTTTAAGCTCCTGCTCTAATTTTTGAACTAATTGCCTCAATGAGATTGCCCCAGGGCCTAGTTAGCACCATGTTCCTTCAAACATACTTGCATTTGATTTAAAAAATTTGAGTATTTATTATTTTGTAGCATTATTCAAAGGACAATGAAAGATGTAAAGGTACATGAGACCTGGAGACCTGACATGGAGGAGCTTGGAGTATTTTTGAATAGATAAGACATACTTAAAGCATGCAGATATTTTGGATCATTGTCGGAATGAGAGACAAAGGCAGTGATGGTTGAAGGATATTATAGATGAGAAGGATCCCACTGAATTGGAGCAGTTGCAGAAATGAAGCTTTGTTGTTTGCCGAGTTTGGATTTAAGCCATATATGTCTTGGCTGGGAACATGTATGTCTCAGATAATGATGAACTGAATTTTTTAGTGTGCATTTTTTTTTAAAGAATTTAGAAATTTTCAAATATAGTTGACATACAATGTTATATTAGTATCAGGTGTACAACATAGTGATTACACGTTTATGTAACTTACAAAGTGATCATCCTGATAAGTCTAGTATACATCTGACACCATACATAATTATTACAATATTATTGACTATATTCCATATGCTATGCTTTATATTCCCATGATTGTTTTTATAACTGCTAATTTGTACATCTTAATTCCTTGCCCCTTTTCAGCCATCTCCCCAACCCCTCTCCTATCTGGCAACTTTTAAAATGTTCTCTGTATCTAACTTTCGATGTGCTTTTTTTCTCTTGTTCCTTTTTTACTTTTTTCTTTTCTATTTCTGAGGCTGAGTAAAAGTGGATTTGTTTCTAAATCAAAGTTTTTTAAAAATTGGAACATGAGGTGAGTGATAACTCATATCCTGTACCAAGGAGTCTTAATGATTTCTTTTCTTATCTTTTAGTTCATGATTCATAATTTGTTCTCTTAAACAAATATTGATTAAATACCTGATAGGTGTGGAATACTACACTATATATGTTCTATGTTATACATAGAAATGAAGCAGACTTAATTCCTGGCTTATGAGGCTTACAGATTAAAAAGGAAATAAATATTAAAAAACTACTGAAGTAGTTATTTAATGGTTAAAAATACTTTTGTAATAAGTTCAAAGAAGGAAAATGCGATGAGATAGCCTAGATTATATTTCTGTTAATTCCGATTCTTCTTAAAAAAGGCAATTAATCCATTGTTGAGGACTTGGATTTCTCTTAGAGGCCTTTTTTATGTTTAATAGGGAATATTAATTTCTTTAATAGGGAATATTGCTCTTTCTTGCTATGACTAGAGAGAACTATTAACACCTTTACTAAAATGTGTACTTGTTCTGCAGTATAACGAGCTTCAAACTCAGAAGTAGCTTTAAATCGTGCCAAAACATTTCTGAATCAGTTTCTTTATCTGTGAAATTAATTATATGATGTATATTAAGTGTTTGGCATGGTCTTGACATGTTGTAGATGCCTAATGAAAATGAGCTATGATTATTATTATTATTAATTGTAATAGTATTTTTTTTTATTACCTAAAGCAAGTATTGTTAGGTCCAGAAGGAGAGGAATTCCCACTTAATGAGAAAGAAAGTAAAGAAAGTGAACCCCACGGGCTGTAGAGGACAAATTACACCATTTAATTCTCCTAAGTGGATCCAGTTGGTGACTATTCTCTTCCCCATCTTCCATATGGAAAATCCTGATTACTGTGTACATGATTTTGCTTCTGGAACAGGTGCTGATATCTATTTCAGACAATGTGTGACCCAGATCAACCTGAGAAATGACAAGTGGGAAGTCTTCAAGGAAACAGGCTCCCCTGAGCAGTTTGATATTGTTGTTCTCACAATGCCAATTCCACAGATTCTTCATCTTCAAGGTGACATCACCAACTGTGAGTTTCAGCCTGCGCTGTTTACTTCAGGGAAAGGAATTTCTTTGCTTGAGCATGAATTAGTATGGATCCTATTTACTTGCATATTTTAAAAACTGATGCTATAGCCTGGTTCACAATATGAGTCTAGGTCAAACTGAGACTCATAGAATTTTTTTCTTAACCAGTTAAAAGTTGAGTGATTTTCTTATTGTTCTCGCCTTTAAGAAGCAAATATTTTTGATGGGTATATAGTAGTATAGCTTACAAGAAGAGTAATCTCTTTGTGGCCATCCTGAAGAAAAGGAGGTTTTTGTGACAAGCATTGGTCGTGTGAACCCTGACAAACCTCACCTCAGATTATTCTTGTGTATGATGAGTCTCATGTTTTTCCTTGCTTGGGATTTGTTGGCTAATTTTTTACCTATCTTCTCCTTTGTCTTCTTAAAAAATAGCTTTGAGATATAATTCACACACCATAAAATCCATCCATTTAAAAGTATACATTTTAGTGGTATTTGAAATATTCACCCATATACTCAACCATTACCACCCTCAATTTTGGAACATTTTTATCGCTTCAAAAAGAAACCCCATATTCTAAAGCTGTCCCCATCCTTTCCCCTGACCCTAAGCAAACTGTATTCGACTTTCTGTCTCTATAGATTTCTCCATCACCTGGATTCTTAAGAGAACCCTTTCTATGGCTTGGCTTTGCCTCTATCTGTGCCAGCTTTCACTAATTTTTCTCCTGTCTTTAATCATGTCTAACTGAGTCTGACACATTGAAATCATGACTTTTAGAGGATACCTCATCTTGTCCTGAAGTTCATGAGTTATAATAAAGTAAAGCTTGGCGATGGTAGGCAAGGCTTCAGATTATATGGGATGGTGGTTGATATTGACATGCCTATAGCCTTTGGCTTTTTTTGTTGTTGTTGCAAAACTAAAGTTGATACTGAATTTGATTGAGAAATGGTCTCTTATGCCACTTTAAGAAAGAAAACTGTTAAGGAATATGGTTTATAGATCATAAATTTAGAACTGTAATAGAATTTTTCTCTGATAAAGAACACAGATGCTCATTATACATTGAAAGTAATTTACTTTTCCTTGAATGTCTGTTACACTATGCTGTAAAAATATAGTTTCTTTTCTAGTACAGTGTGAGATAATATAAAAGAGATTGGAATATTTATTAGATAGCTGTAGGCAAAGTAGAAGACTGATTTCAAAGATGTCTTCTCTAGTCTGTTGCTAAAGTGAGTTTTAAGTAGGTTAATTTATTGCCATGGAGTCTGTAATAATTAGATTGACTTCAAGATGGTGTTAAATAACATATTGTAACATTTTACTAAAACATAGTTATTGGTTAGTGTATTTAATTGTACTGTAAATTACATATTCCAATTTTTAAAGGCTACTTAATTTTGTATCTGAAGAGACCCTTCAACACTGCATTTTGAAAGTATTTCTCAGTGACACGTAAAACATAACACTGTGCCATAGACTGACTCCTAAGATATATTTAAGGGCCTTCCAAATAACAATTTTATTTAGATCTTATATATCCTAATGTTTTGAGTACATGAAGTGTATTAGGCTTAGAGAGATAACTCAATTCCCCTTCTATTATTGTGTTTATTTATTTATTTATTTATTTATTTTTGTAATTTTTGCTTTCAGATGTTTTTGGTACCATGTTATTTGATTCATAATATATCTTCATTGAATTTGTTTGTTACATCCTTTTTACTGTTAGCCTTTCAGAGATACTTTATTTTGGAGGCACCTTTTTTATTTGTTTATCTTTGAGTCCAGTCATTAAATAAAGAAGTTATTTAATAGTTTTGTGTCAGTTTTGTGTGGGACATGTTATTTATTTTTTACTTGAAGATTCAGTTTTCCCCTTATTTTCAGCTAAGTTTTCTTCTGATACTTTAAGAATTATTTCTAGTTCATTTATTATGATCTTAGAATATCTTAAAAAATACCAAGTACTTCCTCCCATATCAGCTCACTTTCAACTTTGGTCTTTGCAATTACGTTTTAACTTTCTTTTTCTAGCCTTCTCTACATGTTACCCTGTAGGTTTTTGAAGTGTTCCTTTCACCCCTTTATTGAAATATAGAAGTCATGAAATTATTCATTGTTTTCAGGTTATTGCCTATTTGTTGCTTCTAGGCAAAATTTTTCTGATATGTATTTTTCATCATCTCATTTGTTATGTTCTGTTATGTTCCATTATCTTTCTCCTTTTCTCTGCATAGGTCCCTTTCTAATCATTACCCATCTTTAAATGGGACCATTTCTGTTAACTTTGTAAAGAATACTGTTGTCTGGAAAGGCCAGCCATTTCAGTTAAAATATGTTGCCTCAGAATACTTTCTGTATAAATTTTGTAAATATCTGTGAATGAATGAATGCTAATGATCAATATAATACTATAACATGGAAAGATTTCAAAATATTTTAATTTAAGAGTAAAAAGCTGCATCTATATTTCTTTTCTATCTACCAGAAGTAGTTTGATAGAAACATTTTAATGTTGTTATTGCTTAAAGATGATTTTTATTTTCTATTTTTTGAATAGTCAAAACTTTAAAAATAAGGATAGTTTACTCTTGCTCTTAAAAATGATAATGAAGACACCATCTGAAAAAAATGTATCGTGCTGAAAAAGAAATATTTTTTCTCCTTTTCTTTTTTTAGTGAAGAGATATGATAGAAATTGCAGGTTCTTTATGATGAAAAAGATTAAGAATGATTGCATTGGTACTTTGACTGAGGGTAAAGATCTTTGAGTTGTTATATTAGCTCAATTCAGAATTAGATGCCATGCAAATAAGTCTGTGTTTTCTTTCTTATTATGAAATAACCCACGCTGGCAGTAAATGGTTAACAGAATGTCCTAACAATTATGACACTTTAATACACTTGGCTCTAAAATAAAGGGGTTAAAAACATATGCTTTCTCTTTATAAGTTACCATAATGACTTCAGTATTAGGAAATAGTTAATCTTTTCTCTCTGTGTTTTCTGGAGAACTTTAAATATACTCTTGTTTGATTATTAAACATCTTCATTTTCTATGAAAAGACATTCATTTACAAAGCCTTATATTGCCATCTGGTGGATCCTGGTATATATTGTAGTTCCCATGTGAATTTTTAAACTCTGGAGGACTATGAATGAAGATGATTGAAATATAGAATACCTATGAAATGATAATGTAATTCACAAAACTGATAATATCACAGGGAAATAAATTGAGGCCAAGGATAATTAATTTACACCAAAATTCATAGCTAATTATTGACAGAACTATGGCTGTGCTACAGGTCTACAAGTCTTTTGGCTTTCATTGTACTTTTCTTCTCATTCTCTATTCTTTCTAAATCATGTCTAGCTTTTAGGATCAACATAAGTACCATCTCTTATATGAAAGACTTCCCTTTTGATTACTATGGTGTGGCTTTTCCCCTATCTCTCCCTTTCCCTATTTTGCTTTTTACAGAAGAAATTAACTACTTTTTTTTTTTTTTTGGCAATTACTTATTATGTTTATTACATTTACCCAGTTAGGAGAACATGGAAGCTTTGTGAACCATATCGTGAACCTCTTATAATTCATAATTAACCTTCTGGTCCTATAACTGTGCTATTCTCCATATATTAACATTACAAAGATTATCTTACTTAATTCTTACAACAATCCTAAGGAATTATTTTTATACTTTTCATTCATGGTGGCGATGCTGAGATGCAAACCTTATTAGTGTGACTCCAGAGCCCATACTGTTAACTACTGTTATACATAGCTCTCCAGTTTGTCCTTCATATCTTATTATTGATTGTTTCATGTAGGTTTGAGTTCCCATAATGTTCTACTCATTCTTTTCTTTAATTAAAAAAAGTCTTTTCAATTATAGTTGACATTCAATATTTTATTATTTTCAGGTGTATAGCATAGTGGTTAGGCATTTATATAACTTATGAAGTGATCCCCTGTGATAAGTCTAATGCCCACCTGGCACTATACATAGTTATGACAATATTATTAACTATATTCCCTATGATGTACTTCACATCCTCATGATTATTTTGTAACTGCCAATTTGTACTTCCTAATCCCTTCCCCTCTTTCACCCGGTTCTCCAATCCCCTCCCATCTGGAAGCCATCCATTTCTGTTCTTTGTATCTATGAGTTTGTTTCTGTTTTGTTTGTTCTTTATTTTGTTTTTTAGATTCCACATATGAGGGAAGTCATATTGTATTTTTCTTCCTCTTTCTGACTTATTTCACTTGGCATAATACCCTCTAGGTCTATCTATATTGTCACAAATAGTAAGATTTCATTTTATTTTTATAGCCAAGTATTATTCCACTGTTTTTATGTACCACATCTTCTGTATCCATTCATCTGTCAGTAGACACTGGGGTTGCTTCTACATCTTGGCTTTTGTAAATAATGCTGCAGTGAACATAGGGGTGCACATATATTTTCTTACACCATATACAAGAAGAAACTAAAAATAATTAAAGACTTAAATGTATGACTTGAAATCATAAAACTCCTAGAAGGAAATGTAGGCAGTAAGATCTTTGACATTGCTTTTAGTGATATTTTTTTGGATATATCTCTGGGCAAGAGAAACAAAAGAAAAAATAAATGGGAGTGCATCAAATTAAAATGTTTTTGTATAGCAAAGGAAACTGTCAACAAAACAAAAAGATAACCTACTGAATGGGAGAAGATATTCACCAGTGATACATCTGATAGGGAGAGAATACCCAAAATACATAAATAATTTATACAACTTAACACCAAACAAACAAACAATTTGATTAAAAAATGGGCAGAGGACCCTAACAGAAATTTCTTCAAAGAGGACATACAGATGGTCAATAGATACATGAAAAAGATGCTCAACATGACCACTCATCAGATAAATGCAAATTAAAACAAAGTGGATTGCCACCTCATACCCATCAGGGCTATCATCAAAAATCAACAAACAAGTGTTGGTGAGGGTGTGGAGAAAAGAGAACCCTTGTACACTGTTGGCAGGATTTCAGATTCTATAGCACTGCAGCCACTATGGAAGACATTATGGTGGTTCCTCAAAAAATTAAAAATAGAACTACCACATAACCCAGCAATCCCAGTTCTGGGTATTTTCCCTACTAATTCTTGATCACAGTGTTTTCCAAACATGCCTAATGAAAGTCGCTGGCTAAAAAATATAAGGAGTACTTTCAAGAAGATTTTGATTCTTAGAGTTTGGGTAGGACCTAGGAATCTGTATCTTTAACATGCACTCCATAGGAATTTTTTTCTTTCAGTTTGGGACTTTTTGCTCTATAATACCACTCATCAGATTTTATTGTGACTTTTCTTTTTTAGCAAGTGACTTCTCTACTAAGTCATAAAATCCACGAGGAAAGGGGTCCTATAGGTCACTTTATCTGCACTCAGAATCAAGTACCATGTCACCTGCAGACCCACATGCCAATAGTATGTTCAATCAATATTTACTGAACGAATGAGCATCTGTTTTATTTCCCAATTTGATTATAAGCTCCTTGAGTTCAGATAATCTTAGAGTGTACTGGTCCTGGACTGGTCCTGGTTCACAGTGCTAGGATAAAAGTGTGAACCTTGGATGGATTATAGTATTTTAGGACTAGAAGGAATGTTAAGGTTCATTGTTTTTTCCACCCTGATTTTAGAGATGAAGAATTTAAGACACAATCACACAATTTATTAGGCCAAACAGGAGAGACAGTATGGTGGAGAAAAAAAGAAGCAAATATCTTTATTGTCTTAATTTTATGTTCCCCAGACATTGAAATAGAGCTTTTCATCAGGCTGTAAGGGAAGATCTGGCCTGAAATCCCTGCCATAGTTCTTCCATTTATTTCCCAGCTAGGAAAGTAGCAGAGGCAGCAGGAAGGATGTGGGATAAACGTTGTAAAATAAAATAGGTGGCACATGGCGAGTGATTATGAGGAGTGATGAGCCTGGAAGGTTTATTTCCCCTACACCATGCTGTCTCCCACAGGGGGCTCCTCAAGTGTTCTCCCACATGCCTAAAGAAATGCATTTTTTAAAAGGTTCCCTAGCTAATGTGTTTCCTTAATAGTTTAGTATGCTATATCATATCCTTTTAAACAAGAATGTTATTTTTTTTTCATTTTTTCTTACTAAAGTAGAACACTACATCTGGTGCTTGAATCTCCCCTAAAGTGTCATTCTTCCTATCCCTGTGTATACCCACATGTAGTCTTGTTCCAACCAGATGAATCCATACAGTTGAAAACCATATTTATCTGATCAAAAACATGTCAGTATAGCTTCATGGGAAAATATGCTAGCTGTACCCTGCTATTTTTGGACCAAAAGCCTCAAGCCACCTAACATCATTTTGGGAGACAGATGAATGAAATCAAAAGTCAGATATATGCAAAGCATGCGGCCACAGATTAGAAGAGTCACCAGGGAAAGTTGAGAGAGGCAAGAAGAGTTAGTCTCCTTTCTTTAAGGATTCTGGTCTACTGCAGGTTCTTTGAATGAACCATACATTCTCCATCTGTGCATCTACTCACAAAGCTCCATTGCCTGGAATTGTTTGACATATCCTCTGTGTTCTCACTCCTTCAAGATCCAGCACTGGGCCTATAAATTCTTCAGAGCCTTCTCTTATAGTCCTGTTCTCCAGGGAAGGCATCTGAGAGACTTTCCTAGCACTTGGTTTTTATAATACTTACTGAGCTCCTAGTAGTGGCTACTCTGTAGAGGGTAGGTAAAACCATGAATTTGTAACTCAGCTCTGCCACTTACAGTCTGGGCGATTTGAGACAAGTTACTTAACCTCTCTGAGGATAAATAGCATCATCTGTCACCTGGGATTATAGTGAAGATTAAATGAGATAACCTGAGTAGAGTATTTATAAGTATATTGGGTACATAGAAAGCACATAGCTATTATTACTACTAACAGTAGCTTTTAATGTTTATGACTTCTTTACCTTTCAGGAAGAGGTCTGAGTTGTCTATCTGAAGGATAATATGCTCAGTGTTGGGGATTACACAAGGAAGACTTTTATTTCCAGGATTTTAGGATACATTACAGATATATTCATTGCTTTGAAAGAACATGACAACTGCTTTGAAAACTCTGTATTAATTAACTTTTAATATCACTTTTGTAAGAGGTATTAGTCATTGTCTTAACTCTTTTACAAGTCAACAACCACAGTTTTATGAAAGCCACCTCCCTTAAAGGAAGGTACAACCACACTCCTCCCCCGCCCCTTTTTCCTTCACATCCACAAACATGTACCATAGTAGAGGGAATAAATACCTTATTACATCTGTCACCATCGATGTGACCTCCTTGCACATTGTTTACAGGATTACCCATATCTCTGAGGAAGCATCATGATGGGAATATTTCTTAAGTGTCCCCATGTCCCCTACATTTTTGTAACTCAATTAAATGCTAACTCAATTAAACTGAGAAGATACAATGCCCATTTTCCAGGAATTCTCCTGAAGTTATGTGTATGTGCAGAAAATCTAAGATGAGTTTTACTTCTGACAAGTGAAAAGTGATATTTTGGGAGAAGCTGATGTGAAAGCATTCTTGTGAGATGATGTGGTCTGAGTTCTTGTTTCTGAATAAGGAAATGGTAGTGGGAATCTCTGTGGACTGTCCATAATTATAAGTCAAATGTGTACGTAAAACAAAGCAACCGGAAAAACCCTGGATAGCAAATGTAAGAATATTGGAAGCATTGTAGGAAACATTTCTTTGCCCTTGTGCAAAACAATGGTGTATTTGTATCCAGATTACTCTGTGGTCACCTTGAATTAGTCTACAACATTAGGGTGTAAAAAAATGTCTGTTCCTTTATTTCTCTAAATTGGCAAAATATCTGCTCCACGTATTTCTCTACCTACGTGATAATATACCCACCCTCAGTCATCATTAGAGCTTCTTCTCTTCCTTTTGGGATCAAACCAGAAACCCAGGCTTTTATAGGGCCAAAAAAACTGGGGAGGCATGGAGCTTAAGTCCATAAAGTTTTAGTCATTCCTGTTGCTTCTGTGCTGTGTAGGGCTTTGACCCAGCCCTGTTCTCTGACATCAGTTAGACACGTTGCCTCACGTGGACTCAGGGAACCTCTTCTGGAATAGCAGTGCACTGACACTGAGATCTTTCCACTACTCTTCAGGCTGAGAGGCATGCTCAACAGGCATTCTGCAGCAAAATCCTTCCTGGTCAGTGCATACAAGTGGGAGCCCTGTCTATGTCTGGAAAGGAATCACCCAAACCCCTTCCTCTTAAACATTTCATTTCTACCCACTAACTTCCCAGGGATCCATCAGCTTAATCCACCTTAAGATCCTACAAGAGAAAGACACTTTATTGTGTGTGTGTGTGTGTGTGTGTGTGTGTGTGTGAGAGAGAGAGAGAGAGAGAGTTGTCACCCCAACCTTTAGAAACATAACAGTGACCATCTCTTTCCTAGATTGAAAGGTGGGGGAAGGAGAATTGATTTTCCCTAAATAACTCATCTTGGTAAAATCTTTAATTTCTGGTTGCTCTATGATAGCAAAGATGTGGTAAATCTACAGAAGGTGTCAAGGCAAATGGTAATGATCAAAGGTTCATATGCACATGCAAATATAGGCTAAAAGAAATTAAAACTTCTTTAGAAATCTAGAGCTCTACAGCTCTACAGTGGAGATTAACAATGGCAAAAGATGTAGATATAAGTGTGTGTGTGTGTGTGTGTGTGTGTGTGTGTGTGTGTGTGTGTGTAACCATCCCTCCCCTTTTCATACCTTAGTGCTCTAGCAAGCAAAACAAAGCTCTTCATGTTGCCCTCTCTGTTCTCCTGTTCAACCTCTGGCTACATACTCTGGCCTCAGATATCCGACCTACCAATTTGCACCTTAAAGTTGTACTTAAGGTACATAAAATTGTTCACTTTTTTTTTATTCTAATATTATGTATTTTTTTATTTTAATTTTATTTGAAAGTTAACATAGTTTGATAAAAACTTTGAAAGTAAAAATAAAATAAAATTTACTCATAATTCTAGCCTTATATAAACTAACCCAGTAAATACATATTTCTAAATATTTTAAGGTAGAAATAAAAAATATATTTTTTTAACTTTATAATACTTTGGGAATATCTTTTCAATGTCAATGAATGTTCACGTATGTCATGATTTTTACTACAAGGGTTCCAGTCTTTGGCTTTACCTTGATGTATTAAATCAGTTTGATGGACATTTTAGGTTTTCAGTTTTATAAAGTATTGTTTTGACAGTGCAAAACGGAAACAAAGATTTTCTCAACTAAACTCCTTTTCTTGTGGAAAAAGTTATTTTACTATAGAGTAGAAAAAGGCCTTCTTGATGATTTTTGTTTTTAGTTTTCTTGGCTAATCTATGTTTTATTTTTCTCTGTGCTTTAGAGCCAGTCAGGTTTCATTAAAAACTCGTTGGAATATTAATTTGAATTACATTTAATTTAAACATTCATTTAGGGAGAATTTATGTTTTTCTAATAGTATACCTTCTCATCCAAGAAAATGTAACAGTTCTTCATTTATTTTGATGTCTTTCAGTAAACTTTTGTAGTTTTATTTTAAGATCTTATATATTTCTTATTAAGCTTATTATGAAATCTTTTATGACATTTTTTGGAGATTATGAATAATATCACTTTTGTTGTCTTTGTTTACTTAGGTATTCCCAGAAAATACCACCTAGCTGAGTTTTAAATTCAACATGAAAGGCTTATTTCTTTTGATAGCGGAATTCAACCCTTTTACATTTATTACAGAAATTCTTATCTTGCTCTTATACTTTGCACTGATGTCTATTATTTTAATTTGTCCGTTTTCCTCTACTTTTACTATTTTCTTATATTTGCCATCTTTATCAAGTGTCTTTTATTCTCTTCCTTATGTTGTTTGTTTAAAGGATCTGCAGTGCTTTGTCATTCCATTAATGTTCATCATCTCATTTCTCTCAAACAGATTTAAACCTATTTACTCCCCCTCCTACCTCATTCCACAAATATTTTTTGAATGCCTACTGTATTAGATATTGTTTGGTAAGATGAAAAAAATTAAGTAGTCTTCTTCCAAAATTTTTTTTCATTATTTTAAATAACAAACCTGATTGGTAATTTTATAACAAATGAAAATCTAAAGTTGAACTACTAATTCATTACCTGCCCCATTCTCCTTTTCCAATCCCGAGAGATAATTAAGTTTAGTGAGTGCTCTTCCATACCTTACTCCAAGCATATTGGTGCCTTCTAAACATATTGTTTTGAAATTTGCTTTTTAAATCTCTTCAGATAAATAATTTTTTTCTATTTAACAGCTGCATAATTTTTTATAATTTGGAAGTAGCAGAATTTAGTTTTTCATTTCTTACTATTTATTAATGGACAGTTATGTGGTTTCCAGTGGTTTTCCTATTTATTTTTATTTTTGCTATATTGGGCGATAAATGTCAAAATTCAAAATTTTTAACCAAAAGATCTGTATATTTTAATAGGTATTGCAATATTACTTCCAAAAATTTTTTAGTGATTCTCATTCGTAATGTTTGAGAATGCCTGTTTTTCTATACTGTATATTCAATAGCACTGGATGTTTTTAAATTTTTATTAATTTTTTAAGGTTTCTGCCAAAGTGAAAAATGAAAACAGGTACATCAATCTTGCTTTAATTTGTGATTTTCTTGACTGAAAGTGATACTGATATTTTTTTCATAAATTTATTGGTCATTTAACTTTCCTCTTTGTGAATATTCTGGTTGTCTCCTATGCATACTTTTCTGGTGGGCTTTAGGAGCATTTCATGTTTAAGAGCTATTAATGCTTTTCATATGGTATTACAGTTATTCTTCAGATTCTTATTTATTTGTCTTTTGCTTTTGTTTATGTCATTTGCCATAATAATTTCATAGGACTTTTATTTAGTCAAGTATGTCTATCTTTTCATTTATAGATTCTGGATTTCCTGACTTGCTAAATAATATTTTCTTCATTCTAAAGTCATATAAATATTCTAAATTGAATTTTAATAGTTTTAATTCTTATATTTTACATTTAAATCTTTATCTGTAATGTATTTTATAAGGTATGAGATAGGAATCTATCTTTGTGGGTTTTTTCCCCCCCATAATGATACCAGTTTTATTAGCACCATTTATCTAAAAGATTCTTTTTCCCACTAAATTGAAACTCCTCATTTGTCATGTTAAGTTCTGTATATACTTACATTTGTTTTTGGGTATCTGTTCTGTTCCATTTATGTATTCCTGTGCTGATACAATCACTATTTTCTTTATAATCACTTACTTCGTGGTTGTAATTCATTTTTAAGGGAACTATATGGGGTATAAACACAAGAAAGCTTTATTTTTTTCTGGAATTGCCCTTAAGCTTTTCTATGTTGAACTCCATGTCTTTCTAGAGAGTGAGTACCTTACTGACATCTTGGTCATTTGCTACAATTCTCTAGTCAAGTTTGGCTGTTGGATCATCTCATTTTGGTTTTTAAGATTCGGTCATGTTTATTTTTAAACTTCAGTCCCAATTCAGAGCTCATTCTCTCCACCTAATGCCAGGTAAGTCTGTCTGGAGAATCAGGGGCTGTGGGCAGAGTGGATTATGGGATCTGTTTTTATACACACACCCCTTCAGTCTCTCTTCGAATCTGCTTAGTCCTCCCTGCTGACTGTTCTCATGGAGACACTGGCAGCTTCTATGATTAGCTGCTTGTTAGTGGCCCAGGCTTTTCTGTAGTTTATTCCTTTTGCCTGATGTTTTGAGATGGGTTTGCAGGTAGACAGTGTGTGTATGTTTTCTTGGTCCAGTGGGTAGTTTTCAGCTTCACAATGATAAAGCCCCCTCCCCTAGCCTAGAGGCAGTGATGTCTCTTCTAGGCAACCCCACCAGAAGAGCTTTGCTCCAGCCCCTGTGGGTTCTGCCTTTCAGCAAGCACCTAGTTAGAAAACAAAACCCTGGTCTTTATCTCCTGGAACTCTCTCCAGAGTGTTAGTTTCTGAATCATTCTCTTGGGGGCGCTGAGGAAGGGAATCACCCTTTCCCACTCACAGGATTTAGAAGAAAAAGCTTCTTTTCAGGAATATGGCATTCCTCATCAAGCTGAGCTGCCATATCTCTTTGAGTCTTCTTATATTGACCAGGTAGTAGGGCTCAGAGTAGTGAGGCCAGTTCTTACTGCTAATTTCTCTGAGCTTTCTGAGGGCAGTTGGCTAGGTCCTTTTCCTTGTGGCTTCTTGAACTTAGCTGTAGGATCATTATTGCATTTTGTCCTCAGCTATACAGAGAGCCAGGATAATAGGGAAAGATAGTGTGGCAGTTTTAATGTCTGAAGGCAAGAATTTCCTTACTATGTCTTTATTAATATATCCCAATTTAATGGTAACTATTAAAGGAAATATTTGTTGACCTTTTTCTACCCCATTTTAGCCCCCTTCAAACTTAATTCAAAACTACTTCCTCAGGAATGTCTTCCTGACTCCCAACACCAGACCATTTCTTCTGATACATTTTATACAAATTCCCTGTTACTTGTATTTTTAACACATACCACAATTGTATTTAATTAATGGTTTAATCCATTGTGCAGTGTATGTATTTCTTGATAGAATTTAAGGTACATGAAGACAAGAACTGGCTCTGACTTACCTATTTCTGTTTTCTCAGGATTCCTTTATGAGTTTCTATACAGTAAGCCCTTAGTCTCTATCTACTGAATGAGTGAATGTCACAATCTTAAATACATCTCAAAGGACAGGCAGAAGGAAAGGAAGGAAGGTTTTGGAGAGGAAGAAAGGTCTTAGCAAAAAGTTGGAAATATAGATGCTTGTTTTATATTTTGGAGACTGATAATAGACAGTGGGAGCAAAGGCTTTGTGGTGGGGAATTGAGAGATAAAGCTGGTGTAGGTTTGGGGCAGAATGTGGTGAGCCTTGCATGTAAACATTTGTTGAACAAACAGAGTTCTTAGTTCATTAGAAATACTGACAATCTTTTTAAACCTGGCTGGATACATTGACATGGTAAATAACTTTACTTAATTAGATTGGGAAGAAGAAAACATGTGCAGAACTTGGGGGAACATTATTAAAGGCTTTTGATCTTAACATATGCTCTATCCTTAAATAGCCACTTAGAACTTTAGTAAGCTCTACTACAAAAATACATAATCTTAGAATTTATGTACTATAGAATATAATGATAACCTGTTGCTCAAAATGAGTACCTTCAATCTCCTTCCTATAATTTCTATAATCTCCCATCATCCTTGATGGAAAAATGAGAACCAATTCTTTTTACTAAAAGTTTAAACTCTTCATTTTCCTTGACATTCTTCTGAAAAGATTTTGATTAAAAGCGCAGGAAACAAAAGTCCTTTATTCGTTGAATAACATGCTTCCTTGCTTTTTTCCAGCAGACCATCTCCATAGGAGGGGAAATAATTCAGTTTCTAAACTTCAGACATTAGCTGCTCTGTCCAGCTGCCTGCAAGCTTATAACTGAGAGTTGGTTCTGCTTTATCTTCCATTCTCTCTCTAAATGCCTGAGAGGTAACCCAAGGAAGTGTTTTCCTCTCTGCCATCCTTCAGAAACTTAGGAGTCAGTGGAAATTGAGGAGACTCCCATCAACCTTGGAGTTTAGAGTAATCTGGTGCTATTATTACTTGTGCTTATTACTCACTCCAGGTCCTAGAAGACAGAGGGAGTTTTCCTACTTAAGTGTCCCTCTGGAAAACTAATTATTTGTGCTGGAAAAACAAAAATAAGAGATATAACTAGAAGATAATAACCAACATCAATGAACATTTTGTGAATACTTATTATGTTAAGTACTTCTATAATTTACTCTTTGAAACCATGTTCTGAGAAGTATTTTATCCATATTTTATAGAAGAGGAAAGTGAGACTCAGAGAAATTAAGTTAAGTTGTCTGAGGTCACATAGCTGTTGAGTGGCAGATTTGGAATCCAGGTCTTTTCCAGGCTATAGTAATTGTGGCAGTGTACCTTTTTGTGCCTTTGTCCAGCACTAATAATTTGATCTCCCCATACTTGATACAAATACATCAGTGATGTAAATATTTTGACTTTTTTATTCTTGTATACATGCTATTAATAAATATATGATGTTTGAAACTAGGCCAACAGGTTGCTACTCTAAAAGAAATCTGTTGTTAATACTGCCTTACTAACTATGTAATTCAGAACTTAGAACTCTATTTTTTATTCAGAGTTCTTTGATATCAGAGAGGCTGTAAAAAGAAATGTCAAAACTAGAGGTGGGGTGAGATGAAAGAGCAGAGAGCTGCAATTTATTGAATTGCATCATTATCACTGAGTAACCAACTGAATTGAATGAAAACTTCTTCCCATCTGAGCTGGCAAAGATATTTTAAAGAAAGGAAATTTGAGAATTAAGAATTTTACTTTTTTTTGGCAAAAGTCTCTAAAGATTCAAACGAAATATGCTAAACACAAATAAGTAAGTATTACCACCATCTACTAAAAATTTTAAAGGATGAAATTGTAAACATTAAGATTAAAAGAAAGGAAGGGACGAATGGAAGAATACCAGCATTCTGCATTAAATAAGCTTTCTTCCAAATTTATTTTTCATTTTTACAAATGTATCTTATTTAAGAAATACTTTATTCTATTGCATCAGATTTATGAGACATGGCTATATGCTGACTGGACATTCTGATCGTCTATCACTCTTCTGACGCCCTATTTCCAGAGTGACATTTTCTCATTCTGACTTGAATGTTTACTTCTAGAAAAGAATGAGAGAATCTAAAAAGGTATTTGAGTAGCTAACACAAAACATTTTATGTTTACCAGTATAGAAGTTACCGTTGGTTTGAGGAAGCTAGCTAAATGTTGGTCTCTCCCAATTTTTTTTCATGAATTAGCCAAAATATATATATATATATATATATGATACCCAAAGCAGAGTTTGCTTTTCATTTCTGTAACTGTGGTAATCATAATCTATTACTCAGATGTTGAATTCATTGTTTTCATTATACAAATATTTACTGAACATCTACTTTGTGCTAGAAATTGTTCTAGGCATCATTAGTATAGAAGTGAACAAAATAATGAAAACTCCAAGTTGCTTCTAGTCTAGCAGGAGGAAGAGAAATAAGTAAATATCTATGTGAGATGACTGTAAGCATTGGGAAAGAAAATGAAGCAACACAGGAGAAATAAAAAGTGGCAAGGAACATTTTTATATATAGTGTGAGCAGGTCTGTGACAAAATAATTCTTGAGTAGTAGAAACCTGAAAGTAGTGAAAGTGTGTGCCATGAGAATATCTGGAAGGATGTATCCAAAGCAGAAGTAGCTGTAAGTAGAAAAGCTCCAACGTATGAGCAATTTCCCAATGAGACCAGTGTGGCTGGTATATAGTGCATAAAGAGGAGCAATGTTAGGGGATGAAAGCAGAGAGGAAGCAGCAGACCCAATTAAGTAGGCTTCATGGGCTGTGATAAAGACAATGGATTTTGCTCTATATCAGATAGAAAACTGTTGAAGAAATAACACAATGTGACTTAGATTTAAGATGCTATTCTTTTGCTATTGTGTGGAAGTTAGACTGGAAGAGAGCTGAGCTGACCAAGTGGACTAATATAAAAATACAGGCCAGAAATGAGGTGGCTTGGACTATAGCTGTAGTGGTGGCATGTTAAAGAGTGGTTGCAATCCAGATGTACCAGAATTCCTAGTTTTTGCATCAGTTCTGTTCCTGATATTGGATCTCAAGGGTTCAGATTGTTAGGGAGAAAATTCAGCATTATTAGTACCGAAAAAGTGTGTGAAGAAAGAAGTGATCAGCTATGATAAATGCTGCTTCTAGTTTTATGTAAGAATTGGCCATTGGATTTGGCAATATGGAAGGCGTACGTGACATTGACAAAGTAGTTTCTATGGAGTGCTTGGAGTGAAAAAACAGGACCAGAGGACATGAAGATAGATTTAGACTAGTGTTTCTCAATCTCTTTTTCATTATCACCTCCCTAAGGAGCTTTTTTCTCTAATTGTCCTTCACCACTCACAGAAATTCTGTTTTCACATATACTTTATATTTGTTACATATTGTATATGTATACTTTATACATAAAAGAGTAAGAATTTTTTACTCTGGAAGAGTCAATTTTTGCTTTTTGAGGGTAATATCACCTCTCTTATGAATGGAATAGTTTACACAATTCTTTAGAGGAGTGTTTCTATGAAGGAGGGCAAAGAATTGGGCTAATGTAGTTAGAGAGCAAGGTTGGATCATATTTTTATTGCTTTATATTTTTAAAGTGGGATATATTATAGCATGCTTGTATGCTGGTGGGAATAAACTAGTAGGTAGGGGGGAATTGATGATGTAGAACAAGATTGGACTGTTACAGGAGTCACAATCTTGAGTAGGAGGTAGAGGATGGGGCCTTAGATGGGAGGCAGACAGTTCTCCCAATATAATATGAAGGAAGAGCACATGAGCACAGGTGGAGATAGGATGATATCTTTGGAGGTGAGGAACTGTGGAAGTTCTCTTCTAACTGATTTGTTTTCTCAGTGAAACAAGAAGCAAGATCATCAGCTGAGATTAGGGAAAGGCAGGAGATTTTTTAAAGTCTAAAGGGATAGGTGAGGTGTTTGATACAGTGATCTAGAGGAGTGCATTGAGTAGAATATAGAATAGCTAGGCAACACC
Organism: Macroglossus sobrinus; assembly: GCA_004027375.1. NCBI lineage: Eukaryota > Metazoa > Chordata > Mammalia > Chiroptera > Pteropodidae > Macroglossus > Macroglossus sobrinus. Next base: position 92,866 of record PVKZ01001202.1, on the reverse strand, counting down.
AAAACCCTCTTGAAGTTAGTAATTATGAGTTTAAAATAAGACCAGTCAATATTTCATCTCCTCCAGCTCTTGATCTTCTTTAAATACATTAGAGATTTTATGTATTTGAATAAATTAAAAAATGAATAAAGTGAGTTAATAATGAGTTTATGCTGCATGCTTCCTAAGTTTTTTTTTAAATTTACTACTTACATTTTTTAATTGGAATGTTTTGTACTTGATTTTATTAAAATTAAGGACTTCAGGTAAGAACATAGAGTAGCACACCCTTTTTCATCTTATCAAAATAACTAAAATAAACAAGGATTTTTAGTGCCTTTATTTTGGTTGATGGTGTTGCTGAATATGGGAAGGGGATGTAAAAATGACAACTATTTTTGAATCTCTTTCTAAATACATATATTATTTTAATAGAAAAGGAAACAAAATAAATAATACTTTCTTTGAGAGTGTGGTAGTCATTCTCTAGAAATTGCTAAAATTCTGAACTATGTGTAATCATTCATTCACTGATTTATTTACTCAACAAGCATTTTTCTCAGCACCTCTTATTAGTCACAGGATGGACAATATTGAATATAACACAATTCCTATCCTTGAAGTACGTTACAGACATCTGAATGTTATACTACTTTTATTTTTATTTTTAATTTTTTTGAATTTTTATGAGTTTATTTGAGCCAAATTGATGACATATACTGGGAAGCAAGATCTCAAGTGTTTCTGAATGTTAACACTTTTTTTAGAAGAGGTATATGTACTTTTTTTTTTTTTAGGTAAGGCAACCCTTAGTTGACCTCACAGATTGCAAGGACCTTATCAGTTTACAATCCGTTATTTTTTATTTTTTATGCCCACAGCACCTGGTTTTCCTAGGTGGTCTCCCATCCAAGTACTAACCAGGCCTGACCCTGCTTAGCTTCCGAGATCAGATGGGATTGGGCTTGTTTAGGGTAGCATGGCTGTAGACTACTTTTTTTTTAGAGTATATAAAGATATAACCAAACTTATCTATTTAGAGTTTTCTATGTGGCACCACTTAGAATTAGCACTGATAAAGAGAGAATGTTATGAAATGTATAAAATAAAAAATTTAAACACACTAGTAAATTTAGCATATTATATATAAAATCTTCTGGTTAAATCTCTGCTCTTAATAGGAAACAGACTGCTTGATCATGACTCCAATTGTGTGCTTCATAGAATCTGAATTCGAAATTACTGATTCTTAAGATTGTATACTTCTCTTTTTCAAGACCAGTCAGTGCTTTTGAAGAGTTAACAGCTTCATAAATCTGGCCTGTGATTCATCTTTTTTACTGATGGTACTCAACAGACTGCAGGACATACAGATGAACAGCATGTGGCAGTGTTTAAATGCTGTTCTGAAAACCAATACCACAGGCCTAAGACAATTTAGAACACTTGTCTGCAATCATTGCAAATGCATCCTGGGATTATATATATAATTATTTTTTATATTGCTATATGTCATGCTTTGTTTGACAAACCGAATATAGAAAATGAATAGGTGGTTTTCTGGCACAATTCGTAGTAGATAAATTGTCAGAATGAACTCTGTTGCTTAAGAAAAGCATAAACACAATTCAGTCACTGGATGTGGCTGTATGTAGGTTGTTGCTGTGGGGAATTTTGGTTTGGATAAAGTGTTATTTTCTTTGAAAATTCTGATAGACCAAGGTTCTCTTTGTCTTCATAACAGTCCTACTCTACCCAACAAAAAAGAGCAAGCTATCAAATTACTGAAGTTTCACTTGTATAAATGCAGTTGCACATATATAACATAATTGTAAATTTATTTTGCTATGATGTTAAATTATAGATATTATTTGAATAAAAAACTAAGCTTTTGATTCATTTTTACAACTTACACAGAGAATTTTCTTTCATGTAGATTTCCCCCCCATATGGCATATACAGCAAAGTGAATTTTAAGCTATCCCTAAAATACGTGTGTGTGTGTGTGTGTGTGTGTGTGTGTGTGTGTGTGTGTTCATTGTTCTTCACATTTTAAGGTCATACCACTGGCAGTGCTTGAAATCTTTATATAACAACAAATCGGGGAAAAGCTCTATGAACACAGTAATTATCACAGAGTAGATATATAAAGATATGTTTAATCTGTGACTGTTGGCTTTATGCATGAATATTTTCACTACTCTTCTACTTTTTGTATTTACTGTCATCACAAGACCTTGCTTTGAGAGAATGTGATTCCTTATTGCCCACATTGCCAATTGCATTTCAAATTAGTTATTATATACATACATCTACAGGGCACTCACTGTATTCTAGGAATTGTCCCAGATTCTAAGTTCACATAGGTTAATGAGCCCTAGTCCCAGTTCTTAAGGAGCTCTTAGTGGGAAGATTTGTCTGTTGCACTTCTCTTTTAGTTGCTTCTGACTTTTGTTGTTCTGTATATAGTTAGACTTTAGGGCAACTTCTGGTTATTTCTTCTGCCCATCTTGCTAGTTCTGGTTATAATGCTTGTTAGCTCTAAGACATTGGACACATTACATTCTCAGACTCCCTGATTCCTCTTCTGTATAATTGAGATGATATTTTCTATCTCAGGGCTTTTGGGGGAGATTAAATAAGATAATGTATTAAAGCACCTAGTAAATTGCTGGCACATAATCAGTGGTCAATGAGAGAAGCTGCTGCTGCTGTTTAACTTGTATATAGCACATGGCTAGCTAGCACTAAGGTTTAGTTCCCTTTCATTGTCTTGCTGCTTTCATTTCAAGCACATGGCCAGGTGGGAATTTAGAACTAGAGTAAATAGCATTGCTCCAATTTATGAGCATCTTTTATGTGCTAGATATTTTACATGTCTTATCAACAATCCTTAAAATGACTCAGTATTGTTATTTTTACTATATAGGGGAAGACCAGGGAGATAAAAATTACTTATTCTAAGACAATTAAACTACCTGCTAGAAGAACCAAAAATCTGTCTCCAAAGCTTATTGTCTTTTTACTTGCACATATTCTAAGACCCTTTCTAATTCTCAGTGCTTCAAAACTTGTTGAAAAATGAGCCTGCATTATAATCACAAGAGATAGAAGTTTTCATTTGAGTAACAGACTCAAACACTCAATCTGGGTGCCTGATAACTTCATTAGCAAGCTAAGTTATAAAGATCTGTACTTTTATAAATAAGTGTGACTTTTAGTCTATGGACAGCCAACGTTCCCTAAATCTCAGATTTTGACATTTTTATTAGTTCATTTTTCTGTATCAACTGAAAGTAGAATTCATCTTAAAGGGGCTAGAGGGAATGCTTTCCTTCTTTAGACTTTTAGAAATATTTTAGAAGTTTAAAAAATTTTTTTATGTTATATATATTAAATTTATTTAATTAGTTTCAGGTATACAGTACATTGGTTAGACGACTATATAATTCATAAAACGATTCCCCCAGTTGCTCTCTTCCTCTACTGACCTTCTACCTAGCCAAAATACTAATGCTAACTGCATTCCCTATGCCGTGCTCTCCATCCCTGTGACCATCCATCAGCTACTAATTTGTACTTCTTTAATATTTTAGAAATTTTAATAAAAGTTTATCACTTTGATTTTTAATGAAAGTTTGTTTTGATATTTTAACTTTGCTTTAATCCTAAGTGATAAACTCTGCTTACTTCAGTAGAGTACTGCTCCGTCTTTATTTTGTACTTCTTGGTTCCTGGTAGCCTAAGGACATCAGGAGTAAAGAGATGGTATAATTAAGAGGTGCTCAGCTGACCCATGTGGCTCATTTGCCGAGCATTTGCCTCTGGGTTCAATGAAACAAGAGTTCCTAGTTTAAGAAAAAAGAACTTGTAGGCATGTATTTTCTGCAGAGAAACTGAACAAACTATTAAATTAAATTAAAATAATTAGAATTCTATGAATTCTCATTATTAGTTCCTAAATGGTTACCTTGGGCAAATGCCAATCTATCTGGACTTTATTTTTCTCCTTTGTAAAATGAAATAATTGAAGTCTAGATCTCTAAGATACTTTCTCAATCTAAAATCCAATCTAAAATGATTCTTTAAGAAGGCATGTTTTTCTGTAAAAAAAAAAAAAACACAGGTGTGTATAATCGCTGTTTGAGATGTGAGTTATTTGAATATGAGTTCCTAGGATATAAATGTCAGAAAGTGTATTTATAAAATGTTAATGTGGGCAAGTGAGAGGGAAATATTTCATTGTTGTTTATAACACCTTAGTTAACAAGCTTGCACCTTTTCTGAACATATTGGATTTGAGGAGAGGAAAAAAAAGGAATGTTCATATTCAAACCAAGATTCAATTGTTTTTTAAATAATATTTTAATTGTCTCTTTATCTATTAAAACTTGAGTTCCCTGAGTCTTACTCTATTTCTACCACCTTACACTGCCACAAGTAATATTTTTTGAATGAATGAATTATAAATGGAATGAAAAAGTCCCCAGTGTACTTGATTACACTTTGTGAACAACTATAAAGAAATGAGACTTTTTCAGTTTGTACTTTTTATCCTCAACTGTCTCATTATCTGCTATCTACCTACATTATGTTGAAGAAAAAAATTGGTCACCAAAGGAAAAAAAATCTTCCTCTTATCCTGTTTCTTTACTGAACTCTCATTAAACAAAAACTATATTTTTGATGACTAGATGAATGATTTTTGAACTTTTACAAACAAAAATAATTTTTAATTCTACAAAGCAGACCTACTTGCACAATAAAACCGCTAAATAAAATATAGCAAAAATTTATGTAGAGAAACTGAACAAACTATTCTATTTGCAAAGATCTAAAGCATCAACAAAACAGCAACAACCAGAAAAGAAGGTTTGGGGATTGTGTATATGTATGAGTGGGAAGGTGGGTAGGGGTGTGCATGAATGTGGATATTATATTGAAGGAGTGATGGAATTTAAAGGCATAGTTATTTTTATATATTCTGAAGCAACTCATGAGTTTAGTACCAAGTCTAACAATAGTAAATTTCATAGTTTTAAATCTGATAATGTTTTATACATGGAGAAGTTTAAAATCTTGATTTCAATTCATGAATATACAAAAAAATCAAACCACTGCTTTTTCTGGGCCTCAGTCTTCTTAGGTATGATGAGAGGATTGGGATAAGTGATGTTTTAGGTTCTTTTAGCACCAAACATTTGCTGATTTTGTAAATCAGCCAATCATTCAGCTGTTATACTGGCTTTCCAGCTTGACTCTAGAGTGGTGTTTCTCTACTTCTTTACTTTCATCTCTCCTACTCTGCTTTTTCACTCCCTTCTGTTTATATCCTCTAAACAAGATTTTTTTGGTTTCTCTTTTTGTATTATGAAAAAATTTTTTTAAATAGCTGATTGGACATTTTTCAAATATATTTTTATATGTATGGGCAATATTTTTTTTATTTTACTATATATGGGAGCAAGTTTTAGGAGATGTGATAGCATGGGGCTACAGCTGTATGGCAAAAGCTCTAGCTTGCTTTTATGGTCCAGTATTCATGGGAACATTCACTAGGATTTTTCACATTGAATACAATCTATTACTGTCTATTCATTGCTGCCAGTATCACACCCCTGAATGTGAAATAAGAGCCCTAACCTAGTTGTTGTGCCAATAAATTCATGTGTATCAGAGTATCAGTCCACTCTCCTTAATGATTCTGAATAAGTATATCTTAATGCATGTTAATGTTGTTGTATGACACTCTTGACAGCAGAGAGCTGTCAATTTTGCATTCCAAGGCCTAGCAGAATGCTAGATACTATTTGTGTATTAAGTGAATGCTTCTATAATTTGTTGGCATTTGAATGTGTGGGTTTTTAAAAATATATATCTTGTAAATATGAAGATATATATTTATAATAATATAAAAGTATAATACAACTAATTATCTCATGAGGTACATTGAAGTAATTTTTAAAAATTTACTTAGTTTATAATTTAAATTAGTTAATATAGGACTTGTTGTAGTGATGCTACTCACACATTTTTTTTTCCAAAAATTTCCAACTCTCTTAATTTTCAGCAATTTTTTTTGCTTTTAAAAAATTTTTTATTTAAATTAGTTTTAAGTATACAGTACATTGGTTAGGCATCTATAATGTTCATAAAATGATCATCCCAATTGCTCCCTCCCTCCTCTGGCCCTCCACTTAGTCATCATGTTAATGCTAACTGCATGCCCTCTGCCATGCTCCCGAGGGTTCCTAACTATCAACTATTAATTTGTACTTCTTTAACCCTTTACCCCATTCTCCCAGCCTTCCAACCTCCCTCCCCTATGTCTGTCACCAAATTGTTTACTATATTTGTGAATCTGTTTTTTGATTAGTTTGTTCTTTTTGTTTCTTAGATACCGCATATAAGCAAAATCATATGGTATCATTCTTTCTCTATCTGACTTATTTTACTCAGCATAATAACCTCTAGGTCCATCCATGTCATTGCAAATGGTAGGATTTTATTTTTTTAATGGCTGAGTAATAGACCATTGTATATATGAACCATAATTTTTTTATCCAATCATCTGTTGATGAGCATTTAGGTTGCTTCCATATCTTGGCTGTTGTAAATCGTGCTGCCATGAACATTGGGGTACATAGGTCTTTATGAATTATTGTTTTGGTTTTCTTTGGATAAATACCCAGAAGTACAATTGCTGGGTCAAAAGGTATATCCATTTTTAATTATTTGAGAAACCTCCAGGCTGTTTTCCATAGCGGCTGTACCAATCTCACCACCAATGTATGAAGGTTTCCTTTTCTCCACATCCACACCAAAACTTGCTGTTTTTTTATTTATTGATGATAGCCATTCTGATGGGTCTGAGGTGGTTTTAATTTGCATTTCTCAGATGATTAGCGACCTTGAGCATCTTTTCATATGTCTGTTAGTCATCCATATTTCGTCTTTGGATTAGTATCTGCTCAGGTATTCTGGATTGTCTGTTTTTTGTTGTTGAGTTGTATAACTTCTTTATAATGGCTATTAACCCCTTATCAGATGTATCATTAGCAAATATCTTCTCCCAAACAGTTGGTTGTCTTTTTGTTTTGTTGATAGTTTCCTTTGCCATACAAAACTTTTCAGTTTGATGTAGTCCCATTTGTTTATTTTTTCTTTTGTTTCCCTTGCCTAATGAGATATATCTGAAAAGAAAATTCCTGTTAGTAATATCAGAGAGTTTACTGCCTATATTTTCTTACAGAAATTTTATGGTTTTTGGTCTTACATTTAAATGTTTAATCCATTTTGAGTCTTTTCTTGTATACGGTGTAAGAAGATGGTCCAGCTTCTCTTTTTATTTCCATGTATCTGTCCAATTTCCCAACATCATTATTGAAGAGACTGTCTTTACCCCATTTAGATTCTTACCTCTTTTGTCATATATTAAGTGAGCATAGAGGCATGGATTTATTTATGGGCTCTCTATTTTTTTCCGTTCATTATATATCTATTTTTATGCCAGTACCATGCTGTTTTGATTAGTGTAGTCTTGTAGTATAATTTGATATCAGGTGGTGTGATACCTCCAACTTTGTTTTTTTTCCTCAAGATTGCCATGGCTATTTAGGATTTTTTTATGGCTCCATATAAATTTTAGGATTATTTTTTCTAGCTCTCTGAAAAATGCTATTGGTATTTTGATAGGGATTGCAAGGATAGATCACATGCTGCTTTGGGGTAAAATGCTCTGAAAATATCTATTAAGTCAATCTCTTCTACTGTACTTTTAGGCCCATTGTTTCCTTGTTGATTCTTTGCCTGGGAGATCTGTCCATTGGTGTCAATGGGGTGTTAAAGTCTCCTACTATGAGTTTATTACTATTGATCTCTCTTTTTATGTTGGTCAATAATTGCTTTATGTATGTAAGTGCTCCTGTGTTCGGTGCACATATGTTTACTAGGGTTATGTCCTCTTGATTTATTGATCCCTTTTTTATTATTATATACTGCCTATTTTATCTCTTAATATAGCCTTTGTTTTAAAGTCTTTTTTATCCAATATAACTATTGCTACCCTAGCTTTTTTTCCATTATCATTTGCGTGAAATATCTTTTTCCATCCATTTCAGTCTGTGAGTGTCGTTTAATCTGAAGTAGGTCTCTTGTAGACAGCATATTCATAGGTCTTGTTTTCTTATCCATTCTGTTACCCTATGTTTTTTGATTGGAGCATTTAATCTGTTTACATTTAAAGTGATTACTGATACTGTCATTTTATTATTCATATTTGTTATTTCTGTTTTCTTTTTTACTCTTTCTCTTTCTATGGAAGACCCTTTAACATTTCTTGTAATGCTGGCTTGTTGGTGATGAATTCTTTAAGCTTTTTTTCTGTCTGGGAAACTTTATCTCACCTTTCATTTTAATCAAAAGCCTTGCTTTATAGAGTATCCATGGTTGTAGATTCTTGTTTTTCATAACTTTGAATATTTCTTGCCCTTCCCTTCTGGCCTGCAGAGTTTTCATTGAAAAGTCAGCAGATAGACTTATGGAGGTACCCTTGTAAGTAACCAGCTTCCTTTCTATTGCTGCTTTTAAGATTCTCTTCGTCTTTGACCTTTGGCATTTTAATTATGATGTGTCTTGGTGTAGATCTGTTTGAATTCTTCTTCTTTGGAACTCTTTGTGCTTCTTGAACTTGTATGTCTAAGTCCTTTGCCAGATAAGGGAAGTATTCTGTCATTATTTCTTCAAATAGAGCCTCAAATCCCTTGCTCTCTCTTCCTCTTCAGGTATTCCTATGATTCAGATATTTTTATGCTTCATGTTGTCCCAGAGGTCTCTTAAATTATCCTCATTTTTTAAAATTCTTTTTTCTTTTTGTTGTTCTGATTGGGTGTATTCAGCTACCTTGTCTTCCAATTCACTGATTCGATCTTCTGCTTCATCCAGTCTACTGTTGAATCCTTCTAGTGTATTCTTCATTTTAGTTATTGTATTCTTCATTTCTGTCTGTTTTTTTTTTTATGGTTTCTATGTCCTTCTTAATCCTTACTGTCTGTTGAGGTTCTCATTGTATGCATCCATTCTCCCCACAAGTTTGTTAGACATCTTTATAACCATTATTCTGAATTCTGTCTCTGGCAGAATTTAGCTTATTTTCTGGAGTTTTCTCTTGTTCTTTCATTTGTGACATGTTTCTTTGTTTCTCATTTTATTAGCCTCTCTGTGTTCATTTCTATGTATCAGGAATGTTTGTTTCATCTCTCAGCCTTGGCCAGATGGTCTAATGTGGAAGGTGTCCTGTGTGGCCCAGTGGTACACTCTCCCTAATCCCTTGTGCCTGGAGCTCTAGACATGACCTTTGTGTGGGTTGTGTGTGATCTTCTGTTGTTGCCAAGCCTTGATTGTTGTTAGTAGATCAGTGGGTGGCATTAATGTTCAGGCTGACTATTTGTGGGAATTGGCTCAACCCTCAGGATAAGAATTGTTGTGTGGGGGCTAACACCATTGAGTGGAATTTGCCCTAGCAGGCTTGTGTAACCACCCTTTGTGTGTATCACTACAGGAAATAGAGGTTGCTCTGTTATGGTCTGGTGCCAGCCTCCAGATGTGTTGATTCTGTGGCCCCTTGGGAGGAGCTCCCCCGTAGGCCAAGGTCAGCTGCTGCTTTTGATTGCTCAGGGCTACCTGGTGAGAACTACAAAGTGATTCGCTGATGGTTGTTGCCTATGCTGGATCGGCTTTGATGTGACTGCTTTATATTATCAGATGTAGGTGTTATGATCAGCTGGACTTCAGGTGATTCTCCACATTGATTATTTTATAATTTGGTTGTAATTTTAATGCAGTTTTAGGAGGAGACGAAACCTGCTTTTACCTAGTCTGCCATCTTCTGGAACTCTCTCTGCCTCACACATTTTGTTCTGGAATGCTTCTTCCACAATTGTAGTTTTACCTACTCTTATTACTGCCTTAAGAGGTAGCAGGTCATCACCCTTTGGTGTTTGGAGACAGCCTTTGATATTTCAAGTCTTGACTGATGATTAAATAAAGTGGATGACCAAGTGGTAGAAAACAAGCTTTTGATCATAAATAAAATATGATTGAAGTAATAGGAACAATTTTCTTAGATGTCTCAAAATCTGAAATGAAGGTTGTTTCAAGAAATTCTAGAAATGTTTTGAGAATGCTGAAATTAGGAAGAGTATTGATAAATATACTTTGGCCTTTGGATCCATTTCTTTGGAGGCTATGTTTTTCATTTCCACAGTAGCTTACTCATAAAGAGGTTTTAAAGCTAATGAAATGGACTGCATAAATTAATTGAGGGAAGAAAACTGACATGATATTTAATATTTATGAAATGTCTAGATTTTGAGAAGCACATATTGTATGTCATATATTTAAATATAGTCTCTGCCCTTAAAAACAGCACAGTAAAGAAGAGTGACAAGACAATTGAGCCAACTTCAGCAAGAAACAAGTGTCTATAACTGTGTTTATTTATCAGGCCTCAGCAACTTCCCTCCCCCACCAGCCACTCTTCTATATTCAAATAGAAGGTGACTGTGAGCCAACATAATTTGTTTGAAAATGAATGTTTAAGGGTACATTAAGGTAAAAGTATTTAAGTAAGAAAAGGAACCCCATTCTCTGATTCAGCTTTTCTGTTAAATTTTCATTATTATATTCAGCATTACAGTTTCTAGTTGCTTGGGTTAATACTAAAGAATATAATGGTTATTGGAAACTGGATTAAAATTTCAAATCATTGCTGATAACAAGGTATACATAGGTAACCTTCTACCTAGATAACTCTAAAAAGATTCTATAGCATTAACATGAGCAAAAATTCTAAACCTTTACAATACTTTCTCTGATCTGCAACCCTGCAAAAATAGCTAAGCATGTTTAATAATAAATGATAATGTAGTTAGTTATTTTGATATTATATGCTTTTAATGTGGTAGTGTTTCATATATGGTGAGTAATTTAGTTGTTACAAGATGAAGAAGTAAATTCAATTACTATTCTCACTTTAAAGATGAGGAAAATTGAGGGTTAAGTAACTTGCCCAAGGTGACAGTTAATGTGTGAGTCGGTATTGGAACCCAGGCAAGCTGAATCCAGGGGCCAGGCCTTAACCACTACACCACACTACTTCCCTATATTTATACTGCTTATCATACTAACCAAATTAAATTAATCATGGGTTTGCAATTATAGTAGAACCATGGTAGAAGAGCAAGTTGGACAATCTTTCACTTTCTATATTTTGATATCCAGTGTGGCAGAGTGTGTGTAAGTCCCTTAAATGGCAAAAGGGACTTTGCAGGTGTGATTAATTTACAGATCTTGAGATGGGGAGAATACCTTGGATTATTTGGTAGGCCTAATGTAATCTCAAAGGTCCTTATAAGTGAAAGCAGGAGAGAAGAATCAGAAATAGATGAGATGTGATGACAAGGGCCAAGTTCAGAGAGATGTGATTGCTGGCTTTAAAAATGAATAGGAGCTACAAACCAAAGAATGTGTGCATCCTTTAAAAGCTGGAAAAGGTAAGGAATGGAAAGGAACCATTAGCATCCAGAAGGAAAACAGCCCTGTGGACACCATGATGTTAGCCCCATAAGACCTATTTTGAAATTTTGACCTTCAAAACTGTAAAAAATAACTTTTGTGCTATATTAAGCTCCTATATTTGTGGTAATTTGTTATAACAGCAAGAAAAAACTAATATACTCAATAATTATTTTCATTAGCAATCATGTTTTTAATGAAACTAGCACATTCTCATATAAGAACGACAATCATATTGAACATTATCACCATTTCTAACTGAATACTCTAGGAATTGTAAGGAATTTGTGTCTTTTCTCTCAAAAATAATTCCAGCTGACTGCTTTCTCTGACAGTTTGAAAGCATCTTTAAATCCTGTTTTTCTGAATCAAGTATGATAGTCTAACTAATTCTAAGGAATGTTTGACCAAATCACTTGGAAATGACTAGGAACTTCTTTAGACATAGAACTTTTAATAAGATAAATCTCTTTATTTTATAGTGAAAGGGTTTGTTCCTTCACAGAAGATTATTTATATCCTACTAATAGCTGGAAAAGCCAAAATTTCTTTGAAGTTTCAAAATGATGATATTTGGAAATGTATTTACTTTAACTAAGATAAAATCTATTTTATCCACAATTAGTTTCACCCTACTATTATTTAATGGGAAATGTGTTTTTCATATTCATAAAGTTCAAGATAGCATCCCAACACTAACATGTGCATGCCAAGATAGGCAGATCGAAGTGCTTTCACACTTACTTCCACTTTGAGCACGGTGATCTTGGTCTTGGAGTGTGTTCATTAGATTATCACTTTCATAATCAATGTGAAAAGAGGGAAAGTAGTGTAAAAGTACATAGGAGGAAGAAGTCTTGAACTCAGGACACAGTATCTCTGAAGATTGTCCCCGTTAGGACCATTGCTTCAGAGTAATGAAATGAAGAAGCTCACAGTACTTTTTCTCAGCCTCTCATTCTCAAAACACTAATGCACACAGACATGTACCATAAATTTCATAGGTTCAATAAGTATTTATTGGACATCTGTTGTTGATATATCATAATCTTTCCATAATTCTTTCCTTGTTATTTATATGGTAAACGTAAATGACATTTACATTTGTTGTCTATTGTTTTGGTTTCTTGGTAAGAAATCAACTTAGGATTCGAAAGTTCTTGTTGTCTTCTAAGTAATATCGTTGAATTTTCTAACACTTATTATCCAGAAATTTTGTTCGACCGGCTCAATAATAAATTTATGGCTAATTTTAAGATTCCTTGCCTGGTTAATTTCTTGTTTAATTTTGACATAAGTTTTCTGAATCATAGATTGTAAAATTTTTATTTATCCCTAACATGAAGTCAGTAATCAACTATTTTTAATCACTGTCACTATCAGAATTTCTTCAGTGGTAGTGTTCTTTGATTTTATTGTTTCTTTTATGAAAGTGAGGAAAAAAAACAGTGTTTATTTGCAATAAGCACAAAAGGCAAAGCTTAATTCTCTTAATTGCTTTCAACATAAATGAGGGAACTCTGTCTTTATTTTAACTGTTCATAGTTTTAAAAGTCATTATTTATTTTAGAATTTTATACTTCTCAGTTCTGGCTCAAGCAGATGAAAAGATCAGCAAAGCATTCTTTTTACAATAATTTAAAATGCTTTGAATAGGCAACAGTGCCAAAGTACTCTTTTGCATTTACAAATGATTTCACAATTAGATATAAAAAATAAATATGGAGTTTTACCTAATATGAATACACAAGAGGCAAATATACTTAGGATACTTGGAGAATTCTGTAGTTTTGGATTTTAGTTTAAATTCTTGATGTGAAAATAATTGCAGAATTTTCCTGCCATTTTCTATATACTTTATAATTACTTCTCAACGGCATTGTAGTTTCCATATGTACATTTTTCTCAAAACCACCTCCGGATTTAGGACACTTCATTTCATATGACCATTGACAGTTTTTTATTAAATGATTAGGTGATTCAAATACAAGAAAGCATGAAGTGACATTAAGAAGTTTCAGAAGAAGATGGAGGAACTCCTAGATAACAATTTTAGAAGGTTTTTGTTTTTGTTTTGAATATTAAAGTGAATTTCTTCACATGTAGGTTTTTATTTTTTCTCACGGTTATCAGTGTTTGAACTTCCCATTTCACAAGTGAGAAGAGAGACCTTGGGCAAGACCTAGGGTGAGAATGCTGGGAGCTGGGGATGAGAAGCGGGGCTTGAGTAGAGAATGGATGATGGGGGTTGGTGGAAAGCTGGAAGCTACATCAGATCATCAAATACTATGAGGAATTAGGCTGGAAATATTGAGTAAAAGGATTGTATAACAGGTATGAGGACAAAGGGAAAGGTTAGAAAGGTAGGAATGCATAGGTTGGGGTCAATTTAAATAATTCACCTTTTTAAAAGCACAGTTAAAAAAAAAAAAACCCTGATAGAATTGTCTGTGTCATCAACTAGACATTACCTCATTTGGTGGTAACTTTGTTGTGTATTAGGAAAGTCATAGTTTTATATCACTCAAGAGAGATAAACTTGCAAGTCCTATGAAAGCCCAGAACATTTTTATTATATTTTGTGATTACAGTTGGAGATGCTGTTTATCTTATTTCTTATAAAACTCAGAAGGAAGCCTTCCAAGAGCTTTACTGCTCTTGGGTCCTTTTGTAGTCAAATATGCTTCTTCAGCAGTAATTTTAGTATCTGTTATCACTCTTGACCCTCTAGCAGCTCAGCAGCCTTGCAGCTTTGACATCACTTATGGTTTGCAGAACATCATGCAGTGCTGTCTAGTGCTCCTAATAATAGTTTCTAAATGCATAGCTGATTTCTACTGCTTGGAATTGTCCCATCTCTTTCTAGCAATTGAACTTGGCAAATTAATCATTTAACCTTTTATACCTCATGTCCAGGCCTCACTATGAGGTCATTGGTATCACCTCAAGTAAGGCTTCATTCATATTGATAGAAAAAGGTTTTTGCTGCGATTGTGAATGCCACCTTCTCTGAAAGATGTACACATCCTATTTTCAGATGAAGAAATTTAAGCAAATAAGAGCATATTTTTCCAAGTGCACTTAATGAGTCTACAATGGAACTGAAAAATGGATACCTGTACTCCTCGTTCCCAGTCACGTGTACAGTTCCTTGGGCTTCCTTCTTCTCATCAGAGCTATGGTGCCTGCACTGCAAAATAATCATAAGTTCAGACTTGCATTTAAATTCTCAGAGCTGATTCCAAGATATTAGATTTAAGGACTTAGGAAAGAGGGCCTAGCTCTTCATTCACTGATATGCTAGCTCTCCATTCAGTGTAACCTTGAATTATTATATTGCAGGAATCCATCCTTAATCAAGGCTTGTAATTAAGTGGAAACTTAGTGGAAAGAGACTATCACATGACTAGTCCACCAAGAAAATATAAAGGTGTGACTCTCCTCTTTAGTACCCTACCCTCAGAAATGCCTCATCATGTCCATGGAGTGGGCTATAGAGGGTTCCATTTAATTCCCTTATCACTTCTAGCCCTTCTGTTTCCTAGAGCTTCACCATTGTCAGATAGACATGTCAGCCCCTGAGACTTCCTCCTCCAAAAGAATCCTCAAATAAACATCAAAGGCAGGAAGTCCTTGTTAGTACCCAGTGGAACAACAAGGATATTTCTCTTTGCCTCAGGGGATAATTTGACACAGACCCAGATTTGACCAGAATATAGTGATATAAATTTTAAGGCTAATGGAAGAGTTGTTAGGGTCAGTTGTCTTCTCAGGCTAAAGAGAGTTAGAATTATTTTCTTTTACAAACATAATCTAGCCGTCCTCATTTCCTGATTTCTGATGCACTTTAGTACAATGTGTTCTCAAGACTAAGTCTTAGAACAGTCTAGAAAGGTTCATGTGCTTCTTATTTTGTTGCTACTTGTTGAGGCCAAAGGAGCTGAATTGTCGGACAGCAGGTCATTTGCATGACATACTACATGTTAATAAAAAAAGATATGTGAGGATTCCAGGATATGTTTCATCATGTTTCAGCATTTAATTTCAGATCGTGGCCAAGTATCTGTTTTCATTGAGAAAAGCCAGAATCTGCCAAAGTCAACATGAAGCAAATGAATCGTGTTGTGATGAAAAGGATTTAAGACATGTCATAGACACATTGTTCTTTTCAGCTGTTATTGAAGTAGCCTTGTTTTAAAAAAATGTGTTAAACTTTTCATTGCAATTTAGAAAACTTTTAGAGAATTTAGTTTACATGTTAATTTATATTTTGAAACTGCTCACAAAGTATAAATATTTCTTCTCTAGATAATAGAAATGCTCAGGATACACTTTTCACAGTTAGCAGACTTGTCATGGAAGTCAACTGGTTGAAGCTGACATTTTTTATTGAAACCACATTCTAGAATTTGAATTTCAAGCTGGTTAAGAATAAGGAGAGATCCGTATTGAGTGACTACATTATATCAGAATGTGATTCCTGATCATGGTGAGAGAGCGACCTAGAGTTTCCAAAACTCGGGTTCTGATTGAAGGAAGCAAATTATCTTGCTTGCTATCAAATTATCATATACATTGCTTAATTTAGATTTGACACATGAAGAAACTGTATGTGATATGCCTATAAAGTAATGAGGCTTGGTTTTTTATTTACTTATATGTAATTTATTAAAAATATGTGTTATACTTGAGAAAGTTCCTCTGGAAATTTGTATTTATTTCATAATTCTCAAAATGTTTTTCAGAAACTTTTGGAAAGTTCTTTTAAATAAAGTTCTAGTCAACTCTTTGAAATAAAACTAGAACAAAGTATTTTTCCAAAACTGCCCAGGGATGATTTTGGGAATTTGGAACCACCCTGGAAAAATTCTTCAAATTGCTGTTGTAGTCACACATTCTCTTAGATATGTACCTATTTCTTTAGCTATGGCCTGAATAATTTTCAACTCTTCCACTATTATTTTCCACTTTCAAAGAAAAAAGTCTTGCTATCCTTGAAGATATTCAAAAGAATGAGCTGTGTACTCTAAAAGCAATTACAGAAGAGGACTTTTCAAAATGTTTATAATAACAATAACAGTTTTGGTATAACAGCATCACTTTTTCTGGGAAATTACTATGGTTTTTTAAATTATTATTTTTAATTTTTCAATTGCAGTTGGTATTCAGTATTATTTTATATCAGTTTCAGGTATACAGCATAGTGGTAAGACACTTATATAATTTACGAAGTGATCCCTCAATAAGTCTAGTACTACCCACCTGACACCATACATAATCGTTAAAATATTATTAACTATATTCCCTATGCTGTACTTTGTATTCCCATGACTATTTTGTAACTGCCAATTTGTACTTCTTAATCTCTTCATCTTTTTCACCTATTCCCTCAGTCTCTCTCTCATCTGGCAACCATCAGTTTGTTCTCTATGAATCTAACAGCACAAATGTCTGGACATGTTATTTCTTACATATTGTTGAAAAAATATACTTGATAGTCACATGTCTAATAGGTAGTGGTTGCCATGTTTTAGAAAATTTTCACTTCCTTGAACCAAATACAATAGCTATTATAATAGCCTCCACAATAGCTTATGAAATGCATGTCTTTGACTTTTGGAGGGATATGTGATCTTATAATTTTTCAGGAGTTATGACAGCATAAGTTAGCATAGTTGTTCCGTGGACATTTTTTTTAAACAAAATCTTTTGTTAGTAAAAATGTGTTATTAACAAAGTAAGACTTTACAAAATAGAAAAAAAAGTTATATTTTAAAAACTACATAATTACTTGAAGTACTTTTTGTCACAATATAAATTTTATATTTGAAATTATATTGACAAGGTGATACCTAATTTAACTCATCTTTGTTAGTTTGTGTTTTATATTATTAAAGCAAAAACAG
Source organism: Macroglossus sobrinus (assembly GCA_004027375.1). Lineage (NCBI taxonomy): Eukaryota > Metazoa > Chordata > Mammalia > Chiroptera > Pteropodidae > Macroglossus > Macroglossus sobrinus. Next base: position 75,407 of record PVKZ01001202.1, on the reverse strand, counting down.
TATTCTGTTCATAGATGGTGATTAAAAATCTACTGATAGAATAAATGAATGTGAATACTGAAAAATTAGATCATGAACAACATTTGGTATGTTACAAAAGCTTGATGGGTATTTAAAAGTAAAGATTTACTTTTATAAATCTTTATATTGAGTGAGGTGACTTGAATGTGTTACATTGACTCCAAAATTATGAACCTAAAATCAATTTAAGGAAGTCTTAGATACGTCTATGTTACAAAGTAAATTAGATATTTACAGAGATTAATTTATTTAACTTTTATGAACTGAGTAACTATTGTGGTTCCAGATGCTGCACTAGATAGAGACTGGGGATGATGTGGTGGAAAAACAGGTACTAGCTTTCTTGCTTTATGGAGCTTACATTATACTTTAGTGACTATAGGGCTTCAGAGAGAATAGTCCAAACTAGGAGTCTTCATAGAAACTCTGTATTTCATGGAAAAGCTGTCATTCCAAATCTCTGGGTTCTGTTCTTTACTTTAGGTTCTGTTCTTTATTTTGAAGTGTGATGAATTTAGACTCATGGTTTTTATAATCCTCTTAGATCAGAATTTGTTATCAATTTCTGAGTTCTTCTTTGTTATCTTAATTCATATAATTGTGCCCCTCCAAATTCCTAGTATTTTCAGTATGGAATATATGTGAGTACTATTTGTGAAAGCATTTTATAAATTGCAAAACCTTTAACTCTAAGGTGGTGCTATTACTCAACAAGAAGGCATTGAGCTATATCTACACAAAGTACAATGTAGACTTGCACAATCATGTAGATAATTAGAAAACAACTAATTGGAAAGTCCTTATCCTCCCTCTCAAAAATTGGAAGTATTTTTGCCTGAATTAACTGGTTAATTTATGGGCTGCCCACCTCACTTAGTTTTGTAGAAACTGTTTCTAAATCCATAGATACTACAGTTTATGCTCACTGTGGCTTAGAGCTTACATTTTTTTGGAGGGCACAGAATGTATCACTCCATGTTGTTTGTGGCAACAAAGAACAAAATGAGGTAAAAAATCTGGAAGACACCCAATTTAGTCAATGCTTTTTGGGGAGAAATAATTCCAAATAATTAAAAAGGGCCAGTTAACTTTTTTCTTAAACGTTTTCCAGCAAGGAGATGTTATAACTTCCATCAGTAACCTAAGTCAGTGGTCACATATATTTTCTTAAGTGGGTGTCTTTGTGTGGAAAACTAGAACAATGACAGGATAATGTCTAAAACTATTCTCGATATCTTCCTAAGTTTTTCTTTGTTTTGCTTTTAAGAATAAACTGCAACTGAACAATCTCAAACATTAAGAGAAAAAAAAAATCAGATTTCACTAGCACTGTTTTCACTAGGAATAAAGAAGAGTTTTATTATTTTTTTCAAGTTCTGCTTCTTTTACACTCTTCTGGAAACATCTCTAAAGATAGACATTGCAAGAGATTTTGAGGAGAGATAAATGGTGATCAAATACAACCATGGCAGAAGTGTCTTTTCTAAGGGTTCATGAGGTCACATTGTTTGTTGTATTTTTTGAAGTCTTAGAATACTTGTGGACTTTATTTCTGATGACAAAATACAGCTGTTTCTAGTCAACTCTTTTAAATAAAGTTCTTTCTTAGCACATCCATTTCAAAATCAGCAGACTTTTGGGCTCTGAGTTAATCTTCCCCTATGTGCATGCCAGACACTTTAATTATTTGTGGGAGTCACAGGTTAAATCTCCCTAGATTTTTTTTTTCAGTCAGAATCACATGAGTAAATAAAAGCCCCATCTGACTCTCTGCATCTGAGGCTTGTTTTGAACTCATATATAATTTTTTTTTTATTTCTACATAGTTGTGCTACATTAACCATTTTTGAGCACAATTATATTTTTCCACTACTGAAACTCTCAACTGACTCAAAAAGTACATCATTCTTCTTTTCTTCTCCAGTTCCCCTGGATACCTTAGATTTTGGAAGAATTCATATATAAAATTGTCATTATCAACACCATCCTTATCTTTTTTAAAAACTTTATTGACATATACATATAGAAAAGTACATATGTATTAAGTACACATCTTGATGAACTTTTACAAATTGAACATGAACCCATATAACCAGACCCCTCTCAAGAAATAGAACACACAAGCACCCTGAGAAGCCCCTCTTGCGCTCCCTTCCAATCACTAACTCTCCCGTCTTCTTAGTAGTTATTCCCCAACTTCTAACAGCTTAGATTTTTGTTGCCAGTTTCTGTGCTTTATTTAAATTAAATCAAACAGTTTGTGCTCTTAAGTATTTCATTTCTTTCACTTACTGTTATCTGTAAGAATTATCTTCCTGATATGTGTAGTTAAAACTGTTCTTTCTTATTGCTGTGCAGTATTACATTGTGTGGGTATAGTACACTTTATCCATTTTAATGTTGTTGGGCATTTGGGTACTTTTCCAGTTGATGCTATTACGGATAGTACTTTTTATGAACATTCTTGTACATTTCTCTTGCTGAGCATTGTATACATTCCTCTTGAATGAATATATAAGAGCTTATCAACATATTTTAATTTTATTGATGAAGAACTTAAATAAAATTTTCTGATCAGCATGAATCAACCAGTTGCCATATTGAGTTGATATAATTTTTTTTCTAAATCATAGAAACTTAACATTGTAGTTACCCAGGCTGCCCTCTTGGTTTCAGTCAAGTTGGTTTCATTCCTGTCCTTTACACTGCCCTCTTCTTACCCTGCATGCCTACTTGCACACATTATACCCCTGTGCTTACTCCTCCCTCCCTGCTTTTACTTCTGTCTCAGAATGGTATAGTAATAATATGATACTTATAGTAATAAATAACAGCAGCAATTGTTTATTGGCACTAACCATGTGAAAAAACAGCTGGAATTTTTAAATGTTATTTTATTTAACCCTTATATAATACTCATGTTAATGCAAATATTTTCCTAATTGATCAATAATTATTAATAATGAAATATTACAAATATATTAAAAAAGAACCGACAACAATATAGCTAACATTCATGGACCCAGCTCTCAGATTTAATTTATGTGAAGAGTCTGCCTTTTTGTCTCAACTTTTTTCCTGTCCCCAGTTTAGATTTAGGTGACTTGCTTAAGTCATATTACCATTATGTGACAGTTGATATTTTACTCTTCATTACTGTCCTTATAAATGTCTACCTTCCCCTTGACACTTTATATTTATATCTGTCTCACCTCCTTCCTTGCATGATTCTATCCAGTTTTTGCTCCTAAGAATTATACTAGCTGACATTTATTCATTCAGCTAACATATATTTACAAGCCTTTTTTTAGGTTCCAGGAACTATGCTAATACATTTCCATACCTCACATAATTCTTACTACAACCTATGAGGAGGTCCCGGTAATACTTCAGTTAACAGAGAATGAAACCATAGTTTAGAGGTTAAATCACTTGTTTAATAAGATAGATCTATTAGGCGCCCAAGATAGTATCAATCTCATGTGTGCCTAACTCTAAAGCCAGTGCTTTTAATAACATCTCAAAATCTTGTTTATTGAAGGAGGAATGTGATTTTTTAATTATTTCTTGTAATTTTGGTTAGTATGAATATGAGCTGAATATGAGCCCTTTTTCTAAGTTTCTGCCATCTCCTATTTATAAGTGAGAATATTAATGTCTAGAGAGTTTATATGACCAATACTGGGCCGCAGGGCTACTTAGGGAAGTCAAGACTAGAACCCAAGCTTCGTGAAGCCTGATCCAGGCTTCTCTATCATGTAATACTTCAGGTCTCCAGCTTAAAGAGGTCTGTGAGCAGGTCCATGAAAAAACTTAAACCTTTTTTGTTAATCCTCTGATGAAACCATTCTCTAAAAGGCCATTCCCAATGACCTCCTCCTTATAGCATTTAGAATTTTTCCCCATTTTTACCTTCCTAATTGCAGTGTCTCCTTTATGAAGCTTTTTTTTTCTTGGCTACTCCAGAACTGAACTCTGCTTGTTCTGTGATCATACTTGTTCTCTCTTTTGTTAATTAGTCCTCTTTCTTCTTCTTAAAATATAGGCAGTACTCAATGCTTTGTCTTTGTTTTTTCTTTGCTTTTTATCTTAGTAATTTCATTTATCCCAAGAGTTTCTGTTTAGAAGATCCCAAATCTTTATTTTTAGCCCTGATTTATCTTTCAAAATGTAGACAGGGGGCTCAGGCTGCATGCAAAATTCAACTTGTGCAAATATAATTTTGACATCTACTCTTCTCATCAAACCTATTTCTCCCTTTATGTTCAGTGCAGTCTCTCCCATTGGCTTGTCATCCTCTCTGTCATGACCCATGTGTCACTTACTACTTGCCTGCACTTTTACAAAAACTTCTTATGGGATCTTTCTGTCACTGGTCAAATCCTACTTCAATCCATGCTCATATCTGAAACCAAAGTAATCTTAAGGGTATCTCACATCATTTTTTGTCTTCTGTGCCTATAAATTTGAGCAGTTGCCCAGTGCCTACCAACTAAAATTAGGCCTTCAAAGTCCCCTTTTATCTGATTTCAACTGACCTTTTAGGTCAAATTAATCTACTTCTTTACCTCCTGACATGTCTGTACTTTTCCATTTCTGTATCTTTTCCTAACACTGTTTTTTTTTTCTAACATTTCTTCACTTAAGACCCAATTTGTCCTTCAAAGCTACCTCCTTGTATCACTTCCTTATATTCTCAGCCAAAAGTAGTACTTGATGGTCCTCTCTAACCAACAATGATTGATATTAGAGAAAAGGACAGACAGGAGGACTCCACATTAAACAGGGACCAAAATTTCATGGTAAACAAGAACAAAAGAACTGATTGGGCTTTAACTTGAAAAATGAAATGATAAACACAAGCTTATTTTCTTATAATTAATAAAATTTAGGTTGTTAATTAAGATGTGCTAAATCTTGGAATGTACAAAGAGCAATTAAAGAATTTATTGTTTTTAGCATACTTTTCTGATAATTGTAAGATGGAATAACTCAGTCACATTAATTTTGCCTTTTGCAGCAACAATATTTTTACAAAAATATTTCAGAAGCCCAGTTTTGCATAGAGCATTTCACGTCAGCCCCTTATCTCTTCTTTAGTTGCCTGGTTTCTCTCTTCATGATTCTCATTTATAAGTGATTTTGCAAGTGATTTGAGTGGTTCTTCCCCACCTTTACTTCCACTGACTTTATGCAATTGTGCAAATTTTTCAATATCTACAATTTCTTTTTGCAATAGATTACTACTGATGTTGTAATCATCGACATTCTGCAAATCCCTTCATGATTACCTAGCACTTTGTCCTTAGCTTTTCTATAGTATTTATCATGGTTTAAGTGTTCGTGTACATATTTGTCCTACCAGGTTTTAAATTTCTTGCAGGGCAAGAATTATGCTTTGTTCTTTTTTGTACTTTTCTATGAATCCATGGAAATGAAGTGTACATAGTAAAAATTTAATAAGTATTTATTGAATTCTGTTGACTTTTGTTTCTTCAATAGAACTGATTCTTGCCTTTTGCTGCATTTTATTAGAAACAATACCATAAAATTACATTATAGAAAAATGAATCATTTATTTTCTCCATTGGAGCAGCACACACAATGATGAGTTGCATTCCTAATCAAAGGCTCAATTTCAGATATAACCAATAGTGTATTATAAAATAAAAGATAAAATAACTAAACTTTTCTATGATAACTTAAATGAAACATATTCCAAGTCTTGTAAAATGTCAGTATATCCTGTGTAACTATTATTTATTATAACATGTACATAAAATGTAAAAGTACAAATTAGATTATACATTTAATATAAATATAAAGGCTGTTATAAACATCAGTTAAGATTCTAAGACAACAAATTCTCTCATTTTCCTAAAATTTATAAGGGACTTTGGAGATTGATTTTTAATAAGCTATTTAAAAAAATGTATTCATGAGTGCCTTAAGAAGATACTTCTCTTATTCCTAAGTAGAAATGGGGTTAGAGGGTGCAAACAATTATGTTAACCTTTGATTCGTCCCATATCATTTGGGGAGTACTTGTTTGGGGAGGTGATAGCGATTTTGCTTCTACCACTGAAGAGCTGATTTAACATTTCTTTCTTTACCCTCTCTTATTCAACTTCAAGCCATTCAATCTCAGAACAAATAAATTCTACACGAGAGCAAGAAGCAGTTATGTCATTCTACTTGATATATAGTTGTGAGAATACTACATACATCATTGGAAAGCTATAAAAACTATCACCAGGTCTTTGGAATGGACATTTTAAAGGGAATTTCTGGCAAAAGATAGTGCCCTGACTTGACATAGCATGTGTTATTATATGAAAATCAGTGAGTGAATAAAGGTGGAAGAAATCCAAGAATGGTAGGAAATCTGCAGCTATGATTTAGTGGCACTGAGATCTATGAAATGGCTTGAGGTGGTGACCACCTGCATTGCTAACATCTAACTAGGGAAAAAAAAAATTACCTCCATAACTCAAATGTCCTTGCTCTCTCTATAAAGCTATCATTTGGACTAAGTGGAATTTTAGTGTACCTACTCTAAAGGTGAATTTTTCAAATATTCTGACAAATCTAATTTGTAGTAGAGATAAATTAAAATAGACGACTCATCCAAAAGATGAGTTTAGAAACCATTCTCTTATATTTCTTTCTTTTTACTACCCAAACATGTCCTTCTTTCATTGTTTTTTCTCTTTGTTGCCCTAGCAAGCCTATTAAGCTGCAGTCTTTAATAAAGGAAGGCTGCCCTCTAATGTGCTTCTCCATCCTTTTCAGTAATCATGACAGCTGAAATCAGACGCTGTTCTTTTGACCACTCCAGCTGTAATTCATTGGTTCCTCTACTTTTAAAAATATTTGCTACATGCTGGGTCAGGTATTGGGACCAGGACTTTAGGAACATTTATTGAGAAACATTTACTCAGTTGAATTGCTATTAAATAATACTTGACTCAGACATTTTTTTGTCTTTGCAACAGATATTTTTTTTTTTGTAAAAGTAAATTTCTTCCCAACCCCTTTAAAAAAAATTATTAGAGAGTGAACCAACATGAATTTCTGGAAATCATATGTTATCTCATTAGCTCTTTTTTGATAATCCTGCCTTGGTGTTTCCCCTCTATTTCCTGCAGATTCATCTTGTGGACTTTTCTACTTTTTCACATTTGCTCAATGTTATCTTTCAATCCTTCTGCTGAAATTTTTAAAATTTTATTTTTATCATAGTGTCCTTTCTTATTTTATAGACACAGTATCTTTCCTTATTGTTCTGAAGATTCCTTTTTTTTTTCAAGTTTAATTTTTCTTTCTTTCCTATCAGTTGCTACTTTTTTGTTTGTTGAGGTATTTTTGCTTTTTGTGTTCTTCACAACTGTTGACCTTTGGTTGTCCTTTCATATTTTAAACGTGTACTACTGAAATACCAGTTGAAAGCTGTGTTTGTGGGAGAGGGGTTATGTAGACTGGCACATTTCACTAAAGGACAGTCAGGCCAAGTCATGACCATTTTACAGGGCACCTCAAATAAAGCTAAAGTTATCCTCATAGTACCTTTGTATGAATTAGGAAAGGTATCCCCTGGAGCATGTGAGTTTTTGGGAAAAGTTAGCCCTTTCCTTGAGCACACAGCTTGGTAAGTTGGCTTTTATTCTTCACTCACCTCTCTAACCAGTGTCCCTTATATAGATAACAACCTGAGAAATTTTAAGGGTCCTGCACCTGAGTATTAGCATCTTCAGGCATTTCTCTTCAGCTAATCAGTTTCTGAGACAGACTTTTAGCACTCTAACTAGGGGTAGGATTATGGAGCTGTGGGGGTAGGGAGAGTCTAAAGGTCTGGCTATTTAGAGTTCTGGAAGCCAAGTAGAGGAAGGAAGCTGGGAAGAAAAGTGTCTTTACTAAATATGTAGAATTTCACTTAATTCTCTGTTTCACTATGGAGAGTTACCAATACCCAAATCCCAAGCCTATCTGATTCAGCGCCTTTAGAGTTTTCTACCATGGTGGTTGTGAAAAGTAGAGGAGGAAATGTGGGGATCCTGGAATTCAAGTTCTCAACCATATTCTTGTTTTCTTTTCCATCACTCATTGCTTTCTTCTGAGATACCTGGTACCTCAAGTTCATGGTTTCCCACTGCTTACCTCCTTTTCAAACTTATAATTCAGCTATCACTAATGAGCCTGGGCAGTTCTCTTCATGCATCTACTAACTAGCTTTAAAAATTTTGTGGCTGTGCCTCATCTATTATTGTCTCTTCTCAAGTTCTTTGTCCCTTTGCATTTATTCAGTTTTTTATGTGTATACTATTGTTTTAATAGGAAATAATAAGGAAGTGGAAATTTACACATGTTTAATTCTTTATGTTAAATGGAAGTTTTATTGTCTTTATCATTTAGAGAAGGTCGTTTTGTATTACTGAATCTTTACACATACTCATTCTAATAATGTGAATTCTAAATTTGGCAGTTAAGGATTTGATATATTTTGTTTAAGGGTGTGGTTGCTGCATTGCTGACACTCTTTTGATCTTTTTAAGATAGTCTCTAGGCCTGCGTGATTTTCATTGGCAGTAGTTGAAGTGCTATGATTCTTTGCAGGATTGTGAAGATGACGTAGATTTAAACAATGGTTAAGGTGTAGCTTTGGACTGTGGTTAAATGCATTTACTTGAACTTATCATCATCTCACAAATTTTAATTGGTTTCTTTGGGTTGAAACAGTTTTTTTTTTTTTAAGTGAAAGTTATATTGTTAATTCTTAAGGGTCTTAGGAGACCCGGACAGCTAAGGCATATTAGTATTATTACTAGGAGGTGTTATAATCCCTAGTGTCTGCTAAAACTCTGGTCCGGTGTTGCAAATGATTACAGAAATGTACCAGATCATGTAATGTTTTAACTAGCATGTTTGTACCCCATAGTAGCATTCTAGTCAAATGAATAAAAAGTAATATTCTTTACTACCCACTTGACTTGAATTATTCTATTTGTGTATGAATATTTATTTGTAGGCTCTTAATAATAAGCCTGAATATATAATTTAGTAAGATACTGTGACCTAGAAGTCTGAGAATCACCTTTTTCACCACAGGATCACTGAATACCAGTAAGTGCTCCCATGCATATATATAACTGACATCGAAGCTATGATTACAAACTCATGGAGCATTCTTTGTGAATGCAGTTCTGAATCAACAAAAATAAATTTAAAAAAATAAAAATAAAAATGAGACTGGCTGAAAACCTGTTTAGAGAAAGTACTCTCCCCTTAGCTTGAATGTCCCTCTGTCTTGCTGTAGCTTTAGCCATCTGCACTATTTTATTATTTAGGTGCTCTACATGCAGTTATTTAGAGCTTTCCTAAGGCCTTTATAAATGTGGGGAGAGTTTATCATATTATGAGAAAAGGAGGTTTGCAGGTTTCCTGTGTTCTGTAGAATACATTTCATATCAGGGATGATCAACAGGATTTTTATGGACTGGGACGTAGAATAAAAGAATTAACTGTGACATTAAATCTTTGGTTCAAGTATCTCTCTCACACATACAACAATAACAACAACAACAATACAATAACATCTTTTGCTCCCCAGATGACTTAGACAAGTAAAGTTACTCCTTGCTATAGTTCTTATATGAAATTTCTTGCCATTGCTTTGCTGCATTGGGAAAAGAAGATGCAGTGTGATCTGCTTTTGGTCTAGAACAAAGATTTTTAGTACTTAAAGCGTATTGATTGATTCGATACAGGTAGTATTTGGCATAAGTTTTTATGTAGGGCCAATATTGTATTGTTGAATTTGAAAATTGTCTAATTCAGTACTGTCTAGTAGAACTTTTGGTGAGGATGGAAATGTTCTGTATCTCCACTGTCTAATATGGTATGCACTAGCCACATATGGCTACTGAACACTTGAAATAGGCCTAGTGTGACTGAGGAACTAAATTTTAAATTTAAATTTAAATTTGCTTAATTTTAATTAATTTAAATTTAAATAGCTAATAGATAATAAGGTATTATTTTACATTACCTGAGAATATAGATAAGAGAATAAAATTATCTTGAACAGCAGGTCTAGTATATAAAACAGAAAATTCCCAGTAGCTTGACTATGGTACAGGTCATTCATTCATACATCTATTCAACAAATATTAAATGCTTTCTATGTATATACTATATTCACATATTTTGTTAGGCATTGAAATAAACAAGTTTTCTGTTGCTGAATTGGGCCCCAAATGAATGAATGAAAATTTTTAAGGTCACAACATATATGTGAAGCTGACTAGTTAAAGAGCAAATGATTCTGTTGCTGTTACAGAATAGGATAAAAAGAACAGGGCCAAGAAAGCCCTCAGAGATAATGCCTACAGCCAAGGAAAGAGGACAGAAGCCAAGAGACCTAAATAATTTTTTATAAGTAATCAATTTGAAGAATTGATATGTGGTCAAAAATTATCAGAAGATAAAGTTTGGGATGCTAAAACAGAAACAAGGTCTAAAGCCAAGGAGAAATTATTGTAATATTAGCATAGTGAATGGCCCAACTCAGGAAGCTGCTGTCCAACTGGGATACAGTACTGCTCTAGAATACAATTGAGTGCCTGTAACCCCCAGGTGAACTCTGTCTAGCAAGCAGATGTAGATATGAGCCTGCCACTCACTCATTTCCCTTATGTATTGTCTGGACTTCATGGTAAGGGAGAAAAGAGTAAACTTATAATTTGAACAGTGATTCTAATCTGGCCTCGAGAATCTAGAATCCAGAATCCAGCTAGATACTGCATTTTTATATAATTTAGTAGTCCCACATACTCACCACTTATCTGCATTTCACTTTCCACAATTTCAGTTACCCACAGTTTAGAAATAAACAATTTATAAATTTTAAATTGTGCGCTCTTCTGAGTAGTGTGCTGAAATCTCATGCCATCTTGTTCTGTCCTGTCCGGAATGTGAATTATTCCTTTGACCACTCTATATGTGCTCCCTGTCTGTTAGTCATTTAATAACTGTCTTGGTTTACAGAGAAAGAAAGATAGAGACCCATTCATGTAACTCTTATTACAGTATATTTCCATAATTGTTCTATATTCTTGTTAATCTTATTGTGCCTAATCTGTAAATTAAACTTTATCATAGGTATGTATGTATAGGAAAAAAATCATAGTATATAAAGGATTAATTACTATACTTGGTTTCAGGCATCCACTGGGGGTCTTGGAACATATCCCCTGGGGATAGGGGAGGACTACTGTATCTATGTAGTACTTTCCTTGGTATCTTTTTAAACCAAGTCTGTGATCAAAAAACTACAATGATTCATGAATCTGATATTTTAGAATCCAAGAAAGAGATGAGATAAAGTCATCTTTCATTTTGTTCTTTGTAATTTTCTAAACTCAAAGGGAGGGATGAACTGTAGCCAAATGTTCCTGAGCTTGGAACCTGATGTAAAGTGATGCTTTTCTTCTAAAGGAGAAAAAATTGGAACAGGATAATAATAAAAATGCCACCATCTAATCATTTTGCTTATAGTCTTAAACTGACATTTGAATAATTCCTTTCAGAAAAGCTGTAACTTCTTAAGAAAGTATGTAAATGTTCAATTCTGCGGGATAATAGAAAGTAAAGTGTCTTTTTACACGGGGCTAGAATATAGATAACTGAGTAAAGTTATTTTCTGAATGTCACAGTGGGACATGTGCAAGGCAGACTTATAGCTAATTAATAGTAATATTTTCTTTTTAAAAAAATATTTTTATGATTTAAGGTTCAGAATTCACCTTTTTAAAAATCTTAAGAAAAAATACTCTTCTGAAAGTTCCTTCTCAAATCTGTTGATGCCTAAGTGTATGCAAAGGATTTCTTTGTGCACTTTCTCCCTCTTCCTTGGACAGCTGTTTAGATATATAGCTGCATACTCTTGCTAAGGAAGGTCTAGAGAAATGTCTTTGTTTCTTGTGGTCCTATCAAACATCATACCCCAGCCCCTGCAGGCAAGAAGTTCTTTGTGGGGAAAAACCAATGGTGTGAGCCCACTTTGTTGCTTCCACTGTGGAAGCTCATTTTCTCTTGTTCTGCCTACAGGGAAACAGAACAGCTGCCTGCCACATTGGCAAATACTTGAAGACTGTTATTTGCTTATCAGCCTTTTCTTTCTCAGTTTAAATAAATCACATTTCTTTGTCTTTCTATTTGAGGCCAATTTTCATATAAATTTTTATTCCTTTAATCTCTTTGATCTCCTTGGGATTCCTTCCAAGTTCTCTGTCAGTGTTTTGAGGGCCTTAGACTGAAGCGAATCAGTATCCTTGTGAAGGCTTGCCCAGTGCTGAGCCTAAAGGGGTGATTGCCCTGTGTCTCTTTCAGTAACATGCTGAAAATACTCTTGTACAAAACTTGGTTTTTAATTTATATTATAACATCACTAGCTTGTACTTACCCTTCATTTTTCACAGGATGATGGTTTTGTTGTGTCATGGGTATTCAACCCCAGGCTTGCTAAATCTTTGGTTCACAATGATTTTTCTTGGAAAAAATCTACACTACTGAATCTTTATTGTTGCATCTGTTTGCCAACTTCTATGATACCATTGCCATTTAGAATTTTTATTCACTATTCCAATTTCTGTAACCACTTTCTGCAGAATTAAAAATTTGCACATTCACTCACTCAGTTATTCCTTCAACATGTTTATTAAACCCCTATATTTCAGGCACTGCCTGTCCTACCCTACAAAATTTTTATGTGTCAATAAATAATACTATGGAATCACATTACAACATTGTTTCAGCCCAAGGCGAGAGTGGGTTGGACTCATTTTAGGGAACTGTAGTTAGTGAAGTATACAGAAGTCCTCATTAAAAGATGAGTCTTGAAAGACAGCATTAGGGTGATGTTTTGGTATAGGACCAGCCAGTGAACTGAGCCTGCCAGAGCTTGTTTGAACATTTACTCTAGGGTAAAGTGAAGCAACAGTTACTATTTCTTGGGTAATACCATCTAACAAGAGTTATGATAGAAGTCACCCCTTATTGTCCACTTGTTAGCTAAATCTGAATCTCCGTTTTTCACTTTCAATTCTGGCAAGTGTAAGTATTGCCAGGGTTTATTTAGTTCTTGGTGTTCAGTTCTCTCTGTTCTTTTCTTTGATAATATGATCCTGTGCCACAATTTTAACTTTTTCTCTGTATTTATATTTATTCCTTCTCTATCTAAGCTCCAGTTCTTTATCATTAGCTAACTCAAACACTATTTTCTGAAATGTTTTATCCCAAATTTTCTACATTTTATTCTCTCCTAAATTATTTGCCAGTTTTGATAGCTGCATTTTGATTACTGATGCATACATCCTTCACTTAAAACCTCATTCATTTTTTTTATTCTGTTGCCTTTTTATTCTGTTATATCCTAATAACCACACCTGCCTTGGTGACTCCCTTATTAATCTTTATTATCCATTATGGACAGACTGAATTTCATCATAACACACTTCTCAGAAATCTCCAGGGGTGTCCCCTTATCTACAGGATAAAAAAGTTCCAACATTTCAGGACATACAAACCTGCTAAAGAAAACAAGGTCAGAATATTAAACACAATTATTTTAAAGCCTTGTTTCTATCACTACTCCTACCTCCTTTAAATATTGTTCAGTATCTTTGAAAGTTGGGACAAGGAAATAGAATACACATGGTTAGAATCTGAACCAGAAAAGACAAACTCAGGAATAGGATCATTTGGACAGAAAAGATTTTAAGTGCATTTCCTGGCAAGGGCTGAAAAAATGTACAAGTGGACAGGAAATAAATAAGATGGCCCAAGAGGGAGAACAAGAAGCCTAAGAAAGATTTTAATGAATGAGGAAGTGAAGAACAGATCCTCAGAAGGAAATATAAAACAAACAAACAAAAAAAGTGAAAAAGCTAGGGCTGTCTGTCTGACAAGTTAGCATAAACTAGGGTTTACATAAAATCTTGGCTTCTGAAAATTTAACCCTTCTTATGACTCTCCTAGGTTTGTTTACAGTAGGCCAGTATTCTGGAGACATAATTCTGTTTTGAATTTAGAACTTTTCCTCCAAGTGGAAGTTTTTCTGCATATGCTAAGTGAGATATTTATTCAGAGATGTGGCTAGTTCATGCTCTATGTGTGAGATATAGAGGAGGGCAAAGAAGAGGCAAAGTACAGGATTACCTGCTCCTTTACCACCTCAATCATCTCTTTTTTCCTCAACTCATACTCTAGGAAGCAGTTTCATCTTGATGTAGGTATCATGGTGGTACCTGATTTGAGCCTAAGGTAGGTCCATCACCAAAATTCACATATGTCTGGGCATGCTTGTTGGATTGGTGCAACTCACCAGATAAGACAATTTATAGGAGAAACTAAATAGAACTTCTAGAGAGAGAACTCCCTTCCAGGGAAAATGAAGTCAGACAAAGTTGACCCAGTAATAAAGTTTAAGTGATTGCTGTGAGTGATACTTCTGATAATATCATGGTGCTAATCACTTGATTTGTTTACCAGCCATTCCCACTTAAAATACCACATAGATCTCATGGCATGTGAATCTTATACCATGTGAATCTAATGACACAAGTGACAACAATAAAGAAAAACAGCTCCACACTAAAGTCCTGGAAGCTTTTAGAGCAGTACTACTTAAATACTCATATGGAAACATATAACACCGAATCAAAAAACTGGGCATTCCCAGCCATCCAGCCACTTTCTATGTAACTCAGAGTAACTTCTACATATTATGAACTTTAGAGAGCTCAAAGCAGCTTTAGTTCTTCAAGAACTCTGGCTCATTGGCAGGAAAGCAGTAAGAGACAGTGGTATCCATCAGAAATGGGTATGAAGCTTGGCAGAGGCTACAGTGTCCAGTAAGTTAAGGTGGCAAATCAGTGATCTGCCAGAGGCAGCTGATAAATGCATTTAGACACCACTAAAGACTTCATAGACTGAGTTTCACAGATCATGGGAGTAAGGGATATCGAAAGCATGAGGAAAATGCTTTAGTATATCCCATTTTAGTGTGTCTAGTAGTTGACGGGCTTGTTTAAGAGAACACATGAGTAACCCTTGAAGATCCATGAAAATATATGAAGGGCTTTGCAGGGCATTAAAGATAGTGTTTTTATTAGTTAGGGCCAGGAGGCAACACAACATGGATTCTTAAGTTTCTTAGGTTTAGAGGACCTGTTTTTTTTTGTTGTTGTTGTTGTTATTGTTGTTGTTTAATCTAGATTTTAAAGAAGTCTTCAATGATATTTGAAATTTGTAAGAGAGAGATAAAGTGTATTTTTGAAATAATATATGTCTTTATTATTTTCATAAGTATAAAGAAATGGTATCTGGGCCTATATAAACATTGATCTAATGTCTGCTACCTACTAAATGAGATTATGTGGAGGAGGGATAATATGTATGACACCCTTTTATACAATACCTAGAATTTAAGTAGATGTTCAATAAATATTAGTGTGCATACACTCCTAATTCTCCCTTCCAACCAGAAAGATGTTTATAATCTGAGGAAGGTTAGGGATGGAACACTAGCTAGGCTTGGAAAAGAACAGAATTTCAAGCCTGAATATGCATCAGACTTACCTGTAAAGATTTTTTAAATTAGAAATGCTTGGGAGGATCCCAGACCTTCTGAATCAGGGTCTCTGGCTGGGGACTTTTTAAATGCTTCTTAGATAATTCCAATGAGCAGCCAAGCTGTTTGGAGAAAGTATTGGTTTTCTAAAAGCTGAAGGATTATCTTATCTTCCCTTAAGGATACACCATGGTCAAGTGAGAAAAGTACTGGGCTTGGATCTAATCCTGGACTTAGCTCCGCTAATGTAAAACGTCGCTTAATTTCTTTCATCTTTGTTTCCCAGATGTTTAATGGAGTCTCTCATATTTTCTGTCCAGAGCTGTTGAGTATTAAAAGAAATGAAGCATCTATGCCACAGGAGCTGACCTGTAATAGGTAGACAACAAATGTTAGTTCTTTCTTGCTTTTTTCCCTCTCTCTAGGTAAACAGTGATGCTTCAAAACAAGTGCTTCAGCACTCCAGTTCTCATTCTAATGGGGAAGATGAACAATAAATAATTATAGCATTATTTATTCAATTACAATTTTGTTACATGTCAAATGTAAATAACATGTTATAAAGGTCTTTAACAAGATTTTTTAACTTAATTTACATCGTATATTAGCTTTCTGTTTTAGCTACAAATTTTTTTCATATTAATATATTGAAATAATTTTTTCTTCAATGATAATGCAGGAAAGCTTATTGTAGGGAATAGAAATCCCTTATCCACAAATATTAGTGAATATATGCACAATGTATTTTACCTGTGGGTTATGTTACACATATGGATGTTACTTACTGTTATGGATAGTTATCTGTGGGGATAATATTCATACTCTTAATGCCAAGCTTTTTGAAATCCCTTTTCATGTATTTTAATAGAAAATCTAGATTTTAATTTTTATTTAGGCTGTTGGGTTAAAGACAAACGGACTGGCTTTTATTATAGTCTAACTTGGCTAAATTGACAACAAAGAAATGTCCGGAATCAGTTCTATTTGGCAACACTAAAAAGAGAAGTTCCTCTTACTATGTTTTTAAAAACAACTTTCAGTTGTTTCCTTTGGAATTAGGATCTGTCCTAGATAGATACTTCAGAAAATTAAGATTTATAACAGAAGAGTCTTAGTGGCTTAACTCCATTAGGTAAAACTGTAATCTGTTCGTTGTTTCTCATTATGTAAAATTCAGTGTTTTTTTCAAATGGCATAGAAATTACTTCTCAGAATCTTCTGGCATTGGCAATCAAGTTTTGTTAGCTGAGCAAATATTTATTTAATTATAAATTATGTGACCCTCTTAGGCTTTTTATTTTTCATTAGTACCTTAGGTCTTTAGACATTTGTGTTATAAGAAGTCTAGAAGAAATCTTTTCATTGAATGGTGTAGGTGCCCATGTTGAAAGGTTATTTCTAGATTACCAGTAAAAAATATAGAAGATTTAAGAATAGGTTATGGAAATCACTTCTTAAATTTATCAACCTGTGTCATGTATGTTCGTGTAAAGCAAAAGGGTATTTCACTCAGCTTATGTTACATACACATAAGATAAATATCAAAAGTGAACCTCTGAGAGAACATCATAAAAATTAGCACATTCAAAGCATTTATATTCTCAAAGCATTTCTAAAACATTAAACCTTTTAGATATGTTGTCAACTAAAATTATTATCTTCATTTTATAGCTAGTGTTATGGACATCCAAGGGCAATGTCGATTTTTGTTAATAAATGGTGCATCTAATGTGTGCATGGTAAAAAAAATAGGATACATTTATTTTCCTTCTTATGTAAAGTCTGTTTGTAATAAAAAGGAGTTCTGTACATAGGGCAATAGATTTATGCACAATGAATTTATAATGATTTCCCAGATGTTCATATTTAACTAGCAACCATTATGAAAGGGGCAAGGCTTTCAAAGGTTATCTTCCTGATTAACAGCTTTCACCATTCCTCGCTGGGTGATTTTATAGTCTGTCAGGGAAATTAACCATGTAGCTTCCAGATTGTAGCTATCATAATATAGACAGAATGTCATTTCACATATTTCAATCAGACATTGAGATGAAAACCAGACATTACTTGATTTCACGTAAGATTTATGTACTGTCATAGATGTATTGACTTACCCAAAATATGAAAGGAAATGAACAATTTGTCAAAGTTGGCATATAGTTTTTAACACAAAAATATGGCCGTCACCAGAGTTGAGATGTACAACTACAAAAGCACTCTCAAGGACTTCATGTCTCATGATTAATTTTTCTTTTTTCATAATGCCATTGAATACTCCAGTGTGTCAAATTTTATTTTCTAAGAAAAGCATCTTTTTTTTAAATAAACGAATTCAGCAGTGAAGAGGGAGATAATACTAATCAGAAAAATACCATTCCACTTTATAGACAGACTAAAAATTATAGGGATTTCTCAACAGTCCCAACAATTTGATATTACTGTGAATACATGTGCCTCCTTAAGCTTGAGTGGCTTATTATAATCAGACTAAATTATCACATCATGTAAATCTATTAAGTTTATGACTTAAATCTATGAGAATTATAACCATGAGATCCTCACCAAATCAAAATCAAATTTAATTACATGTTCATAACATAATTTAGAGAACAGAGGTTTTGGTTTAAATTAAGCCTCTTCTCTTTGTTCTGAATGGAAAATGAAGAACCTTTTTTTTTTTTTCTCAGTTGTGGCATACTTGCCAGGACATAGGAATCTTTATATACCTCTAATGGTCTACATTTGGATAGTCTGTAATCTAGCCAACTTCCCTTCTATGTTCTTTAACCCATTGAATTAGTTTGCTAAACCTGCCATTAACAAGTTACCACAGACTATGACTTAAACATCAAAATTTTATTTTCTCACAGTTTTGGAGATTACAAGTTTAAGACTATAAGTCAAAAGTATTGATAGGTCCTCCTGAAGGCTCTCTCCTTGACCTGCAGACAGCCAACTTCTTGCTTACATGATCTTTTCTCTGTGTCCATGCATTCCTGGTGTCTCTCTGTGTGTCCAAATTCTCTCTTCTTATGATGACATCAAGCAGATGGGGTTAGACCCCACCCTAATGACCACGTTTTATCTTCATTACCTCTTAAAGGCCTCATCTCCAAATAGAGTAATGTTCTGAGGAACTGGGAGTCATGGCTTCATCATATCAATTTGGGGAGACATAATTCAGCCTATTAACACTCTCTATATATTATTTCCACTCTTCCTCCCTTCCCTTTTCTCCTGTTTTCTTACTTTCCCTTTAAACATTTATTGATTATCTACTTATATGCCAGGCACAAGGCTAGAGGCTAAAGATACAATGATGAATGAATAAATTATAGTGTTTCCTCCAAAGATCTGAGAAAGCAAGGAAATAGTTAATTATATTACAGAAAGATTGTGTTTTCATGAGGGTGCTCATAAGGCATTATGAAAGAAAGGCAAGACCACTGAAATCTGCCTCGGGGAATTAAGGAAAACTTTTGTTGTAAAAGCAACCTTTTAGCTGAGTCTCAAATGATTAGTAGCAATCCACAAGAAGAAAAGTGAGAGAATGTTTCACAAAGAAACAACATATACAGAGGCCTATAGGTGTGAAAGACAGAGCACAGTTGGATCCTGCAAATCAGTAGAATTTGAGTGAAGTAGTTGTGAGGGTTGAGACTGGGGAGGTAAATAATGGAGACATGCTAAATCAGTATTTACTAATGCTTGGAAATAAACATAAAAATAAAATTATGCTTGGAAAAATAAGTCATTAAAATCAAAATAGAAATGACAGCTTTGGGAAAAATATTTGTAACATAGTAGAAAAGGCTAGTTTCTTTAATATATAAAGAGTTCTACTAATCAGTGTGAAAGGCCAGTAAGCAGAAAAATAGGCAAAGAAGTAGAGAATTGAAAGAAAAAGAAATATAAGTTGCTCTTAAACATATGAAAAAAGATACAGAAATTAAATAATTTTTCACCTTTGGTCTTAGTAAATACTTTGGCTTTGGGTGGTGAACACATAATGTAATATACAGATGACATGTAATTGAATTGTATAATTGAAATCTATATAATTTTATTAACCAATGTTACTTCAATGCATTTAGTTAAAAAATTCTCTCATAAACTAGTAGAAAAAAATTTTTATGATAACGTGTTATAGAGGTAAAGGAAAACAGATACTTAACTACATTGCTGGTGGTAGTGTCAACTGTTATAAGTTCAACAAAGAAAAATTTTGAACTATCCCTCAAAATTATAAGCACACATTCCAAACAATTCAATTTCTAAGAAATATTCACACACATGTGAAATAGAATTTAAACAAGTTTTCATTGCAGCAGTAATTACAATAGCAGAAGGTTGATATTTAATAATTATATATGTTAAGTATTTCAAGTCAGATATAATGATATATAATTATTTTTAATAATTATATATGTTAAGTATTTCAAGTCAGATATAATGATATCTGCAACATTCTGAAATTAATAAAAATATAAGAGGGATAAAGTGATGAAGGGATGCCTATATGTGTGATAAAGAAAGTATATAATAAAATATTATTTATAGACTCCCAACTAGTGAGTATATGAGTATTTAATGTAAAATTCAACTTTTGTATGTATTTGAAAACTTTCATAATAAAATGTTGGGAGGAAATTGCTAATAATTTTAAAGTCTATTTATTTGTGAATGGCTTATTTACTAATGGTGCATCAATACCATGGATCACTATAGCTGTTTTTAAAAAGAATAAGACAGATGTTTATGTACAAACAGGGAAGGCTTTCCAAGATATATAATGAAGTGAAATAAGAAAGATGTCAAGACTGTATATGTAAACCACCATTAGTATATAGTATCTCTAAAAGGCTGTACAAAATTGGAAAAAACATATAACCTCTGGTAGGGGAACTTCATCTGAAGATAAAGTGGAAAGGAGATCAGTGCTTTTATACATTTTGTTTTGAATCATGTGCCTTTACTGTCTACTCAAAAATAAAGTTAAAAACTTTATAAGTAGCTATTGGATTAGATACTTTTAGTGTCTTACTTTCCATAATGGAGAGTACTGGGAGAGTATGAAAGTGAAAACTATAAGCAAGATTGTAAAGGAAACCTAGATGGTGCATTAAGAAATGTATACTCTACTCTATAGACACTAAGGGGACCTGGATGATGTTAGATTAGTTTTTCAGTATGTTTGGTAAAGTATACAGAAGAGTAAAAAATGATAAGTTCAGACAACTGGCTTAATGGGGAACTTTTGATACCCATGTTGTTTTTGAGCATCAGTCAATGGAATAACTGATGTTTTGTGAACTGTAGAGTACTCTGTATTATAAATTGTCACATACACATTTTATATGCACATATGAAGAACACCCTACTTACGTACAATAGAAATCGCCCAAATAGAACTTCCGCAGTTTACTGCAGCAAGAATCATGGCCAAAGGGGACTTGTTCCTGACATAAAAGGATATAAACACTTTTTTTCTCTCTTGCCCTCCTTTAAAAAAGAGAATAATAGTAGCTAATAAATATATTGACACTATTGAGGAATTACTGTGTACCAGAATTTTCCCAATTTCTGTAACAATATTATAGATGCTATATAATAATTATTATAAATATGCAATTTAATATTATAGTTACATAATAAATTAAATTTAATATAAATTCTATGAATGATTGTTATAAATATGCTATTTAGTAGCAAAATTTTTCTTGTATTTTATACCATTTTAGTGCATGCTATTATATTCAATTGAATTCACTTAAATTTAGTATTACTGATTTACATGCAAGGATGATTTTGAATTGTCATTTATAAAAAAAATGGGAAATAATATAAGTATATAAAATAGCAATTTGATTAAATAAATCATTGTGCATTTATATTTTGGGACATTATGCAGGCATAAAAAATGTGGTTTCAAAAGAGTATTTAATGGCAAATGAAAAAATAGAAAACAAAATCATATTTACAGCATGATTGTCAGTTTGTCAAGGATATCAGTGATCTCCAGGTTGCAAAATCCAACTATTAATCCCCTGCCTTCATCATACTTGACTTACATGGAATATTTGAGCTTAGATTACTATCACTCCCACTTTCTTGATATACTGTCTTCATTTGTTTTCCCAAACTCCTCTTTTATCCTTCTCACCTTTCTTGGTATCCTCCTCTCATTCTTATCTATTCTAGACTTCTAAATGTTGGAGTGTGCCAGGACTCAATCCAATATCCTCTTCTCTTTCTCGTCCAGTTTTTTTAAAGTCCCAAACTTAAAGTTCATCTTAAACTTGAGTCCCTCCCTTGAACTCCAGGCATTGCAGGAACTCAACCTGCTTGTATAATTTGCATTTCAGTTAATCTAAGATAAACTTCTGATTTCTCCCTTTATAAACATTTTTCTCTCACAGTTTTCCCTGTCTCAGAAAATGGTAATTCTGTCTGACTCCAGTTGCTCAATTCATAAACTATGGCATTATTCTTGATGGCTGTCTTTGACACCTACAATCATTTGTAGCCTGTGTATCACTGAGAAATGATTCTTTTGAGGAATGAGGACCTGAGTGTCTCGTGCAACCTTGGAAAGCCAAGAACCCACCACTGAATGGCTTGATAGGGAGGGAGGGAAATAATACCCCACTGAAACCATTTTTTCAGACAGATTATTCCCTTATCCTAACCCATATTCATATGTTTTCCATTATTTCCATTCAAAACCTCAGTTTTCATCTGTAAGTAGGCATAATAATTACATATACCTTACATAGTCTTTTTACGTGGATTAAAACTTTAAATGTATGTAAAGTGCTAATTAAAAAAGTTCTTGGCACATAGTAAGCCTTTAATAAATATTAACTTGCTTATCTGTTATTTTAATTTCTGATGATACAAATGTATCCTTTTTATTAATAGAGATATTGCTATAAACTGATCACTATTAAGGTGAAGTATTTCAGGGATAGGAGAAGTTTGGCAAAAGTTTTATTCTGAAGCTGCTTGTGATTTGAGTCAGAAATTTTAATTGACACTGTTAAATAATTTCTTGCTAGTTTGAATAATTGAAAATATTTAAAAGATTTCTTTTATTTTTTTCCATGCTATTTTCCTGCAAGTTTATAGCAGGATGCTTAGAATTATGCTTAGAATTATGCCCAAATGTTATTCTTTTAATTTTTAAATGTTGAGTCCTCTCTTCTTTTACACCATACAGTTGCATATTACCCCAAGTGTGCATTCAATTTGTATATATACTATGCTATTATTCTATTAGGGAAAACATATCCTATGTATAAAAGTCTGACACAAATTTGACGTACTTTCATGAAAAGTGAAATGCTTGAGACTTTCAATCCTAAATTATTCTCTAAATGTTCATTTATATTAAACGCCTCGGTAGGCACATGTACGCCAAATGTTAATATCCTAGGGGAGTGCTTACAGTGACCATTTGGACATAGCTAGAAAAGAGACTATGAAAAATTTATCAGCATTGGAATGGAGCTTGATAAGTCATCTTGGCAGAAACAGTCATAAATTGTTCCAAGCAGATGGATATCGCTCTTATTGTTTTCAAAAACATTTGACAAAGAAATATTATATGACCAAAAGGTATCTTATTGAAGTATTTAATAATTATAACTGTGAGGATATCCTTTCTTATAGATTACTATTTAAGCCTCTCTCTCTTTTTATATTTTGTCCTTGGTAGAGAATAAGTTACTGTTTAATCGATTTTTGCATATATTTTTGAGTTGTCCCTTAATTCTTCATCTTTTTTTAACCTAAAATGTTCTAAAACATTCAACTTAACCATTTTGTGGCATTTTAAAAAGAGGTAATCAAATGCATATATTTTCTTGTGAGTTCAGAACTGAGATGAGAACTGTTCTTCCTTTTCTTCTGCCCCCTTTTCTCTCTTACTATCTTTCTGCCGTTCATTCTGTCATTTAACAAATACTTTTTTCAATATTTACCTATACCAGCTAGGTTTTGGAATGCAGTAAGGAACAAGATATATGTGGTACATTTTTTCATGAGGTCACAGGCAAATGATATTCAGTCTGTCATTTAGGATAATGGGCAATAATTACCTGTTTTTGTCAACGTCAAAGACGAGCCCATCATGATCATACAAATAGAGAAGAAAGTGACAAATCCATCTAGGTCAGGAATATAGGAGGAGAACCCTACAGGGACAATCTTAAAAGGGATTTGAGAGCCAGCGAACAACAAAAGAGGATCTTGCCAAAGGACAAGTGGTCATTCTAAAATGATTGTATCCTGGGACCCAGAGGGAACTGTGTAGTACCTTTGAGAAAGGAAGAAGGGGGAATGATGATAAAAATTAGTACATTGACAGTTATACTTAGGGATTAAGCTGAAAATGGTAATATTTGGCATTATTGGAGCCCATGTTTATTTAAATTTCTGTATAGTTTTCATCTATATAAATGGTGTCTCAAACGGACATTCCTAGATGGGGTAGAATACTGAGAAAGCAGTGGACGGTAATTATGGGAAATAGGCCTCCACCAAATGACACAGAGTTCCGAGGCTATGGTCTTTAAACTCCCAACCCCTGCAGCTTCTATATCCACAGCACCAGAACTACCACTGTCACCAACAACGCCCAGGTTACTACTGGGGAAAGGCTGGTAAAGGTCATTAGGATCTTAAGCTATAATGGTAAATAAAACAGCAACAATAATCCTAGCTACGTTTACTGAGCACTTACTGAATGTCAGACATTCTGGCAAGTACTATACATACATTTTCTCATGGAATTATCACAACATACACATGTGGTAGAAAATTAATAACAACCCCATCTTACAAATGGAGAAATAAAGGTATGGAAAATGGATGTAATTAGGTTACATTCCACATATCTTGTAAGTGGTGAAGTTATTCAAACACAGGTCTGTCTTTCTGCATAGAACACAGTCATAACTACATGGCTATGATTCCTCTCTAGAGCTGCATTTCACTCAAGAACCTTCACTCAAGAATCCTCAGTTTTAAACTATTCATGAATTAGAATTTGCTATTTTTCCCAGTTTAAATGATACACTGCTGGCAACTAAAGACAAGGTAAGAGACTTAATAATAAAAAGCTTCAAACTAGTGCTTACTTATAGTAGAGACCATTCAATTAAAAAATTTTAATTTTTCAAGAATGGTGATTCATTTTGCAGTTATCACTTTTATCCATTAACCGATTAACTCCTCTCATTATTGGCTACTGTACTTTAGGGTTGCAGAAATATCCAATTAATGCCACAGTTATCAAGTGTAGAGACATTAGACATTATATTTACATATAATCACAGCTCAAAATCCTGTCGTGGATGTAATAAATGGTTACATTCTTTTATTAGTGAATTTAGTTGCCTTTTTGTCAATAATTTTGAACTCACAACATGTGCTGCATTGAAATTAAATATTTATTATGATCTTTGGAAGTTTACATTGGAAGGTATTTCAAAAACTATCAGTATGTCAAATTATAATGTATTGCTTCTCTTTTTAAAATTCTGATAGTAGTAATCCTTTGCGAACTTTGCTCTTTACAATTCTTTCATCAGTGCAGATGTTAGCAACTCACATGGGAGAGCTAAAAAGTGCCTTCTCATAAAAGCCGTAAGAAAGTCAGCCATAAATCATGTACTTTAAATATAAGGAGAGCATCTTGCTATGGATGGTATAGTTTCTCGATAACAGATGATTATAAAACGAAAGGTTTAATACTTCCATTAACATAGCACTTTCTTTATTGATTTGTTTGCGGCAGATTAGACCCCTTCTTTTTGGGATGTCATTTAAGACTTACTGTTTTATATTTCTTAATAGCTTTTTTTAAATATCAAGAAAAAATATCCAGAGAAAATTATTATACTTATTGTGTGTGTGTGTGTGTGTGTGTGTGTGTGTGTGTCTTTGTGTCGTTAGGGCTGGTAGGCCCTCAGACTATGCATTCACATTTAATTGTATTTCATATTTCGTCTCATAGCTTTTGGACTTGACTAATGGTTAGCAGTAAACACATGTAATTATTCTTTCATGCAACTTGGCCATTGGCAGTGATTTTCATAGCAGTAATTTAACTGCTGAGGCTGCAAGTCAAGATTCATCAGTTTTATTAGGATGCTGAACCTTAAAAGCTTATGGTTGATGATGTTATTAACTCTCTCTGTATTTCCTCTGTAGTAAAGGGAAAAATTGAAAGTGCAGCACTTTTTAATATAGTCCACATATGGGTAGCTATTAAATAATACAGGGGTGAAAACTCTGTCAGAGCTCAGTAACTAACCCAGTTATCTTAATAGTGCCACTTCAGTTATCAAGGATTAAGTTGCTTGAGAATACTTTAGTCTTTTACAATGCAGAAATGAATTTACAGAATTTTTTTGTATTCTCACTTCTTTGTTTTTTTAATTTAGAATACTCTTTTCTTTTGCTTTCTAGAAATTTTTTCATTAATTTTTGTCTATTATAAAAATGTTCAGAATTACAGAAAAGCTGAAAAACATAGCTTAATGACATATATACACATAGTGGTTAGCATTGTTTCAGATTTATTTTCTTTCTATGTACAGAAAAAATATAGATTTTATTTATCTGTTTATTTTTATTTATTTTTGTTCGTTTTTGTTTATTTTTCCTGAATTATTAAAAGTTCAATTCAGGATCCAATTAAGATTTTCTTATTGAATTAGGTTTTTATATTTCTTTAGCTTTAATCTAAAACATTTCTCTCACAACCTCTCCTTGTCTCTACTTTTGTGTAATTTGTGAATTTGACACTTTTGAAGAGTTCAGACCAATAGAAAATCTGATAATATGGATTTGTCTCACTGGTTTCTCATTAGATCAGGTTAAACCAGTGTTTCTTAAATTTCTGCATGCCTCAGAATCATCTTATTAAATACCAATTGCTTGGCCTACCCCCAGAGTTCTTGACTCAGTAGTACTGTGTTGGAGTCCAATCATTTGCATTTCTAACAAGTTCCAAAGTGATGCTGATGCTGCTGGTCTACACTTAATCTCAAAAAGCTGAGAAGCAATGATGATGCTGCTGGTCTAGAGGCCGCACTCTGTGAACCCCCGGGATAAACATTTTTCACATAGATGACATATGCATTTATTATTTGCATCACATCAAAGGGCACAAGGTGGCAGATAAGTTCAATCATTTGGTTAAGTGGTGACAGCTATATCTTTCCTTTATAAAGGATCGTGTTTTTCCTCTGTAGTTAATAAATTATCTATGGAGTGAAAACGCTGTAAGTAATATGTTACCTGCAGGGAGAAGACAATGTGAATTTCTTATTCCTTAAGAACCTGGTTTTAGCATCCAGGTTAGCACCCTTGGCTAACTCAGTTGTTATTATTCTATTCTTCTCTCTCTTACAGTCATTGCTCTTTCTCCCCCTCTTCTTCAGCTTATCCCACTTGTGATGTTTCATATGAATCAAGACTCTTAAAATTCAATGTTATAATTCATTACCATTGTTATCATTTTGGGGACTCAGATTTTTCCAGATTTGCCCAGGGACAGCCCCCTCTGGATCCTTTTGAAATCGTGTCATTACCATTAGTCACTTCTTTGTTTTCTGGCAAAAGACGTTCAAATCTCACCTTGTACTTTTTCTGGAATCAGCCATTTCTCGAAGGAGAGCTGGTTTCGTTTAGGTAGGGAATATTATTGAGAAGCTAATATATGGGTGTTGGGGGTTCTAATGCTGCTGGAGTGTCATTGCTTCTAGGCTTTTTCAGAGGACAGACCTAAGATTTAATTTTTTAAAGAAGACATGAGATCATACTGATACTTCCAGTTCAAATGCAGCTCTACATAGAGTTCTTTCTTTCTTCCAGCCTCCACTGGTATCCACATTCATCGGCAGTAAAAACTCTGATTCTTAAAAAAAGTTCTAAAAATTTTTTTAATTTAAAAAATTTAAACATATACAGAAATATTTGCTCATTTGCTCTAGTACATATAAAATAGATTCAGAATTACAACAGTAATATTTCAACCAACAATAATAAAACTGCTAAGAAAATTAGATTTCCTTGTAATTTTTTGTCTTTAGAATTTACTAGAGTATATATAGTCTGAGTGCTGTGTACAAAGGTTTCTTAAATTATTTTGTGTTGTGTTTGTTTTATCTATTTGATATGTAGTTTATTGTAGTTGTTGCTGTTTTTGTTCCCTTTGAGGGTTTTATTTTCTAATTATTTTGATTTAATTTTATGTTTTCAATACACAAAATATTTATATGCTCAAAGTCAAAATGATAAAAAATTGAAGTTTCAATCTCATTTATATTTATTAGTTTTAGGGTTATTTTTCCTGTGTTTCTTTTGATAAAAATAAACAAATACACATACATTTTTCTTTCTTATATAAAAGGAACACATAATATACATTCTGTGGCACTTATTTTTTTACTTAACATATATTCTGGGAATCTAATACCAATTCATAAGGATATTCCTTATCTTTCTCAAAAATGGGTATTGTACATCCCATTATGCATCATAGATAATTCAATCAGTGTCTTATGGAGGAACATTTAGGTTGTTTTTAAAATTTTGCTGTGGTAAATAATGCAAGCAGCCTTCTTAATACAGCATCTTGCATGAGGCTACAATCAAGCTGTGGGCCAGTTTTCTAATGGGTCAATTGAGGTTGGAGAATCCTCTTCCGAGCTCACTCATCTGGTTGCTGGGAAGCCCTTGTTTCTCGTCAGTTGGGTCTTTCTGTAGGCTGCCTGAGTATCCTCTAGACATGAGAATTCTCCCTGGGCCACTTTCTGACATGATAGCTGTCTTCCTCCAAAATGTGTGAGGAAATAAAGCACATGTATTTACCCATGCACACATCAAAGGTAGAAACCACAGTCTACCTATAACCAAATACTGGAAATGTTAGCTGATTATATATGCTATATTTTATTAAACTAGAAGTGAGTCACTGAGATCAGCCTACACTCAATGGAATAAGCTGTGAACATCTTTTTAAAACTACCACATTGCCTAACACAGAGAGTTCAGTCTCAGAACCTTGTTTTATGATAGCACTTGTATTATATGATGTCACAAATATTATCTCATTTAATCCTAACAAGCATCTTACTGCTCCAGAGTAGAACTAAACATCTATCAAATTGCAGCTTTATAGTTTTAATCTTCCCAGATTATAAATCAATTTCCATGACTATGCCCCAAATTAAATTTCAATAGGTCGTCTTACACATCTGTGCTATTCACTATCTTAGCTTTTGTTTTCATGTTTTGAGGACAGTGATAAAAAAAAAAAGAAGAACAAAAACCCCTGTCTAGAGTAGGGAGAAATTGTTGGGGTGATACATAAAAAAGACTGGCTATAAATTTATGACTGTCGAGGATGGATGATGGAAAAATATTTGTGGGCTCCTTATACTATTCTATCTACTTTTATGTATATATTTTTAAGTTTTCCAGTATGAAAATTAAAAAAAAAAAAGAGGGAAGGGGATAAAAAGAAAACCTATCTTTTAAAATTTAATTTTCTGTCCTTTAAGATTTATAGCAGTAAGGGAATATAAATGCTTTTGAACATCGAAAATAAAGATGGACTAGCTCTTCTGATAACCATAAAATTTTCTGTTCATCAGAAGGAACCTCAGGGTACTAACATGTAGCCTTTCTGTTGCAGAGTTCCCAAACTTTACACAAGAATCAACTGCAGAGATTATTAAAATGTCTGCATGTTCCAGTACCAGCAACTATAATTTAGAAAGTCCTGATAGAATTTTAAAAAGTCTGCATTTTAAGTAGATACTCCTTTTTCTGATTCCAATGATAGATGGACCCCAATTTGATATACACCATTTTATGAATTTATAGTGAGGGCACTCATGAGTAAAGCACTATGATAGATACAGAGATGAAGGTGATGTTCTACTGTGCTGTATTTCCTAAGGAAATGCAAACTACTAAAGGAAAAAGACGTGCACAGAGTTATATAATAGGAGTATAAAGAATTGGGCTCGTTCCATATTATCCTATCAGCTCTCAGCAAGGAGTGAAGATCATATGGTAGCAAATTTCCTGGCTGGATTAACCTAATGTAGAGCTTTGAAAATGTAGAGGAATAAATCATTGTCAGCCTTTCTAAAAAAATCAGATGTTTGAGGCTAGTTTTGTCAAGTGCTGAAAATTGTTCATTTTATAAATGACATCTCTGGTAAGTGCCAGGGTTTTAGGTTATCGATTAAAGAGGAATTCACACTTTTAATATCAAATGTACAGATGACAGAGGTAGTTTAAAAACTAACATTGTAGCTCATAAGATCAACTCACTTAAGTGTCATGGTGGACCTTAGAGGACCTCAGGAAGACAATGGGCAGTCATTTTAATTCTTCAGATCTGCTCAGGAACATTGACAGACTATTAAGAACCTACACTGTTGAGAACTCAGGTGTTACCATGTGGCTACTTTCTTTATCGATTAAAATCTGTTTTGTGAATAGAATTGTATGCTTTTCTATGCATTGCTGTGGAGGACATAGGGCTTGAAGAGAGAACTAACAATTAAGTATCTACTGCAAAATCTTCAGTTTTCTCCACAACCTAATTATGAGATAGGTAGTATCCCCATTTTTATAAGGACATTGATTTAAAGGTAATGACTTTTATAGCTAATTCATAAATATCAGTCATGTAAAAATATATCCCCCAAGTGATCAAATGATTTGCCCCTTAGTATAAAATTAAATTAATATTATTATTAAGTTTTTTCTAATAGCCAAAAAGGAGAAGGACACTCTTAGTTCAGTAGCATCAAAATAAAAGCTAACTTTAATTGAGCACTTATGAATTAAGTATAGTGTTAGTATATTAGCATCTCCTGAGTAGAGACAATAATCTCATTATGTGTATATGGCTGTTTCTTTAGGGTAAGAAAAAGCAAATCAAATTCATGCACTTGCTAGACCAAGTTATACTTTCACTTTATATCTTCTACTACTACACTGCTTGTGGGTAATCTCTTAAAGGGATGAGTGAGATCAGAGGGAAAATATAATAGCCAAGCCAAACCTTTTGAAGAGGATGATAATTTAAAATGTGTCTTTGGATTAAACACCAATAATTGAGAGTTATACTCATCATCTCAATTTCAGAGAAACGTCAGTACTAAATAGCAAGATATGTTTACTTTAGTTTGCATCTGCAGTTTTAAAGAACTGCTTTTATCCTGAATGAACCTAAACAAAGATATGAGTTGAAGTGCAACTTAAAAAATCCCAGGATCACAGGAAACAGTAACAGCCATCCTGTATTCCTAAACAGTAGTCCAGAACTAACTCCAGTTAAGCCTAAAATTCTAGAAAAATTTTTACTTCTAGTTTAGAAAATACAGATCTCTCAAGTGAAGATGAGTTCATTCAGCTCTAGAACATGTGTAACATGGTGCTGGAACAAGTTGTAAAATCGTTTTTCTTAGTCCCAGTGTTCTAAGTGAGGCATGTGGCCTTTATCACTGCCTCCAGTGGAGTTAGTGTGGGAGATGATGCTCTGGTGAAATAATGAATCAATGGCTTCCTGTTCAGACTACAACGGGAACTTACTTATAGCTAAAGTATTTGAGAAAAAGCCCTGAAGTTTCAAGTCCCATTAGTCAAAAGTTCTGTTTGATGCATCAACAGAAACGGCTGCCTAGAAAACACTATTAAAATTCTGTTTTAACCAAAAGCAGAGCTTTGCTCTCATTAAATCTTTACAGGTTCATTGCAAATGATATTTATGATTATACTTGTTCATAATTCTTTCCTTTATGCCTCTGTCTGCCATTAGGAGATTTTTTTTTTAACCTGCATATCTTATAAATTTACGCAAAAAGTTGTTAGATCCTCCTTTTTATCTGTTTGACACTTGTTTTTAGACTGCATTACCTGTTTTTTGCTGGTTGTTCTGCTTATTTTTTATATGGATGTCTTCGTATCTCAGCTAGATGATGAGCAGAGCCCAATGCTGAGCTTTGGCCATATGGGGACAAATGTGCTGGGTCAGAGCTGTCAGAAATTAATTATAGAAGTAGTGGTGAGGAAGAGGAGCCTATAAAGGGTCTTGCGAAATCACTCAGGTGTGTCTACTTCTGAGATTCACATCTATCTGGAGGTGGTCCAAATAAATCTATTTGCAGAGCAGCTGAGAAACCTTCTCTGAGGGGAAAGGAAAAATGTAAAGTGCATCCTATGCCCAGCCCATCCTTGCAGAAAAAAAAAAAAAAGCCATACTTGATAAAGCAGTCAAAGTAACAAATAATTTGTGTAAGAGCTTACAAAATATTACCTGTTAGAAACAGAGGCCTGAGCCCTAGAGGGAGAAAGAGAACTATGGCCATTACATTAAATTTTGAGACTCACTGGAACCCCAAGAAATCTGCTTTAAAATCCATCTAACAGAGTATTAATCAAATGGGAGCCTTTGCACCTTAGAGATCAAGGTAGTCACTGGCAGATAAAATCTGTGCCCAGCTAAAAAATGAAAGATACTGTGCCCAGCAGAGCAGCACAGACTGGTGAGTCCTTAGCTGCTGCTGCCATATCTAGTGAACAATGATATAATCTTCTACATGTATAACACTTTGACTTTAATTACTTCAGCACCCATCTCTTAAAACTAAGGACATTCTTCTATGTAAGCACACTGCCATTGTCAAACCTGGGAATAAAGTACAAACATCCCATATTCCATCTAATATTTTGTCCACATTCAGATTTTCACAGCTGTTTTTTCCCCAAACTATGATCAAAGTTTGTGAATTGTATTTGTTTTTTCCAGATAATTTTTCTGTTAATTTTGAAATAATTTCAGACATACAGATACAAGAATAATGCAAAGAATTCCTATGTATTTTTCACCTAGATTCTCCAAATGTTATCACTCTGCTCCATTTGTTTTATCAATCTCCCCTATAAACTTAGTAGTAGTAGTAGTAGCAGCAGCAGCAGCAGTAGTAGTAGTTAGAAGAATTTACTTCTGAGTTGTTAGTAAGTTGCAGAAGTGATGCTTCATATACTTAAATACTTCTGTATTTCCTTAAAACAAGGACATTTTCTTTCATAATAGTATAGTTGTCAAAATCAGGAAGTTAATGTGAATAAAATATTATCTAATCTATATACTTGACTCAAATTTTGCCAGTTTTCTCAGTAATGCCCTTTAAAACAAGAGAAAAAAATTTTTTTTCTGCTCCAGGTGCATTCCAGAATCAAATGTTACATTTAGTTGTCATGTCTCTTTAGTTTTCTTTCATCTGAACATTCCTCAGTCTTTGTATTTTATGACTTTGATATTTTTGAAAAGTTAAAGAGTACTGAACAATTATAATACTGTGTCCCTTGATTTTGATTTGTCTGATGTTTCAAGATTAGACCTGGTTTTGCATTTTGTGGCTGAATGTGAGGTTGTGTCTTTCTCAGACTATTACGTTCAGGAGGCACATGGTGTTGCTTTATTCTATTGCTGTTAATTCTAACTTGGTGATATAAACTGGTGGTGATCACTTGGTTAAGGTAATGTTTGTAGATTTCTCCACTGTTAAGTTTTTATTTTTCCCCTTGTAATTAATAAGTAATCTGTAATTTGTAGGAAGATATTTTAAGACTCTGTAACCATCTTGTTTCTTAACAAACTTTCACCCACTAGTCTTAGCATCCATTGTTGATTCTTATCCAAATCATATCCAGATAATTGTTACACTTTTGACCAGGACCTTTTGTTTTTTTCTAACCCAAATGACCTCACAAACACTATCTTCTAACTGTTTTACTCAAAGTTTCTTTCAAAATTCTAGCTATTTGGCTCTCAGAATCTTTCGATGGCATACTGTGTTCAGAGACCAGGTGTTGTTGAGTTTCTTCCTCCTCACACCTTCCCTTTGCACAGGTGCTTTGTTCTCTCCCAGAACTTTTATTGGCTTAAGCCATCAGTTGGTTATGTAAGATAGTTCGCATATTTCTACTTTGTCCTATTTTTTCTCCTGCCTGTTCCTGGTTTTAAACAAATTTTTTTTTTAATGCCTACACCCTCAAATCCATCTACTTCTGCTTTTCAAGTTTAGGCCTTTCACATCTCTCTTTGTAAAAGACTTTCCCATTGTTAGTTGTTTTAACTTCATGGCTTTTAGTTTTTGGATCTGCCATTTTCTTTTTGTGTCCTTTTGGTATTTTCCATTTTAGCTTTTGAAAGTCATCTTTTTGCACTTTTTTACATCTTTTTCAGTAATTTCAATGGGCTACTGTAATTTGAAGTCTGTGTCCCAATGGTTGTCATCTTCTTTCACTCAATTTGAAACACTAAAATAAGGTAATTCTATACTGTTCCTATCTAGCCCCTCTCCTTCTAGGGAACTGACTCATGTCTTTTATCTGTATTATTGCTTTTTAATTTAAGTTGTGTTTACCCGGCATTTTTAACAATTTTAGTTTGTCATCCAAACAACTTAGAACTCACTTTTTAAAATTCATTTACTCATTTTTGATTTATCTCAGATTTCATATCCTCCACTGACCTTTACTGCTGCTAGCAATAAAGTTCATTCTCGCTGGGGCACATTATATAGCCCATTCACTTTTTCTTTTCCTTTTCATTTTGATATGTTTCCCAGGGAAACAATACATTCAATTTGAGAATCTCAACCTTTTAGTGTACCCATTCTTTTCTCCCTTTTAGAATGTCCTGCACTTGGGACATCTCCATCGCTATGTTTGTATTCCCACCAAAGTCCCACATAGTTTCTCTTAAGAAACAGTACGGGAGTTGAAGTTCTCAAACTTGAAACCACCCCTGTCTCAGCACCCGAAGAAGTAATCATCAGGCCACAGAGTCTTCCTTCTCCTATGCCATTCTCGAAGTAGGTTTAGCTTTTGCCAGGTTAATGAAATTCTAAACAGTTCTCTTGGAAATTATGGATCCTTTTCTCATAATACAATCCCCCTAAACAAACCCATTTTATATAAAATTTGAAAATTCTATCAATTTCTTAATTGCAAGAGCTTTAATTACTGCCATGGTTTCATACAGTCTAGTCTACAATCACTGTCTATTGGGTAATTGCTCCTCTGCTTTTATAGATAGGTAATTTCAAATAGTTTTTCCTTAAAAGTATCCTTCTAGAGTACTTCTCCCCTCCTTGAAGTTGCATAAATGTTCTCTCCTTCTGTCCCCTTTGCCTTCTGCAACCCATATGGAACACAAAATAGACAAGTTAAAAATGTTTGCCTTCTTTCCCTTTTTGTCTTCTGCATCCCCCACCACACCCTTTTAAAATGGCTTTTCTCTATCCTGCCCCAGTTTTTCAAATATGCTCTTTCTTCCTTTCAAAATTCCCACTTGAAGCTGACACTCATCAGACTCCTAAACCAAAAGAAAAATGCTGAGAACACATATCTACACTATCTCATTTCTACTCTTTTTGCTCTTAATCTTGAATTTCTTTGTCATGTATACTAAACCTAAACCAAATTTTCACATCCCTTCCCCTTTTCCTCCTATTCTTACTTCCTTCTACCCACACACTGCCCTTTCTCACTTTTATTTAATTCTCTTCTTTCTTCCCAAATATCCTTCCTGTCTCATCCCCCCTTCAGTGTCCCTTTGGATTTCTCTCATTTTCATTATACTCCACTTACTTAAATAAAGACTGTTTATTTTGACACAATCTTTGAGGTAGTGAGAATAAATGTATTATATACTCCATCTTATAAAGATAATAGCTAAAGCCTGGACAGTTTAACTTACCTGTCCAACACAACGTAACCAGTTATCATAAGACTTATAGACCCAAAGCCCTCGTCACACTCAGTTTATCTAATGATCCCCTTCCTTCTTAGAGCTAAAGAAGAAGATCATAAATTGAGGCTATTAATGAGTTTTCTCAAGTCATACCAAAATCTGTGTGTACCTTTTTCAGAAATATAAATTTCATGTTTTTGTAACAAGTAACACATGTGATGATTGAAAACTCTCTACACAGACATTTTTCTGGAAGTTGTACCAGTTTATTGTTTAACTTTGCTTCTTGAAAACTGACCAAGATATTTTAACATATCTAAAATTAGGTAATCGAAATAAGATTTGCTTGTCATCACTAAATACCTTCTGTTGCAGGAGAGGGTAGTTTAAAAATGTATTGAATACCTTTTATCAAAGCAAGTGTTCAATTAGGGACAAATCTCAGCATCTACCTGCAAAAAGTTAAGGAAGAGGGGTGTCCAGATTTGTTCAGACATAGAAAGAAATTGGTAATATTTGAATGTTATTCTCTTGAGTATAGAATATAAGGACAGTAGAGTAACTCTTTAGCTGGTATCTTGGTGTCTGGAAGCTTCTGCCTAATTGTTTAGTTAAAAGGAATCAAAGGTTATGTCTGCCCTTCCAGACTTTTAGTGAGAAGTTCACTACTGATATTGGTAGGCACCTATAAGAGATTGCCCAGAATTATACAGCTGGTAAGGCAATGGGCCTGGGACTAGGACCAAATTCTCCAGTCACACTTCTAATGCTCTTCTGATATATCTTCACCATCATTGGTAATATTAGCCTTTTAAAATAATCCCTCTATCAGGTTGGTTTTTGAATATGCCACTACTCATATTAAGAAATATGTCACACATAATTTCTGAATAATCTTGCGTCACTTTAGAAACAATGCAATGAATATTTTCAAAAAGTAAGTAGGGCTTCAAATAAATACTTTAATTAAATTTAAAGAAAATAAATTTGATTCCATTAAATTGAAGAGTCTTTTATTAATTTTATTTATTACCATTTAAGCTCTTTGTTTATCCTTGTGGCCCTCACTAGCCCAAAATAGCCTGTTCACAGCATGACTGAAGAAAATGTTTTGTTGAATAGATGAACAGATTTTCCATTTGTTTGCTGATTATGAAGAAAGTGAAAGCCACTAAGCTTTTTTCCTATTTTCACTTTACAAAGAGTCTTTAACATTGTGCTATGTAACTTCCTATTATGGAACTTCCTCTTAAGTTCAAAATCTGAGTATCCTCAACTCCTGCTTTCCCTGTTTCTTTCAAAAAACAGGTACTATCGATGCATGCATTTTAACAGAATCCATATGTTTCTTTTTTCCTCCTTACCTGGCCTGTGTGTGTGTGTGTATGTGTGTGTCTACTGTACATATCGGGTATGGCTCTTTGCATTCATCTTATATTATTATGACAAAGGAGGATCAATTTTCTTTTAGTTTGATTTCAGAGTCAGAGGTCAAGACATTGTTATTTGAATGTCTTCCAGTGTTGTTGTTGTATTTTTAAATTTTGCTTATGCTCTGCTAGTGTTCAGAATTATTGGGGAATGTTTTTTTATAACCCAGTCATCAGTGTTGATAAAAAACAACATGGACAAATACAGTTTTGAATGACTTCACACTCTCCATTACAACTAAGGAAACATCAGGATACTTGAGATTGTGCCTTTCAAGTTGTTGCAGTTATAAAGAAAAGAGAGAACAGAAAAGGACAGGGGAAAGAAAGAGAAGAGGAAGGAATACTGTATTACCCCACAATTAAAAAGTCCTAACTTTATGGATATATTCCTACAGTAATATAAGATAGTGGTTTTGAGTCTGTTTATAAAATGATAAAAACAAGTAAAGCACTCATTGTTTAAAAATAAAGATTCAGGAAAAATACTGAAAAACATACAAGTTAGAGAGTGATCTAGGGGAGGATAGTTTGCTTACTGTTAAAAACAACCTGCAGAATAGTTGACATCATATTGTAGCTATTCTTTGACTAATAACTGATGCTTAACTTACACATTTTCCTCCCTTCCAATATATAGTTTCTGTTAACGTCAGAAGATACTCTGCATGATATTGGGGAAAACAAGATTATAATCTGCGTAAGCCCCTATTAAATATCCATTTACTGCATTTACTATTTACTTGGCCAGGATATCAGAATATACATTACTGATGAAAAAATTATAATACATGTAACTCCTATTAAATATTCATTTATTATCTCTTCTAACTATACATCAGATTATCATAATGGTTCATTTAAAACTGACTTGCAATAAACACATGCCACATCCAGGAGGTGATGCATGCTGGTAAGGCGAAGAAAAATATGAGAGTCCATTACATTGATTTAATTTCTTATATAATAGAAAAAGTTAACTAGTATAAAATGTCAGTTATTGTAGATAACACTTGTCTACAGAAGTTTTGAGTTATACAATATGTTTAAATAGTTTCATATTTTTATTAACTTTCAAGAATTAAAAATCCTGTACTCAGAACTTTATCCTGGGTGGAAGAAGACTAGCATAAACATTAAGAGAGAAGAGAAAATATCATGTCTCTAAATCTAGTCATTCTGCTTCCTCACTTCCAGGAAGCATCTAAAAATTGTCTTTCAGTAAATATTTGGGGACGATGAGATTGAAAAGGATTAGGTAACTGCACACACAAGACTGATGAGAAAAAATTATGTTGGAAAAAAATAAAAGAGCAAGTCAATAATTTACATTTTATTCTTATAAATACATTAGCAGCTTCCATTCCATGTTCCAGAGCTTCCCCTAATATCCACCTTTTGGACTTGTTCTGATGTTTCTTAAGAGGACTAAATGTCACCTTGAACGTTACTAAAAGGCAGTAGAGTATCTTTTCCCAGTGTGTTCTAGAAACTGTTCTGTGGTCTAGGGTGGTAATGATGGGACTGGGGGTCGAGTTCCTAGTAAAATAAGACTGGGTGGTTCTCACACAGTCTGTTTTCCTCTAGACATATACAATGCATATTAGTATGTATTGATATGAAAAATTCTGCTATAAAACACATTATTTAACTTTATCTCACCTTTTCTCAAACCTGCTTTTGATTTTTTCTTTTTACCATTTTAACCTTTTATATTATACTTCTTTTATTTTACACTATTTAATATTTTTCCCCTCTAAGACACATTTTAACATCTCTAAGAACTAGCATTCTCACTGTAGGAAACATGGGATAGCCTTCACCTTCGTGGTTCTTCATTACATATCATCACTACCTCTTTAAGATCTGCAGTGCTGTCAGTGATAATTGTAACAGGAAATTAATGCTCCTTTTTTTTCTACATACCCCATATGTATACAGGGCTATAAATAGAGTATTCTCAACACTTTGATTATGATGATGAGATCTTAATAAGTAATAGGTTAATAAGAAATTAGTTTGATACATTTAATACAAAATGAAATAAAAGCCAGAGCATTAAATAGGCTTTCTGGGAATGGTTAGTTAGTTAGCTTGTGTATATTCAGGAGACAGTGGAAACTGATTCAGTTTTAATCCATTTTTTAGGTCTACAACAAAGGACAATATTTCTGATAAATGCCTCAGGGTTTTTTTTTTTCCCTTCTTTTTAGGCTTTAATGTTACAACATCGAGGTGATTTATATGCTGTGGTTTAATCATGTAGTTTTAGTCACGTTAAGAAATTTTACAAGAAAAACAAAATTTTTAATTTTGAAAATTTCAGTTTTAGCTAAAAAGAGATTGATATTTTGATGATATATTGTATAGACTTAGAATACTTAGATTTTTGAACAGGCTGTATATCAAATTAAAATTTAAAATAAATATATCATATTTTTAGGTAGGTTTTATTGTGACTTGTAGTCCATAAAGTTATTTTTAGGAGAACTAGAATGGATTATTCCTACAAAAGTATGTTTACATTTGCTAACAATAAACAGGAGTTCTTGACCTTAAAAACTACATGGTCCACTTTCTGTATTATCTGATCTTGTTTAGTAATTTATTGTCATAGTTGTGGCTAATGGGCTAATGTTCATGCTGTGTGTGCAGAATTTTTTTATGTAAAGATTGTAGGAGCTCCCACTCATGAACTTAAAGAACTCAGAGATAGATGAGAGTAAAGAAAATATTTCGGTTGAAAATTATTCAACAGCGAATTAGCTACAATGAAAGTAACTGCATATTACATGTTCTTTTTTTAAAAAAAATAACCTATTGATATTGAATAAAATTAGAGGTCATGTGTTAGATAGTTTCCTTGAAGGACTGCAAAATAATTTTACTAATTCATTTTCTAAAAGGTAAATGCTTTGCTATAACTTTCTCCAAAATCAGCTTAAATCATGTCCTTTGGTTGACTAGTAAGTGAACAAATTTAAATTAGCATTTTGCCACATATTTTTTTCCCTGTAAAATTTAGCCAAAAATTCATATAGAAAATTTATTTTAAAGAGAAATAAAAGAGAAATAAGAAACTTTTCATGTTATTCTAATCAATTTTCCAATATAGTTGGTCTCTCTAGCCATACAAATGATAGCCTTCTAGCAATATCTCACTTTTAGTTGCTCAATACAGAAAATCAGTAATTCATAAAAGAGTGCACAGTTTAATCAATGCCACACTTTTGAATTTACTTTCCTGTCTCACAAGAAATTACAGCCTGAATGCCTTGCTCTGATGTAGAAAAAACTCTAGAATACAAATTGATGGTCTTAAAATCTGAGATGACCAGCTGAGCCTTACAGATCCAACAGACATGGCTGTTTGGTTGAATTTGCTGACATGAGCATCCCTGTGACAGGACTAATCCATTGACATGGCCCTCTCTGCAAGAAGTATCTGTTCTTGTGAGAAAATGGGGAACTCAAATTGATGAGGTCCTTGCTATTAAGTTTCAATTTGGATCACCTTGGGAACCATAAGCTCCACATCCATTTTGGCCTTCTATTTGTTTACACAAAGGGAACAGCTTCAAAGGACTCATGTCCTAGAATTCATACTGGCCTCATCACACAAAGCTGTGGTTTTGATGTTCTTGTTCCCAATTTATTGTCAGTGTCCGAGTACCTGGGTGCCATGGTGATAAAGTACCATTGAAATACATGGGTAATCAGTCAGTGTACTGGAGGATTGATTTCTTTCTTTCCTTTTCTGAACAGACAAAAGCATTCTTCCTAGAAGCAAGGGAGTAAGAGGACACCATTTACCTTATGAGATAGCAATAATAAAGGCAAAGATGCCATTTAATCAATAACTTCACCTGGGCAGTGACTATCTCTAGGGAACTGAAAGTCTTGGAAATTCTAATTGACCTCTCCCCATATAGAACACAGGCCTTTCTTTTCCCATTTTTAAATTGGAAGATGCTGAAAAGGAAACTCATTTGCTCTCTAGCTGAGTACAGGTCCATAATGGA
Source organism: Macroglossus sobrinus (assembly GCA_004027375.1). Classification (NCBI taxonomy): domain Eukaryota; kingdom Metazoa; phylum Chordata; class Mammalia; order Chiroptera; family Pteropodidae; genus Macroglossus; species Macroglossus sobrinus. The sequence continues at coordinate 34,511 of PVKZ01001202.1, read as the reverse complement.
ATTGGGACCAGGATTCAGAACTCTTGGATTTCAAGGCAAGACTGCTGTGTACAGTGTTCTTGCTGCAGATAATGATCCTCACTAAAATCACTGTCTGTTTTGAAGAGCACAATTTAAAAGAGGCCACACTGACTGAGCTGACTACAAAGAGTTTTTTAAAGGTCTCTTAAATATTCAGATGCATACACTTTATTTTAAACGTTATCAGCCTTGCCATTCACAACTATGACCGAAATTCCTCCCTCAAACATTTTGATTGAAGCCAAATTGCTTCACTTTCTGCTTTTACATAACAATGTGGTGCACTTATTGTGATTCAGTGATCATAGAAAATTTGGCTTCTGGTACTTTTGCTCTCTTAGCCTTTAACCACTTTTCTTAATATTTATTTCATTTCCATTCTGCTTTTCATATTTTAATATTTTATTTTATTTTCTCTTATTTACTGGTCTTTTAAAAAATTTTAATTATTATACTATAATAATTAAATATAGACATCTATATAGTTCATAAAATAATTTTACCCTCCCTCCCCGACCCTCCACATATCCAACGTTTTAATGCTAACTGCATTTCGTATGCTGTGCTAACTATCCCCTTGACCATCCATCAGCTACTAATTTGTACTTCTTTAGCCCTTCATCTCATTCTCCCAGCCTCCCAAACCTCCCTATTGTCTGTCCAAAACCAAATTGTCCACTATATTTGTAAGTCTGTTTTTGATTAGTTTGTTCTTTTTATTCCTTAGATTCCACATATAAGTGAAATCATATAGTGTTTATCTTTCTCTGTCTGACTTAAATACCTTCTAGGTCTATCAAAGTAATATCTTTTAACATCCCCTTCCTTTTCATATATAGAAGTCTTGTTTTCTTATCCTTTCAGCCACTTATTTTTTGGTTGGAGCACTTAATTCTTTTTCATTTATGGTACTTATTGATAGGAATACAGTTGTTACCATTCTTTATTCCTGTTTTTGATACATATTTTTTCTTCTTAAAGAAGTCCCTTTAACATATCCTGAATACTGGCTTGGTGGTGATAAATTCCTTTAGCTTATTTTTGTCTGGGAAGCTCTTTATCTGTCCTTCAGCTCTAAATGATAGCTTTGATGGATAAATTATTCTTGGTTGTATATCCTGAGTCTTCGTCCTGTTGAATATTTTTGCCAAGCCCTTCTGTCCTGCATAGTTTCTTTTGAGAAATCAGCTGCCAGTCTTATGGATATTCCTTTATAGGTAACTATGTTTTTCTCTTGCTGCTTTTAATATTATTTCTTTGTATTTAACTTTTGGCATTTGAATTATGTTGTGTGTTGGTGTGGGCCTCTTTGTCTTCCTGCTTTTTGGAATTCTCTGAGCTTCCTGGGTTTGTATGTCCATTTCCTTCACCAGGTTAGGGAAGTTTTCCATCATTATTTCTTCAAACAGCTGTTCAACATCTTGCTTTTCTTCAGTTATGCCAATCAGATGAATATTTAGAGCCTTAATAGTGTCCCATACCCTCCTTAAATTATTTTTATAGTCTTGGCATCTTTTTCTTGCCATTTTGATTGAGTGTCCTGATTGGTTTTTTTGTTCTCTAGATAGGACATTTGATCTTCTTCTTTATTCACTTCGTTTATTCCTTTGTTTATTCCATTTAATATAATTCTCATCTCAGATGTGTTCTTCATTTCAGACTGGTTTTCTTTTATAATTTCCATTTCCATTTTTACGTTTTTTATCTTTGTTGAAGTTCTTATTGGATTTATCTACACTTCTCTGAAGTTCATTGAGCATCTTTATAACTAGTGTTTTGAACTCTGCATCTGTTAGATTACTTGACTCCATTATATCTGGATCTCTCTTTTGTTCTCTCATATAGTTTCTGCTTCTTTGTCTTCCCATTTTGGCTGCCTTTTCGTGTCTGTTTCTATGTACTAAGCAAAGTTCCTAAGTCTCCCAATCTTATTAATGTGGATTTGTGAAGTAGGTGTCCAGTGGCAGAGTCTAGAGAGAGGGTTGAGCTGCAGCCCAAATTTAGCCCAAGCCTCTGCCTATCCAGGGCCACCTGTTAAGACTGAACAAGCAATCCACAGATGCTGTGCTTATAGTTGTCTCAAAAGGCCACACCGGAAACCGAGGCCAGCTGCCTCTTCTATTATGAGTCTCAGCAAGGAGCACCTGACTCGCCGAGGATATTCCTGGATGTGGCTTGGGTGGGGCCATGAGTTGGGGGAGGTGAGGTTTCAGGGAATCCTCTGGGTGGAGAGACCTCTTTTATCCAGTTTGATGACCTCATGGCTATGGAGGCACTGTGTCCACACATTGGGAGGAGAGAGGGCTCAACAGGGAACAATGGATGCCACTAGCACTTTTGTACAGAGCAAGTCTTGTGATGGCCCTCACTCTGACAATGTGTCCCTGTAAGTCCCTGGTGTCCTCTGCATGTAGCCAAATTGGCACTGGTGCTCAGAGCAAGCAGGTCTCTCACCAGAACTATCTACTCATGGACGTGACCCCTTAAGAGGCTACTGCCACTGCCTCAGCCTCCGTCTCACTCAGCCACTGGAGACTGGGCAGCCCTGCATCCTCGCCCAGTCCTACCTTTTGCCGTTGCAAGGTGCTTTTTTGAATTTCCCCCTAGTTGTATGGCTTGTTCATCTAGATCTCAGGTGATTTTTTCTTGCTGCTGCTCCTTGTTTCTGGCACAACTTTGATTAAGTAGCCCGAGAGATGAACAGAGCATCTATCATCTAGGCCATTTTTTTCTCTCTCTACTGGTCTTTTCTTTACAGTCAACTTTGGAGTTGTTAACAGGTAACATTTTGGCATTTTAAAAAACATATTTATTAAGATATATTTGGCATAGAATAACCTACACATATTTACTATATGGTAAGTTTTCTATATGTATATACCCATCAAACCACTTAGAATAATGATTATGTTCATAATCTCCCCAAATTTTCTCATGATTCTTTGTAATCTATTCCTCCAACCACCTTTGAGCCATTGCATTCCCCAGCAACCACTGATCTGCTTTCTATCTCTATAGATATGTTTACCATATCTAGACTTTTATATAAATGAAAACATATAGTATGTAATCCTTTTTGTCTTCTTTTGAAAATCATCCTCATTATTGCAGTTATCAGTAGTTCAATTCTTTTTATCAATGATATAGTATTTCAAGTATGGATCTATAACAATGTGTTTATCCATTCATCTGTTATGGATATTTATGTTGTTTTCAGTTTGAGGCTATAACAAATTGCTTTGACCATTTATAAGTAAGTCTTCATATGAACATGTATTTCCTTTTCTCTTGGGTAAATACCTGGGAGTAAAATGGCTATATCATATGTTAGGTATATGCTTAATTTTTAAAGAAATTGTCTAATTGTTTTTCAAATGGGTATACTATTTTACATTCCCATCAGCAGTGTATGAGAATTTCAGTTCCTCCATCATCTTGCATACACATGGTATAGTCTTTTTCGTTAGTCATTCTTACAGGTGTGTAGAGGTATCTCATTGTGGTTTTAATTTACATTTGCTTAATGACTAATGATGTAGAGCATCTTTTCATGTGCTTATTTGCCATCTGTGTATCTTTGGCAAAGTATCTATTCAAATTTTTTGTGTATTTTTTATTTGGTTGTTTCTTATTTTTGAGTACTGAGCTCTTTATATATATTCTAGTTTCAAGTCCTTCATAAATATGTGCTTTGCAAATTTTCTTTTTCTGAGCCTATGCATGACTTTTCCTTTCCTTAACAGTATCTTTTGAAGAGTAGAAGTTTTTAATGTTGAAAGAGAAGAAAATATAAAATTTTTTTGTGTGATTATACTTATGTCACAAAGATTTTTCTCAAACTTTACTTCAAGAAGTTTTATAGATTTTAGGTTTTATGTTAAGCCTATGATCCATTCTGAGTTAATTCTTATATCTAATGCAAGGTATGAAACAAAGTTTATATTTTGCCTATGGATATTCTGTTGTTCTAGAACAACTTATTGAAAATACTATTCTTTCTTCACCAACTTTTCTTTGCAACTTTGTCAAAAATCAATTGTTCATATATGTGGCAGTCAATTTTTGGACCCTTCCTTCTGTTTCATTGACCTAATTATTTGTCTTTATACCAGTGCCACACTATTTTCATCACCTTTGCTTTCCAATAACTCTTGAAACCAGGTGGTGTTATTCCTCAAGCTTTGTTCTTTCTTTCTGAAGTTGTTTTGTCAATTCTAGGTTCTTTGCCTTCCATATAAATTTTAGAATCTGCTTTTCAGTTTCTTCAAAAAAGCTTGCTGGAATTTTGATTGGGATTTTGTGGACACTATGAATCAATTTTGGGGAGAACTGACATCTTAACAATATTCAGTCTTTTGACACAGGAACAATCATAAAGTAATAAGAAATGCTTAGGGATAAATCTGACTATGTGTGAGATATATACACTGAAACCCCAAAACATTGCTGAGAGAAATTAAAGACCTAAATATATAGAGAAATATACTTCCACTGCCCATTTAAAAATTTTGTCATACTTTGTTTTTTTCCCTCTCTCTCTGTCCTGCAGTCCAACTTCAAAGAAGTTAAGATATAATAAATTTAAAGGTGTGCCATCTGTTCTACCTTCAGTTACTAATGAAAGAATGATTGATGAAAAGATTTAAAAAGTAATGTTTAGAAATAAATTATTCATGGAATCATTTTCTGCTCTGTATATTATCGAAGCACTTCATTCTTTTTCTTCTTTCATTTTTCTTTCCACCTTTTGGCACTTTCACTTCTCATTAGTGTCTTCTGGGGCAGATGGGGTAGAGAGGAAAAGTGAGACCAAACTCATAAATTCTTATTTCCTTGTTATTAAAAGCCTTTATGGCAAAAGAGATTAAATGCCATGTTTAGCAATTTCACTTATCTTTCCTGTTCCCATTCCACATCTCACATTTCCATACAACATGATGATTGGCAACAGTTGGAAAGTACAAATATGCACATTTAAATATCAAATGCTGCCTTCTAAATTCATTACTGTGCTTTATCAGTGAATACTCAGAACATATGTAGAGTGCATTACTCAAAAGGGAAGTCTATCTTATTGAAGAAGATTTATAATCATAATAAACATTTGGAACTTTGAAATTGGTTAAATTATCTAATAGCATTGGCTTGTTAGATGTTGAGATTAAAACAAGCTATTAGTGAGAACCCTCATGAACTTTTATGTATTCATACTTCAGATTAATAATTCTTAAAAAAATTTCCTTTTGATTCTCATCTTGTCAAAGACTTGTTATAAGTTGTAGCTGATGTATATGCTACCAAGACATAATCTTTCAGGACTGCAGGGTATATTAAATTGAATTTTATTCATGAGAGTATCTTTAATAAGGTATAGTTAAAACTATATTACTCTGGATAAAATAATAAAGAAAAGAATACATATTGTGATATTATATCTCTATATTATATTTACTTGATTGTTAATTTGCTAAATTAAGTAATCTGCAAAAGATGCTCAATTATTGTTACTAATTTTTAAGATTCTTATGTAACATAATTTACAATAAAATTGTTTACACAGTATAAAATGTGAAGGTTTTTAAAATTATGTAGTATGAGGTTATTGATGCCCTGGAACAAACTGTTGTGAACAAAGAGAAGTAAAGAGTGGAACACAGAAATTGTCAATAAAAATTATATTTTGTCTTTGAAAAACAGAAATATGAAAAGCAATACTGGAATAAGAGAAGAAATATAATACCAAGGTAATTATTTAGCAATTTTATGTGTGTGCATGTGTGTGTGTGTGTGTGTGTGTGTGTACATATATATATATACATATATGTAGATACACACATAAATTGTATTATACACCTTAAATTTCACAATGCTATATGCCAATTATATCTCAGTAAAGCTGGAAGGGAAAAAGAGTTTCAAGAAACACTAAATTTATTCAAATAAGCAAGTTCTGTGATGTGCATCATATGACATTTAGGGAACCTTTAATGTCATCATGCAATCAGTAGCCATCAGTTTGAAAAATCACAGTTAACAGGAACATTTTCCGCATAGTCTTTAGGAAATATATTCATCTTAAAAAAGGGAAATTAAAAAGTGAAATCCTGTCAACATTTACTATAAACCTACTATGTGTTAAGCCCTGGAATACAGAGACGAAAAGTCAAGATCCTGATTTCAAGGACTTACATCTGTGGCCATGGGAGGAGTTTGGAAAAGCCTCTTTCCCAAAAAAAAGTTATAAAACTGTACAAAACTAAAAAAAAAAAAGTTCTGTGGAATCAACCAAAGGTATACAATAATCTGAGAAGCTTTATGCTTGAAACACTATTGATGTTGGATCTATCCATTAGCCTATGGAAGCTTGAATTGCTCAGATGTTTGAGTACAAACTCAGTCCAATCACTGGCTGATCATTAAATAATGCAATCACAAGTGTGAGTTCTAGGAATCCAGGTTTAAAAAATTAAAACAAGAATTAAAAAAGAAAACTGAACAGGGACATCAGTGCTGCCTTCCATGGGAGACAGATTCACAGATTTCACCAAAACAAACAAAAACAAACAACAAAATTGAAAACAACAAGCACCACCACCAAGACGAGAAAATAGAATTCAGAATTGCTACAAGATATTATCTAAAAAGTTCATTTTTAAACAAAAATTTAAAAATGACTAAAAAGTATGACTAAGGAAAAAACAGTCAACAGAAACTGTCTTTGAGTATCCCCAGATGTTGGATTTAGTAGACAAAGACCTCAAAGCAAATAAATCTAACCTTTTTAAAAGAATTAAAGGAAATTATGACAATATGAATCAACAAGTAATAAATCTCAATAAGCAGAAAGAAATTACAAAAAGAAAAAGAATCAAAAGGAAGTTCTGAAGTTAAAAACACAGGAACTAAAAGGGAAAAAATCACTAGAGTGACTCAAGAGCAGGTTAGGTAGCAGGAGAAATAATCAATGAACTTAAGAATAATCAATAGAAATTATACAACATGAAGAATACAGAGAAAAAAACACCGAAGGAAAATTAGGAGAGCTTTGGAGACCTGTGGGATAACATCAGGAATATCAACATACATGTAATAAGAGTCCCAAAATTAGAGGAGAGAGAAAGCAGCAGAGGGAAAATGTTTGATTAAATAATAGTTAAAAACTTTCCAAATCTGAAAATCAACATTAAGGATACAAGAAACCCAATGAATCCTATGAAGAATAAACACAAAACCATCTATACCTAATCACATATTGCTGAAAAACAAAGAAAAAGAGAAAATCTTTAAATAAGCAAGTGAGAAACAACTCATGACATGGAAAGGAATTAATGCAATTAATGATGAATTTCTCATTTGAAACAGTGGAGTCCAGAAAGTAGTTGAATGACATATGCCAAGTGCTAAAAGAGAAAATTCCAACCAACAATTGTATAGCCATCAAAACTAGCTTTCAAAAAATAAAGACAAAATGAGCCATCCTCATTTAAAATAAATAAATAAATAAAAGACAGAGAACTCATTGCTAGCAGACCTGCCTTACAAGAATACCACAGGAATTCTTTCAGACAAAAAGGGTATGATACCATTATACAACTGAAGTTCACAAAAAGAAATTAAAAGGACTAAAATTGGTAAATATGTAGGTTAATATAAAAAGCTCTATATGTATATTTTTTATTTCTTTTTATAACTTCTTAAAACTACATGAAGTAATTATAATGGTTTATTGTTAAATTTACATATGTGTATACATTCAAATATATGGAATATATATGATGATAATAGTGCAAGGAATAGGAACTATAAAGGAGCCTTTTTTATATTTCACTGCAGTTAACTTATTATTAGTCTGAAGTTGATGGTGATAAATCAAGATTCATGTTATAATCCCTAGAGCATATATTAAGAAAATAACTCCAATTAAACTCATTAAAAAAATTAACACAGTACTAAAAATAGTACATTAAAAATATACTGAGCACAAAAAGACAGTAAAAGGACGAATAGAACCCAAAATAAAGGATACATATGGAAAACAAATAGCAAAATGAAAAACATAAACCAAACATGTTGATTGAATAGTTTAAACATCTTAGTCAAAAGACAGAGATTGGTGTACTGTATTTAAAAATCAAGATCCAGTGATATGTTGTCTAAAGAGAAACAAGTTATATTCAAAGACACAAATCTGTTTAAATAGATGGAAAAAGACATCATACAAATAGCAATCATAAGAAAGCTGTAGTAATAATGATGTCAGACAAAATAGACTTTAAAATATTGCTAGAGAGAAAAAGAGATATTTTATGATAATAAAAGGGTCAATAGGACAGGAAGACATAACAACTATAAATATATACATACACTTAACAATAGAGACCCAAAATTCATGAAACAAAAAATGACAGAATTGAAAGAAAGAGAGTAAATCATGGAAATGAATTGATTAATTTTAATCAACTAGAAGATAAAATATTTCGATGTTAATGATCATGTCTTTGTGAAAATATTATATCAAACCAATATAACTTCCATTTCTAACAAATAGCCTTTCCACCCCCAACACACACACAAAATAGAATGAACAATACTGATTTCATTTCCATAAGAGTATTAGAAAGTATTAATGTGACTAAAGATTTCCCCTAACTCTTAGAGAAGTAGGAATTTGACTAAAATCTCATATAAATTTTAGAAGTAGGGATTTTACTAAAGGTTTTCCTTAAAAGATAATCATCAGTGGTTAGGCATCAACTTTGAAGAACCTATCAAATTCGGCCCACGGCTATGTCAAAAAAATTGTACTTAATTGATGACCCATGAAACAGAACTCAGAATATGCTTACCAGATTTAAAGGCCCATATGAGGTGACATTTAAAATGCTTTCAAGGGTAGAATTATAATTTAAACTATGTTATTAAATAGTTCTGGAAAGGCAAGTATGAGGGGACAATTCAGTAATATAAGAATATAATGGATCAAGACTGACTAATAAATTTAAGAAAAAAGGAGTTTAAATCATGGGTGAATATTTGATGAATGTAGAATTGTGCAAGAAAACTAACATGGTGCAAAGACAGTTTTAAAAGAATGTAACATTAAAGTTTTACAAAGGAATTTTTTGTGATCTGTTGGTGAATGTTTTTTCATATGTTGCATTTATTTTTTCCTACTATACCTTTAAAAAGGAAGAAACTTAAAAAATGTACAAAGAATGACTGATATGCAAAATAATAACTGAAAAATAGGTCCTTCATATAGGCAGATAAAAAGAATTTGGGTTACTTTTTTCCGGAATGTGAAAGGCTAAGAACTGCCAGCCTAATTAAAAAAAAAAAAAAAAAAAAAAACTAGGCCAAGAATCAAAAGCACTTATTTCTAGTTCAAGTTTTTCTTTGCTTAGTCCAATGTTAATGATGATGATGGTACTGATATGTCTAAAATTGCCACCAATATTCATAGAGACCTAAGCTTGCAATTTACATGAATTATCTTATTTAACCTTCAAAGTTATGTTTGAACTGAAGACTCAAATTAGCTTTATTTTTCAGATTAGAAAACAGTATAATTTCCTCAGGTGAAAACTGAACTAATAAAATGTGTCTCACTGGATCATCACAGAGAATATGGAATGTATTTCTGAAGTTTGTATGAGGGATGACTTGATAATAATTGTGTTGGAAAATACTTACTGGTATAAGAAGGTGAGATTAGGAACTGAAAGTACACTGGAATGAATCGGATATAAAAAGATTTTGTTAGTACTATTCATAAAAAGTAGAGAGAAGGAGCAGGCAAGTGAGAGTTCAAAAAAGTCATTAAGGAAAATGTAAAAGAAGTCCTTGAAATACTATCAGATATCAGAGCTCTGAGGCCAACATCTATTGCCAGGAACAAGTTAAAGAGAAGAGATTGCTTCCTAGTACACTGGTCTCTCTTATTTAACCAGAACACTCTCAATTCCAGATTCTTTTCTCTGGAGTTTTATGACATTAAACAGCTTTATTGATTGCCGGCCATTACTTTGAGAGTGAGGCGGTAGTAAAGTGTATAGCCTGTGAAAACCTCAATGAAATTGAGACTCTGTGAACACGTAAATACAGCTTCAAGTTTGAAAAAGTCACAGTGGAAAGCCAGTAATCTCTTTTCTCCCTGTTTGTCCAAACCTGCTGGCTTCCTCATCATGTCACCTCACATAGCTACCCTTTCTATCCTCTTGAATCTCAGCCTCATTTTCACCATTTTCACCTTCTATCTGCCTTCAAATACACACAGCATTTTCCTATCTTAAATTAGGGGAATAAGCTGACAACTCAGCACTCTCTAGCTATATTTTATTTCCTAACTTCTTAAACAAGTTATCTCTTTCCTTACTACCTCACTTCTCTCTACTCTCAGACATCTGACTTTAATAACAATAATAACTGCAGCAACTATGACTGACTTTACTGAGTGCTTACTCTGCACCAGGCTTGGTGCTCAGCGCTGAGCACACATTATTTCATTGAATTCGCACAATAATCCTCTGAGTAATCCTGCTATTGTAATTTTATAGATGAGATGCTCAGACTTAAATTAAGCAGTTTGCTACATACAGCCACTATTTTTTTTTTTGAGAATTTTTATAAGAGTTTATTTACACCAAACTGATGTCGTATGCCAGGAGCAGGATCTCAAATGCTCCCACACACAGCCACTATTGACAAGGATAGGATTAAGCCCAGATCTGACTAACAACATTTGCTTAACTACCTCTTTGTTAATTTAAAAGTGCCAGGGAAATGCTCCCAGTTCAAAGAGGTATTATTGTGATTTATTTAATGCATTTGCTCTTAAGTAGGGGCATCCCCATCCTCTTTGGGGGCATTTGAAAATTTTAGGGACATTTGGTTGTCTCAAAGCTGGAGGTAGGAATGCTACTGGTATTTAATAGCTAGAAAAAGGAGGAGGATAGTGGTGAGAACTTTTTTTGCAATGCCGAGAACCACCTCACACAGCAAAGAATGCCGATAATGCCCCCATTGAGAAACAATGATAATGAATGAGAATCTAATAATGGATTCAGAAAGCCTGGATAACTTCCCCGAATCTGAAGCTGTAAATCAAACTGATATCTGACTGGCTCTAAAGGTTATGCTTTTTTCACTCTATTCAACAGAACATTAAAATATTGTGTATAATTTGATTTGCTCTCATAATTATATTTTATATGTAACATTTCAAATATAGCTTATTTTGAGAATATTTAACTAATTTCCTGATTGAAAATTCTTTTAATGAACTTAATAGAGATAGCATGTATAATAGTATTTGCCAGATTTTCAGACTGATGTTAAAACTTAATGAAAGAAACCATCAACATTATACTAAATAAAGAAAGCTGCATATGCTGCTGGAGCATGCTGTCTTCTTCACTGTCACCCAAGAGTAGAAAGGACTCATTTAGGAAAAGAAAAAAGTGGAGGTGTGGTAGGGGCTAGGTGAAGAGGTAAGGTGAGAAAAAATATATACTTAGATTTTTATTTAATTAGTCTTATATTCTGAATACTAAGCTGTCACTTGAAATGTTTGCTTCTTCTGAAACTTCATTAAAAAAATCTTCATCAACATTCTATGGGTCTAAAGGGTTGTCCAAATTTAAACAGTTTCTCTACTTTATATAAAGGCTTCTCTTTAATGTGATTTTTTCCAAAATATGTACCATATATATAGATAGAGATAGAGATATAGAGATATAGAGATATGTATAATTTTTGTAGCAATTATACTTAGTACTGAGCAAAGACCTTGTCACTTTGGGGAAAGAAGAATTGAGCTTTTCTTAATCTACGTACCTAGACCATACAGTTGGTGTCCCAAGTCTATGAAACTGAGTATTTCTTTTCTAACAGCAAGGCCATGGACTATATTTTAATCTTTTTTTCTTCCTTCTTACCTTCTTTCCTTCCATTCATCCATCTTCCTTCCTCCCTCCCTCCCGCCTTTCCCTCTCCCTCCCTTCTTCCCTCCTTCCCTCCCTCCCTTCTCCTTCCCCTCTCCCTCCCTTCCTTCCTTTCTTCCTTCCTTCCTTCCCTCCCTCCCTCCCTCCCTCCCTGTTTTCCTTCCTTTTTCCTTCTTTCCACCCAACAGTAATTTCAGCCTCACTCTCATACCTACCTTTGAAACTCCTATTCTGAATTTACTAGAGGGAAAAAAGTATCTGTTTATACAATTTTTCTAATTTATATTTTCACAACCTGGGATGTTCAAATTCCAAATATAGATGCTTTTCTGGTGCCATAGAGAACAGAGAACCTCAGATTTTAGTGATGATAAGAATATCTCAGGAGCTTGTTGAAATGCGGATTTCCAAACCCTGTAGTAGAAACTTGCATTTAGTAGCTTAGTCAAGTAGGCTCTGCATATCTATTGTGACTGACCCCCAGTAATAATTCTGGACACCAGGATTCAGGTGAGCTTTCCTTGTTGGCAGCATTTCACATGGGTTGTCATACATTATTGCTGGGAGAATTAGGTACATCCCCTTAAGACTCCACTGAGAGGGGACACCTAGAAGCTTGTACCTGGTTTTTCCTGGACTTCTGTCCTTGTGCTTTTTTTCCCTTTGATAATTTTAAACTGTATCCTTTCACTATACTTAACCATAGTCCATGGACATAACAGCTTTTCTGAGCCCTGTGAGTCCCCACAAATCATCAAGCCAAAGGATGGTCTTGGGAACCCCTGGCCCACACCCAAAAAACGGCCCTCACTTTTCCGCCTCACCACACTCTAGTCATTCTTCAGGAGCCTGCTAAAACCCTGTCCTTTACAAGTTGCCTTCCAGGAGAGGCAGGTAGGAAGGAGCAGCCTCTGCTGGTGAGAGTGCCCTTCGTAAACATCTTTTTGAAAAAATTGGTGAAGTTAGCAAAAATTAAAATGGACATACTGTTCATCCAGCAGTTCTATTTTTTGGAGTCTATTCTATAGATGTTTTCACACAAGGGTGCACTGAGTATGTTGCTGTCTTGTTGAAACAAAAATTATGAATAACCCTATTATTTATTGATGACAATAGCAATAGAGTAATAATCCCTTAATAGTAATAATGATGGAGCTTCCACTTATTGAGCACATTCCAGTCCAATGCTAAATGTTTCACTTAAAGTTATAGCAAATTTTTCATGTAGCTATGTTATCCCCACTTAGGCAAATATTGAAGTACATGGAAGCTAAATGAGGTCACATAGCTAAGATCTGTATGATTCCATTCATACAATTGATACTAAGCTAAAAAAAAGAGAGAGTGGTTAATGAAGAGTGGTAGAGCTCCGTATGTTAGCATGGAAGGATGCCTATCACATATTATTAAGTTTAAAATTTAAATTATGAAATCATTTTATGTTACCATTTTGTAAACCGTATATATGTATATACACATTTGCATAGGAAACAAAAGTGAACTGATTTATTAATTTACTTGAACAGGTAATAACAATTAACTCCTTTTCTCTTAATATACTAAAATGATGATTGAATGATGAACTTGGCTGCCCCCATGCAAGGATATGAAACAGAGAAGACAGAAGATATAAAATTAAAAATAAAAACTATAAGAATCCATTGGTAAAAGAGGAGGGACTCTTGATCTTAAATTTGGGGCAACAAAAATGTATTAATATGTTAGAAATACTACTAATCCATTTATGAAAGGAAAGAGGGTCTGAGTCCTTTCAGAGATAGAAGCAGACAATATATTAATATATATTTATATGTATATAATTTATATATTATATATAAATTATGTTTAATTTATATATGTATGTTATATATATAAAATATAATTTTAGTTGTAGAAAAATTAGAAAATGAAGCCAAGCACAAAGAAGAGAGTAATGACACATACTGATTTATTATTTTCTTAGAGCATCATTTTTTTTCTGTGTTCTAAGAACAAATCTTAACAACAGACTTACTAGCAGGTTTTCTCAAAAAAGAAAAGAAAAAGAAAAAAAGTGTATTGTTTAAACAAACTTGATAAACACCACATATTGCATCCTCTCCTTTTTTCTACTGCAAATTGGTTTATTAAAAAAGCCCTGCAATAAACCCTTTTTTTATTCAGTGTTATTTGTACCTGGCAGCCCACAAAATGAAAGGTTCCTCTCTTGTCATAGGTACCTGGGCACTAGCAGCAACTGGTTTCTCATCTCTTTATTTAAAGACAAATCAAGAGCCTCAACTTATTTTTCTTAGTATTTGTATATTTAAGATCCTCAGGAATGGCTTTCATTGTCTCTACCTGAGTTGCATGCCCCAGTAACTACAGAGAATGAGTAAGATACCCTGATTAATTGGTCTGGGTCATAGGCTGAGTACTAGGGCGAGGATACCGAGCTCTGCAATGCGAAAATGGCATGAGTAACAAATATTTGAGTGGGAAAAACTAGTTGTACCAAGGAAAAGAGAGGAAGGAAAGGTGGCAAAATATAAGATTTCTAATATACTGCCTTACCCTTAATTTTCTATACTTTTTTGTTGAAATCTCTGCATGTTTTATAAAAATATATATACATACCATATATTCATTCTCATACTTTTTCAGTTAATGTATTATGAACATTTATTTTCCATTGACATTAAATGTTCAGGAACATGAGGTTTTAGACTTACACATATTCTATTTTGTGGATGAACTGTATTTCATTGTTTCTCAATTTGGTTTGTCCCTAGTTTTGTTTTTAAAAAGTTCTGGGTTACACATCAACATTAGGGGTTCTCTTTGGTTCAACTCAACATTCAGACTTAAGACCAGATTTGACACTATTTTACTCCAATGGGAACGTGAACACAGCTTCCTAGAAGGATGGTAGAAGATCATAGAAGATCATGTGCAAAGATGCACATCAGATAATTTCAAGAACTGTCCTCATTTAGAAGCCTCATTTCCCCACAAAGAAGCCACTAGCTCTTACAGAAATTCCATAGGAATAGGTTTCAGGGTCCTCATAAAGGACATGTTTGGTTACAAGAGTGCCATATTCAAGGAGGCACAAAGCTATGATTCCTATCAGTTATGTATTGTTCTCCTAGTCTAGATGCCACTTATCAGTCCAGAGGCAGTTTTACTATAAGTCATGTTGACTAGTTGCCAGCATACTTGACCCGCTCTCTCATCAGGTTAACAGGAAATTGAAGATCAAATTTTCATGCAGAAATGGGGAAAGGTTTTATAAATCTTTTATCCACAAGCATTCTGAAACATAAATCATGGTCCAGATATGTGATTATATTCTTAAAATAAATTCTAAAAAGAGGGAATACTGAGCTAAAGAGAATAATTTAATAATGCTTGATATATACAGCTAAATTATTTTCCAGAAAGGAATACCAAATTAAAATACTGTTGGCAGTACACTTGTCACAGTTCATCCCCTACGTGACATTCCAGCCCCATTTCTGTCACTTTCTACCTGAAGGAAACTTTCCTTTTTACCCTGTTAGTCTCTTCACCATTTCACTCTTTTTATTTTCTTTAACATTTCTTGTTTAGCCTTGTTCTCTGACTAGGCTAGACTGTTCTGTCATTTATATGCCTGGTGCCACCTGATTTACCTTTCAAAGTACACTAGAAATGTTAACTTCTTTTGAAATGATCTCCAATCACTGTTTCCCCTCAACACTTTTCCAAAGTAGAATTCTTTACTCCCCCTTCTCATGGCCATAGCTTTTTGTTCTGAAAGCTACGTTAGTGCCTTTCAGGCTGTTTTATTTTAGTTGTCTATTATGTCTTTCTCATACTGGAATATGATCTTTCTGTAGCTGGAAAATGTTTTTGCAATTCTCCAGCTCAGAGCACTTTGAATAGTCTATAATGACCTTTTAAAAATGTTTGAAGAGTATGAGTTAATTCGACAATAAATATTTATTGAACAGTTATCATATAGCAGGTACTGTTAAAAGTTCTCTACCCCCAGCATCTAGTACTATACCTACATATAATAGATGGCAAAACAAAACAAAACAATAAATATTGGTTGAATAAATAAGCGAATGCAGATACACCACTGAATAAATCAAGGTCCCTGTTCTTATGAATTATAAATTTTAAAGAGAGAAAAGAGACAATAAACCAACAAATGAGAAAGACATCAGATGTAATAAGCACTATGAAGAGAATTAAAATGAAAATAATGTTATAAAATGCTGGGTGGCTACTTTAGGTTGGATAGTCAAGGACAGTTTTCCTGTAGAAGTGACAAACTGAGATCTGTATGTTAAGTAATTGGCCATGCAAAGATTTGGAGAAGGGCATTCCAGATGGAAGTAAAACTTAATGCAAAGACCCTATGATGGAAAGAGCCTGACATGTTTCAGGTGACAAGAAATGCTCTGCAGTGGGCCAAAACAGAAAAGCAGAGATGATTTTAAAATATTTAATGACTGTTACAAAATAAACACTGATGAATTGTAACTGATTTCAGCCACTGTCTCCCTCTCCCTCTTCCCTTCCTACCATCTTTCTATTTTCTGACTCTGTATCTGCCCTGGATCCAGAGCACAGAAAGCTTTAGAGACACCAGTCTCATTACCCCCATCCTGTTGTTCTTTTCCAGCTCCTAATCATATGAAAGAACACCCCCTACTATTTTTATTTTGTGGAATGTAAAGCAGATCATATTTTCAGTGAGTATTTGGAATTTCTATAAGACTGACTTCAAGACTCTTAAGAGGTGGTTTGGAATGGCCGTTGTATAGGACAGTCCTTCCCAAACTTTAATGTGCATGTGACTCTTCTGAAGATCCTGTTAAATGCGATTCTGATTCAGTAGGTCTGGGTTGGAGCTGAGATTCTGCTTTTCTAAAAACATTCCAGGTGATGCTGATGCTGCTGGTCCATGGTCCCTACTTTTAGTAGAAAGGCACAGAACTTGATTCTGAGTCTTGGCTATCCATTAAAATCCATTAGAGAGATATTATATCTCCTGAACCCCAGGCTGCACCGCATGCTAATTGCCTCGAAACCTCTAGTATTGAATATCAGGCAGATATATATATTTTTTAATTCCATTAGGCAGTTCTAGTAGTTGAGAAGCACTGGCTTAGGGCAAAAAGTTAGTTAGTTGTCCATCTAATCTTTTAGGTCACAGATTAAATTATACAGTTGTTAATGAGGCACCAGGTGTTCTTTTAGAAAATAGATGTCCTAGAAAGTTATGGTGAACTCTACTCTTTCAAAATCCTAAAAGTCTAAAGATTGTTAAGATTTAAATTTTTTAAAATTTTGTTTTTATTAAGAGTGTTTGTGCGTTCTCCCTCAAGAGCAGGCAGGACCTCTTTCTTGCCCTTAAGCTGTTCTAATTTAAAACTTCTGTTATTGATGCTGGCCTCTTTTGAAAGAACTTCTTTCTCTGAAACCTTTGGGCAAACTGAGGCTATGAGGAAAGGAAGGACTTGCTGTCTGCCCTTTGCCATACAGCCCAACAAAATGATATAACGGAGTCTGAGGTTTGGGATAAATATGATCATGTCAGGCTGGTGTTCTCTTCAAACTCTAAACTGATGAAAAAATATTATAACCTACTGGAGCCCACTGTAATTAACTCTCGGACAACATTTCCATTATAAATCCAACTTTTAAGAGGTTTGTTACTCAGCTGTAAAATTTTGCTCTAGGCTATTGCTTGGGCACAGACAATTTCAGCTTGAAAGAGATTTTAAAAATAAAAGAAGTTTTTTTCATTGAGCAAGTGAAGTGTGGTTTTCAAAGGAATGAAATATCCACTATGCTCAGACATTCTTTGCATCTCTCTATTTCTTCTCCAAGTGGTCTTGATTTCAAATAAATGAAACCTAGTTTGTTCGCATATTTTTAAACCAAATGTTTAAATTACCAAATGTTTAGGAGACTCTTTGAATTAAGGAAATGGCTTTTGAGGGTCACAACTTAATAAGAATAAAGAAAAAATAATGATTGTTATTTTTTATGTGCAGAACTAGGGTGGGGCCAGATTCTGTTCTTTGAAGAGTCTCTGTCTGTTGCTCATTTTTTAAAATGGAGTTAAAGCCAAATTGAACAATAGGAAGCCTATTCACTATTTGTATGCTTTCACTGAAAATTTCTCAGGGGATTTCTAAAATGTCTCTCTGTTATAAATACACATTAAAATAAATGTTGGTCAATTTTATGACAAAAATCTTGGTTTCTGCTTAATGGTATTGGGTACTATTTCTGAGATAACCTTCTTCCCATATTCAGAAAGGAACTGTGTTGCCTTTCTCTGGCTTGCTAGACTTCTCACAATACATCACTTATTGTCTCTCATTAACATCCCATCTGCTCACAGTGAGTTTTCTTTTCCCTCTCTTTTTCTTCTCCCTTTGAAGTGGATGTAAGGTTAGCATCCTGCCAGACTGTGACATAACAAAAACCCAATAATGACACATCATTGCCCAAAGTAGCTCTGCCCTCAGGCTCTAAGTCTAGAGAACCTTGTTACTGGTCAGTTGTGTTCAACCCTAGGCCCTATAGGATTTCGTGCATCCAAACAGACTTTACATAATATGATTGAAGCAAATTACCATTTATAAATATATGCTTCAGTCATTGATTTCACTTATATGTGGAATCTAAGGAACAAAAAGAACAAACTAATGGAAAACAGACTCACAAATATAGAGGATGATCTGATGACTGGCCAGAGGGAAGAGGTGTTGGGAGCCTGGAAGAAAGGGGTGAAGGGTTAAAGAAATACAAATTATTTGTTGATAGATGGTCATAGGGGTGAGGAGCACAGCACAGGGAATGCAGTCAACAGTAATGTAATAGCTAGATGGAGAGCCAGAGGTAAGATAGAGTAATTGGGGGGTGGTGATCATTTCATAAGCTGTATAAATGTCTAACCAATGTACTGTTTACTTGAAACTAATAATAAAATAAAATACTAAAAAAAGTGACATTTCCTTTGAAAGAGCAAATAATACAAAATCACAATATATAAAAGTCCCATAAGAAACTACCAATAGAAGGAGCAAAAGTAAGCATTAACTTTAAAAACATACTTTAGGCTCTTTATCAGTGATATGAGAGAATCCAAGGCATTCTGACTATTACCCTCAATTTGATTGGCCATTTTTATCTTAACTGAAACAATACTGTCTCACATTTTAGTTCAGATATTACCTCTAGGGAGTAATGCCCACCTATGCGATCTGGATCAAGTGTTCCTTCCTCCTTTGTTTGGACTCCCACTGTACCCTCAACTTAGCTCAAGTGTCTGATTTCCATCAACCAGACTGTAAGCTCTTGGGTTCTGAGACTATGTATTTCATTCACTGTTGGAACTCTAATGCATAGCACACTGCCTAGCACCATGCTCAATAAATATCTGTTGTATAAATCAGTAACAAAACGAATATACCAACAAAGTGGAAACAAAGATTTTTTGCCTAAATAACAACCCTTGAATTTGTTTGTCAGTATTCTATAATACTTTCTGGTTTTATCTAAATATTTGGGAAAAAATGGTCCTGCTTTATCTGACAAGGGCTCATGGCCTGTAGGAGCAGTAGAAGCAGGAGTAGTAATCACTAACATTTGCTGATTATTCAATTCTCAGACACTTGTATTAACTTTGCTAACCTTCACAACAGCCTCTATGGTAGACACTGCTATTATCCATATTGGACAGATAAAGAAACTGAGCCACTTGCCCAGTTAGTCACCACAGCTAGTGGTTTAAGGCCAGCTGTTCCAATTTGAACCACCTTTAGGCACTATGCTATTTGGATGAGATAAACAGGCCTACTTGTGGTCCGTCCCTACAACCATGTCAGGGTTGACTCTGTTTTCACATTAGGGACCACCAGTCTTCAGCATTTAGTTTGGCAGCCACCACACCCTCCTTGCAAAGTCCATTTCTCCTAACCATTTCCTTGCAGTGCACATTTTTCTTTCAGTTCCTCTCCGTTAGTGTTTTATGACTTGGGGAGTTTGAAGCAGCAGCTATATTGTTAATGTAAGCCATTACTACTGAGGTTTCTGTTCTTTTTCAGAACTTCATAATTTGTTAAAAGTTCTCGTTTGGGTTGCCCTCACATCTTATTGCTGATAGTATTAGTAATATCTGCCAACATTATCGGTTGTCTCCAAGGTACTGATTAAGATATAAAGATTTTTACAATTGTCTAAGATCATTTGCCTCTTTATGCAGTACAACTTGCTCACATAGATACACTCAGCTTCTAAATGACTTTTCTGGCCCCAATGGGATATAAAATCATTTGACACACCTATAACTTTAAAGACAACAGAATACTAATTCTGAATCATTTGCTTTTGTTAACTCACATTAAGGTTGCCTTTGTACACTGACAAGAGAGGAGTGATAACCAGGGCTTCTTTTGTTAAGTTGAAGAAAATAAAGGGGTTTTTTTCCCCTCATCATCACATCTTTAGCTTGCTGATATTGATCTTATAGGCTTACTACATAGAGAAACTGAAAAAAAAGAGTAGTAATCTCTTAGCTCCATTAGATATGTTTTCTTCAATGGAGTTAATGTTCTGTATTGTACAGAATCCGGTTTAAAGATGGTCCTCATTGTGTCCCCAAAAGAATGTATATTCTGTTTTAGTTTGCTAGGACTACCATAACAAATTACCACAAACTGAGTAGCTTAAACAATAGAAATGTATTGTTCCACAGTTCTGGAGATTAGATGTCCAAGATCAAGGAGTCAGTAGTGTTGGTTTCTTCTGAGGGTTGTGAGGAAAAAACTGTTCACACCTCTTCCCTAGTGTGTTAATTCATTCAAGCTGCTATCACAAAATACCATAGATTAGGTGGCTTATAAACAACACAAATTTACTTCTCACACTTCAAGAGGCTATGAAATGCAAGATGAAGGCACTGGCAGATTTGGTGTCTGGTGAGAACCTGTTTCCTGGTTTATAATCAATGGCAGTCTTCTCACATGGTGGAAAGAGCAATGGGTCTTGTTGGGATTCCTTTTATAAGGTCACTAATTCCATTCATAAGAGTTCTGGGGTTATGACCTAATCATCTCCCAAAGGCCTCATCTCCTAATATTTTCACCTTGGGGGTGGGATTTTAACATATGAACTTTGAGGTGGCAGTGGGTTCACAAAATTCAGACTTTAGCACCTAGCTTGTGACCGTTTGCTAATAATCTTTGGCATTTCTTGGTTTATAGAAGCATCATCCCAATTTCTGCCTGAATGTCCACAAGGTGATCTCCCTGTGTGCACATCTGTGTTCAAATTTTTCTTTTCCTCATTTTTTAAAAAAGGACAGCAGTTATATTTCATTAAGGTTCACCCTATTACAGTATGACCTCATATTAATGAATTACATCTGCAACAACCGTATTTCCAAATAAGGTCATGTTATGAGGCACTGGTGCTTAGGACTTTAACATATGAATTTTATTTAAGGAAAAGTTAATTCTTTGATTAACTACATCAAACAGGAAGAACCTCAATATAGGCAATATGGTTTTCTATCAGGAAAAGAAAATTCAAGAGGCAAGTATTTAACCATTTAATACCATTAAGTCCATCATGTACTTTTAAAGTTTCTGTAATTCAAGACCATACTACCTAGAGGTTAAGAATATAATGAATTATTTCATCACCTTGTGATACTGCCTT
This sequence comes from Macroglossus sobrinus, assembly GCA_004027375.1. Lineage (NCBI taxonomy): Eukaryota > Metazoa > Chordata > Mammalia > Chiroptera > Pteropodidae > Macroglossus > Macroglossus sobrinus. Next base: position 12,840 of record PVKZ01001202.1, on the reverse strand, counting down.
GATTTTTATAGGCTTTCCTCTTTTATATCTTTTTCTTTTTACTTAGCAGAACAAATATTTTCATATACTTTCAAGAAATTCCTGATAAGTTCTTGACCCTCAACTTTTAACTTCAATTTATTTAAAATGTTATTTAGAAAACAGCATTTCCTAAGTCCTAAGCCCTTTTTTAGGCAGGTTATTGTTCCCTTCTCTGTGGTCCCACACTGTTAAGTACATGACTCCACTTTAATACTATTGCATTCATTAAAATATTTTTTGGTTTTTATGCCTGACTCCTCTATTACACTGAGAGTAACTTGAAGACAGAGATTATCTATTTTATTTGTAACACAATGTGTTATTTCTCTGGTACTTGGCATAGTATCTATTACCTAATGCTTGGATTACTTTAAGCATCCAAAAAATATGTTCATTAATTAGGAAATCAACATAGAAGTCGTAGAGTCATATCATTTTAGAAAACTAGAAGTGGTTTCTTATCAAATTTTATCAAATGTAGTCTGTGTACCTAGGATACGGTCATTGGTTTGTCAGTATGCAATATATAAATTAGTAAATAATTCTCAAATCAATATTTATCAAGCAGATATTTTCAAGGATAATAGAAAAAAACAACACTTATTTATAGGACAATCATTATTTGCCAGATTCTCAAAAGTATAAAAACATATGGTCTTTTGAAACCCTAGTGAAAGATTTTAAATAAAGCCTAAGCATTATAATTAGATTGAAAGTATTTTAAATTGCTTTAGATTTTAAAACTTTTGGAAAGTCTTTATCATAATGATTTAATTTAATAAATAATATTTATTTGAGTACACAATAGCTATCTTTTATTGGGCTTTATAAAATACCAAACCACAAGATGGGGTAACTTTTAGCTCCAGATTTCTATTATTCATATATATAATCCCACAACTATATATTGTGCACTTGCTATATTCCTGGCATCTGACAAGATACCAGGATCTCAACTGAAGGATGCAAAACACATTACCTCTATGGGACCACTATCTGTATATGGTCCAAGATACATAAAAATGTGACTATTATACCAGATAGGTAAGTCCTATAAAAGGCACAAAGATGGTGGTATGGGAAATCTGAGAGCTCTTCGGTATGCCTGGGAAGCCAGTGAAAGCTTCACAGGGCCCACCAACGTTAGAACCGTGCTTTGATCTGTGATTACTGAAAGATTACCTAAGTAAAAGAGAAGTTGACTTTCATGGAGAAAACCTGCCTGCTTTAAATTCTGTGGACACTTTAAAGTGTGGTCAGACCATCTATTGTCACCCCCACTTAGCTTTGAATTGACAGCTGAAAGATCAACAATTTCAAGGTTGCTGAGTCCAACCAAAAGCACCGGAGGGCCTCCTCCCACTCCTTAGCCAGAGAACAGGCAACCTTTACTTCCTGCCTGAGCTCTGTATAGATCTCAAGCCTTGAGGGCTGAACCTGAGTTTACAAATTCAGGAAGTAGGCCTTTGACTGTTCTCATGACCTGGCAGCTAAGGGCAGATTGGCACCATGGAGAAGCGTTTTTAGAAGCACTTTGAGGAGGATGGAGTATGGTCAGGGCAAATTTCTTTGTATCATACAAGCCATTTCTTCCCTCTCCATCTCTCTGTGGACACAGAATCACCAGACATTCAGTTTCTACCCACAAGATTTCCTCCACTCAGGGCCCAAATAGACAGGCCTCTTCCCTAAGGCAGGAGGAAAACAGCTTAAATCCTTTTGCTACAGAGCAGGAGCAGTCCGATTTCCTTTCCTCCTTCAAGTTCAGTTCAGTGCAACATGACACAGGATCACTGGTCACTGAGATGAAAAATGAGGTTAGTTAGAACTGAACCCAAAAATGGTCAGAGAGAAAGAGGAGAACAGAAAAGAGTTCTGTTTATTTAATAGCTCTAAATTTCTAGGAGACTTATGTTATTTTTTCATGCATTTATTCAGCTAGTATTTTTGAACAGCAACTACATGCCAGGTACTGTGCTAATTAAGCACTAGGCCTAGAGCATATGCAAAACAAACTGTATTTTGCCTGGAGGCTGCATTCTTTGGGGCTACATTCTTTGGGGAAGATTGATAATAATAAGATACAAATTGTGAAAGGTGCTAAAAACACAAGAAGAGGGAATGTGATAATAAAACAGGAGATTGAGGAGATTTTAGATGAATAATCTGGGAAGGCTTCTTGGAGACAATGACATTTAAACTGAGACATAAAAGATGAGACAGAGTCGGCTATGCAAAAAGTTAGATGGAACTGAAAATGTAAAAATAACGTGAGCTATTCACTTATACCTCATAACAACTTCTTGAAGTAGATTCCATTAGTCTCATTAGTTTCATTAGAAAATGAAACTAAGAAAAGAAAAATGCACTCATCAGATTTCTCTCGTCTCTACTAATAGGCAGACTTCTATGGAAGATGCTTTTCAGGGTTAAACAATTTTTTTGCCTATCTGAGCCTCAGCTTCCACTTCTTAAAAGGAGCATAAAAACTCATCCTGGTGAGGATTAAATAAACTAGTAACTACTTAACACCATGCTGAACTCAACAAATGCTTCATCAATACTCTCGAAGTTCCCTTTTTGCCTTTTTTCCCAGTGCCAGACTAAAGGACACCATGACGTATTTAGGATATGAGGTAACTATTTGGTAGCCAATGTATTTTTGAGCTATGAATTGTAGGAGTCACCTCAGTTTTAGTACTGCCTAATAGTCCATTCAGTACTGCTAAAGGTCCAGAGTGATCCAGTGCCCTTTCGTCATGGGCACAGTTATGTAGGAACACAAGTGCCTTTCAGTGAACAGAGGGCTGACCTGAGAGCTTAAGTCATTCTGGAAAGAAGTCAATGCTACATCACATTCACAGTCACCAGTAAACATTATTTGTCCTCCACCAAGTGGAGTGGAAACACAGATGAGCAGGTCCTATCATTTGTTTTTCTTTTCAACTATCACTGAAAACCTTGCATTTCTTAACAGTGTCTTGGGGCTCTATTGACTCTAACCAAAATTGATTAGCAAGCTCCTGGAGTGCTTGGACTGTTTTAGTAGCAAAAGTACAGACAATATTTTTGCTGAGGCACAATACCAAACAGGCAAAAAGAGGAAACTGTTCCATATAGGCTTAAAATTAATTAATTGCCTCTCCTCCTCGGTTCTGACGTTTCCAATAAAAGGTTTGGTCCTGGGCTTTGCCTCTAAATTGAACACTGAATTTACCCACTGACAGACTTAATCACTATGAATATCAGAACATGTTTCCATCAAAGGACTTAAGTACTGGAAATAGAAAAGCCATAAAATGTATCATCTTAATAACAAATTTAAAAAAGAAAAGAAAAGGAAAAGCCCTTATCTCCCTCATATCTTTTTAAAAACAGCCCCTCCCCCATTTTTTCTCCCAACTCTTCCTCCACCCTCCTCTGCCAGATTCCCCCTCCTCTCTATCACCACCATCCAAAAAAAAAAAAAAAAAAGAAAGCTTCAAACCATATGTTTCTACTGAACAGAGAATTTCTGGTTTATAAAAAAAAAATATTAGAAGCATTAAGTTGAAGTTCTAGCTCTTAGGGCCAAAACTACCTTGTAGCCCCCCTGCCCTCCCTTTCTTCCTTCACACTGGAAGTCTTCTGCTGCTCATTTTTTAAGTCATTTTCTAGTTCTCCCTGGGGAAATGTGCCCTTTGGCTTTTAGCCAGAGGCTTACATATAAAATATAAACCAGGACAAAACTAGAATTTAGGAACACATTTGCTTTTTTCAAAGCTAGGTTGAGGATAGTTATCATGTTTTTTTTTTTTTTCTCTGTCTTAATCCATAGACATATACTATTCTTCCTTTGAACTTTTGTGTGCAGTATTCTATAGGCAGAGAGGATGACAAATTAGACAAGGTTCCATCTTCCAGAGAGTTTTTAACACACTGAACTGAAGACATCTGTATAGAAAAAGAAAATTATCCAACTAAGCAATATGTCCTCATCATAAAACAGTTTTGCCCTAAGTGCTAATGGGGATTCAGCAGAAAAGAGAACTGGTCCCGGTTCTTACAGGCAGAGAAAGGCAGGGAGAACTCCTGAGGGCTGGGTGGGTATGAATGTAGGAAGCATTTGGCGATAGAAGGATGGAGAGGAAGCAGAGAGGAGAGGGGAGGCATTACCAGAGAAGAACTATGCAAAAGGTCTTTGCTTCCTAAAAAGGAAGTTCCATGCTACACTTGTAATCTGCCCAACAAAATGGACAAAAACAGCAGACTTTATATGGCACGTGGTAGGTTTTGTTAGGCCTCTGTCGCATATGTGCCCAAAATATGAGGAGTGGAGGAGTTGGCGGCACTTTGTTGGAGAATTGTTGGTAATAATCAATGAAAATAACTGAAACCCACTTGGCTAATATGCCATGCTGAAATGCAAAGCTAACCCAGAGTGAGGCAGGCTATCTCTCAATCTTACCTCAGGGTAGATGTCCTGGGAGGACAAGCTCCTTGAAGGGGAATTTGGGTGAGGAATCAGAATTCCCAAAAGGTTATCATTCAGGCTGAAAGGTACATGTAAAAGGATCATTTTCAGAGACCAGCTAGACCCAAACTCTCCAGAATGGAAGGTGAGCACAGCACACTGATAGCCTGTGTGCCTGCTGTTAGGACACTGCACCAGCAGGTGGCACGCCTCCTCCCCATTGCCTGCTGACTCTGAGGTCAAACCTAATTTTCAGACCTGTACAGTTACTGGAGAGTGCAGGAGGCTTTGTTGAAGACATCTAGATATGAAGACTGACAGGATACTGAGGGATTCATTCTAGTAAAATGCACCTCCTGGATCTGAGTTAAAACAAACTTTCTGTCAAAAAATACAAAATAAAAAAACCAGAAACCCCATATGCACCACATCTTTTCCTTTGTAATATATATCACACCAGAGACAATAAATTGTTTAGGTTTGCATATCGTTACATTCGTTCAGCAGAAAAGCCATTAGGTCTGCTGTGAATGTAGGGCTACAGTAGCAGGCTGTATCAGCATTATTATGCATCTGAGGCTGCAAATGATTTTCTTTAATGCTTTTCATCATCCTCATCTTCGTTGTTCCTACCCCCTGCTGATGTTTTTCTCATTGAGGTAGACCAACGCTTCAGATAATGAGCTAACATTTAGTATTATGATTCTGTTACACTTTATTATCTCCTTTAGCCACATAAATCCCCAAACTCTTTACAAAAACAACCATTATATGTTATATTTCGTGGGTGCAGCAATTATGATGTGTAGTATTAACCATGTCACTCAAACAACAGCATGAATGGGGAGAGTTGCCTCAAATTAAAATTCTTCAAGCCACTGTTGCAGCACTATTGTGTAGATTTCTGGGTAGTGGTGGGAAAGAGAAATTCTTGAGGCTTCACAAGGGCTTCAAAGATTTTAGGTAGAGCTGGGATTTTTCTAAAATTTGTGGATTTTTTCTTGATGTGGGTGTAGGAGTGGGGCTGCTTTTACTTTCTCTGCTGCTTTATCAAATCATTTAGAAGGCTTATACTATATAAATCCTACAGGTATGACAGTTGTATTTTTCTAAAAGCCACTGATGATGTGCAAGAAGGCAGTAAGAAAATACCTTAAATCATGAATTATTATGGTGAGGTGCACTGGTCAACCACAAGGTCTCCTGCTTCTCTTGAGAAAACCAACCCTGTTGAGGGACCAAAACTGGCAGGATACCTCCCACTTTGAATGTTTTTGATTTGGTCAGCCATTTCAAACAGAAGAGAAATGAAATAACTGATAGGTTTCCAGTGGCTCCGAGGCTGCTGTATTGTAGGAGTAATAAGAGCCTCCACCAGAGATGGTTCCAGGCCTGGTTTCTGCTATACATTCAGGGTGTGTTGGTGCCCATTCTGTGTGAATGCTGCCCTCTGAGTTGTATAGGAGGCAGCCCTGCTTTTGTTGTATCCAACAGAGGAGCTGGCTTTTTCACCTGGATTCTTTTCTCAGGTTTGCTGTTAAATAGCTACTTGACCTTGGGCAAATCAGAGAGTCTTAGTTTTACTTTATGTATAAGTATTCCTTATAGTTCCTTCTATTTCTAAAATTTTGTCATCTTTTTTATAAAATGTAATAGAAATAAAAACAAGCTGGAAGTATACCTCAGGAAAGCTATAAGAACTCTAATTCTGCTAAAACTTTGGGTGCTTATTCTACCCTGTTAGAAACACAGTTTGGAATAACTTGAGATTTAGTGCCCAGCATGGGAGAAATACCATGGAAATAATCATTCCTAATTCACTTAGTTGAGACAGGAAATAAGAGTCCCCTGGCAATAAAACAAACATGATTTCCTTTCCCAGTCTTAAGAATTCTAATTAGGACTAGTTTATCAAAGAATGTTCTTGCTGATTTCTCATTCAGCATCTTCCATCCCTTAAGCCCATCATTTAAAACTGTTCCATGTTCACTGGAGCTGAGGCCTCTTGGGAGCCTTTTAATGGAGGTAGATTAGTATCCACTTAAAAGACTAAATGATGAATGGGTGTGTATTGGGATAAAGTAATTTAGGGATTTTTTTGTTTTGTTTTGTTTTCTGGCAAATCAGAGTCATTTTACTGAGAGATTTTCTAACAGAAATGTAAATACCATGTTAATATCTGTTCCCAGTTTTTTTCCTCTGTCAAAAAAAAAAAAAAAGAAAGAAAGGGCTTAAAATGAATAATAAGGCCATGAAGTTAGAGTAATTACTTCTAATAATGGAATAATTTCCTTCCCGCATAGGTTTTAAAAAACATGAACTTGTTGCCTTAGAAGGTTTAGAACTTTTATTTCTATAGATTTTCTAGAAATCAGTAGATTTCCCACCCACCTCTGCTTTAATTGCCCTTCATTCTAATCAACCTGCAAGAGCTAACTTCCTTACATGTAGCATTCCTGTTCTACCTCCCTCGCAAGGCCAACTCTGTTGCTTCCTCCTCTGCCTCTATAGTGCTTTGTAGATAGCACTTGTAATGCTTTTGAAATTCTATGGTAATTTTGTGCGTTTCTCTAGCTACTAGTCTTTGAACTCCTTGAGGACATACTGTTTATTTTTATGATTCTTTTTTATTTTTTCAAGCTTTTATTCTCAGTTCTTAAAGTGGTGACTGACAGATAACAGTACTCAATAAATGTTCATTGAATTGATTTAAAATGAGTACTTATATACATCAGATAATTCAAATGCAAGAAACATATCCGAACTTGATTAACTAACTCTCAGAGCACTACACACAGGTTATCTGTGCCCCTGGTTTATGTGTTTTCCATTAACCTCGGTACACCCCCACCTTTATCTCCACGCTTTGGAACAAGTTCTACTTCTTGCTTCTTTGGTCACAGGGGAAAGAAATCTGATAAACTGACTCATATTGAGCTATAATTGACTTTAATATGTTTCCCTTGAGTGACTTAACCACCTCTGTTTATTTGAGCTCTAAATAATTCTGTTAGGCTTTATAACTTTCAGTAAGGAGTTGACCTAGTGGGAGATTTAAAGGTTGTAATTATATACCTGGACCTCTCTAAATTCTAACCATTGAAAATAGATACATAGAGCCTGTGGATATAAAAGTATTATTAATGGATCCCCAATAGACTCCTAAAGAGCAAAGCCCCCTGCAGAAGTAGGATTAAAGATCATGACTGCAAGAGGAAGCTGAAGTCAATGCTTTATACATGCTTCTCCAGAAATTAATGAAGCAACAACCTATAAGAAAAGTTAGATCTACAGAATTAACTCTGAATATATTTGCTCTCACCATGCCGACAAAATGTCACTGTAATGGCCTCCTAATTATCAAATCCAATAGTCATTTTTTTGTCCTTAATTGATTTCCAATTATTATTTGGCTCTGTTTAATACTCCCTTCTTGAATTTTTCTCTACTTTAGGCTTCCAGGATACTATCCTTTCTTGATTCCTTTTTCTCTCACCAGTCATTTTTTCATCAGCTCTTCTTTCTCTGTTCACTCCTTAAAAATTGATATTTCTCAGGATTCTGAGAGAAGCTATCTATTCTTCTCACTATGCATAATCCATCAGCAGTCTCATCCATTCTCATAGCTTCTACTCTTGTCTATTTGTAGTCCAATAACTCTGTGAAATCTACTTCACTAGTCCAGAATACTATCCATATTCAAGGTCAATATAATAATTTTTATTCCATAAATATTCACTGACAAATTACTGTATGGTAGTAAATAGAGGGGATACAAAGATAAGAGTCCTTCCTTGCCTTTAAGAAACAGACTAGTAGCAGAGACATCTATGTAAACAGAATGTAGTGGTGATATCCACAAGAATATTTGGAAACACTGAACAAGAAAACTCAAACTAGGAGATGTAGAGAAAGAATTTAGAAAGAAAGGATATTTTGAAAAACACTTAAATGCTGATTAACAATGAACTCTCTTGTTGATTCAAGATTCCCTCCCATCCTTTTTTTTCTTTCTTTTGGTAATAAATGATCTGAGTTCTAAGGAGGGGGTTGGTGTGCAGGCTTCCTCTTTCCTCACTGACATCTGTCAGTTGCATGTGATCTACATAGCTATATGTATTGGTCTCCTCTGATATTCATGATCCTCTCATGATTTCTAGTCTGATAGCTCTGTCAGGAATATAGACCTTCCACTAAAAGCTCTGAATTTCTTAGTTGCTCTTCCTTCCTTTTGATGGGGTATGCAAATCCTGTAAGTTTGACCTCAAGTCTATCTACATAGATACTAACTCTCAGATGGTGTCTTAGGATGGGAATTATCTGATATGCATGAGTTTCCCAGACTCTACTTTGAGATTGTTTTGTAGAAACTACCCCTCTAGCTTATCTTATTTTCTAGTATCTCATTCTGAAGGACTCAAACCTTGGATGGCAGGGACAGAGAGCAGGCACTGCATACCCACGTCTAGCTCCTCTTCTCTCTTCTACCTTTTTTCTCTGCAAGCCTCACCTTTTGTCCCAAGAAAGGTGTTGATTTATTCTCTCTTCCTCTTTTTATAAAGTTCTGTATCTTTCCCTACTCCAAGATTCTCGATATAACTTATACGTTTTAAATCTTCCACACTCTACTCATAAATACTGTTTTGTTGGTATTTTTGTTTTGTTTTGTTTTGTTTTCCTCTCAAAAGGCCTAACTCTTGCAAGTTAAAAGCTCTTTGGCTTTCAATACTGTTGACTCTGCCATGAATTTCAAGGACCTATTTTGGAATTCAAAGCCAAGAGTTGGACTTTTTGTTCTTGATGCTGTTATTGTGTCCTCTCCACCTTGAAGCAAAATAATTTAGCTTCTTTAGTTTAATGTTAGAAAGACCAAAAGTTTCTTAAAAGTTAAGAAAAGAAAAAATACATTGGATTTTATAATGATTTTTCTATACTAGTAGCTTATACCAACTTAACATGCTTAATTATATCCCCTTCCATTATTTGTCTTCTGCTTTTTAAATTTTTAATATTAAAAATTTAAGATTATTTAGGGCAGAGAATATGTCAGAGAAGACTTCTGTGTTCCTCAGAGCATCTAGGTTCATTCATTCATTCATTCATTAGGCAAACATTTATTAAACACAAAGAGCTGTTGACAAAAAAGATAAATAACAGTCTTTGCTCTTCTATTAAGTAATGAAAGGAAAGCAAGAAGTAAACAAAATAACTCAGAGAATAATAACATAAGAATCCAAAACAGCTTTTTAGAGGAGGTAACACTTGAGCTGAGTTTTAGAGGTTCAGTGAGGTAAACACATCAAGGAGTTTTACTCCAGTCATAGGGACCTCCATGTATGAATAAATGGAAGCATACTTGGGAATTACAACTATGTAGTTGTGCCCAGAAAAAGTAGAGAGAGTCTTTGGTGGTCAGAAGGGAAGGCTGTGGAGAAATGAGATTAATATTCAATAAACAGATCAAGAAGGACCTTTTACACTTATTAGGAGGTTGAACTTAACTATCAAAACTGTGAAGACTTATATAAGAATTTAAAGGAAACCCTTTAAAAGGATTTTAGAAAGATCACTCTGGCCACAGTGTGGAAAATGTAGAGAATGAATTGCATTTTTAGGGGAATTTCAAATTAGAAGAGATAAAGGTTAGAAAATTATTGCGAAATTCAGATGAGTGGTAAAAACTGGATACAGACAATGAAATACGGAGGAGGGGAATATATAAAAGATTTGTAACAGGCCTAATCTTCAGGCCTTAGATGAGGGAGTTGATAAGAGGGAAGAACAAGTTCAGATTTGGTGGTATTAAATTTGTCATACTAAGGGACATGAAATAGAGATGTCTGCTTGAGAGCTTCACATTAGTATCTGTGGCTTAGACAAGTGTTGCAGTTGGAAGTGTTGATGTTATTGCTAAAAGCATGAATATGGGCAAGATGATCAGATTATTTTATCTGTCAGATTAGTTTATTTTAAACCAGAGTGTGAAAACATGTAGAAACAAGAGGCAAAGAAGAAAATCCTGTGGAACATAGTTCAGGCCAAGGAAAAGGAACTCTCAGAGACCAGTAAAAAAAAAACTCTTGGGAAGAAGGAGGAGAGCCAGAGGAAAGGAGGCATAAAATTCAGATGATGAGAGAGATAAGAAAGATAGATAGCATAGTCAGCAGAGCTACTAGTGACATGGCTCCTATAAATTAAGGATAGAAAATTAATCAGGAAGCAAGTGGAGAGTATATCAGAACTCCATGGCTTGAGTTTCTAGAAGACTAACAAGAAAAGTGGGAGTAGAGAATCAATGAGAGGATTTATTTTTTTTTAAACCAGATTCCGAGCGTTAAAACCAAGTTTTAATCGGCTGAATGTTCAATCATGATATGTGAATATAAGGGAAACCCATTTGAGTAAAGCATACAGATATAGACACCCTTCTTAAATGAACAAAGTTTGGGTATAATATGTACAAAATATACTTAAGAGACTAATGTTCTGCAAGAGTAAACTATTTGTTTTTTCAGTACTGAAAAAAAAAACCTGAACAACAATAGCAAAACTATACATAAAACTATTATTCTGCTTATTAGAAAATTATATCTCTTCAGTTTTATATTATACAATTGAGGATCCACGAGGATCCCTGTCTCTGCCGAAGGGCTTCTGAACAATTTTCAAATTCCAAGGAAATGTTCTCAGCCTCTTGTCATATTATGTGAGCTTGTAATTCCTGTTACAAGAAGCTTTTGGGAGGGTGTCACCAATGGGGTATAGTAACTCTGCCACCTCTGCCTCAAAGGAGTTATTTCTTTCCTTGCTCCCAAGAAGCTTCAAAGTTGACTGCATGGGTAAGTGACAGCATTGGAGCTGAGAGCTGTCTTCCTCAGGGGCCCCATTAAGACCTGGCAAGGTTTTACACTTCCTTTCTATGTTTATTAGTCATAGAATAAACACATTAACATTTGAGAGCAGTCCTTGCATCTCTCTCCCATCTTGAATGTTTGTTTGATTATATTTCTGATGCTTAGAGAATGATTTCTTCTGCAGGAAACACAGACCCCGAATTACTTTACATACCATGGAAAGGCAGTCCTCACTGTCGTGCCTGCCAAGCAGGTTGTGAGTGAAGAGAGTACACCTATACTTGACAGTGGAAATAGAATCAGTTCCTATTCTCAAATCATGAAGCACACAGTGTGAGCATTTACCTCCTCCAGACAGAGAGAACACTGAATGCTGCAAATATGCTGGGAGACTTTTAAGACTCATAAGTAATTTGCCTTTCAGTGTAAATTTCTTTTTTTATCTTGAAAAAAATGACCACTTCCCAGCACAATATTGTGCTTCTTCCTTAATCACCATGATCAGTGTAGCATAATTTCAATGAATCACCATCACTGATACACTATATATATATATATATATATATATATATATATATATATATATATATATACTACTATGTAGTTGTATATAAGTAGGTGAGAACTAAGAGATCTCTTTAAGTAAGTACACTGTAGATAGAAATTCAGAAGAATTGGAAGGGAAAATTAAAGTGATTTTTCTGATAATGAAATTGTTAAATCTAGGGGTTCGTAAATTGCCAAAAAGTACATTACTTGGCACGAAGGAGAATTTTTCTCTAATCTGCCAATTTATAAGTCATCAAGATATAACTCCTTTGACCCAATGGAAAGATAACACTGAAATATGTATAATTTATGACACATGATGACTTAAAAAAGGAAGCAGTAATTTTCTTTCTCTTAACTTGAAATTCTATAGAAGGGATTATTTATGTTAATTTATAGTTTGAAGAATTGTCATCCTTAGATTCTGTAAACTGATGGTTCTTTACCGAGCATCTGTCCTTCCTTCCTACAAACAGAACTTGAAATTGTTCAGATATCCACCCCTCCCCAAGCACCCCAGGAGACTGAGGGGCAGCTAAATACATCCCCCATTCCAGGGAAAGCCTTGAATTTCTAAACTGGGCAGGATCAGACTCTCCTGTTGTAACTGTAATAGGTCTAGTTAGTTGGTCATGTGACCTAGATTGAGACTACAGAAAAGAATTTTTATTGTATATTTGGGGAAGAGGTTTTCTTTCTCATGCTAGATGTGAATAAGAACATGTGTAGTCCTCATTGCTAGCAAGCAGATATCTAATGAAGACGTCTAATGAAGAGGCGAGGAACTAGCCGTAAGAAAAAGCCAACACCAAAGATTACAGAGGAGAGGGATAAAAGGAATTTAGCCCAAGGAGACATGATATGGTTAGTGAATTAGCCAAACTTGAAATCTTTTCTCCTTGTGAGATAATTAATTTTCTTATTATTTAAGTCTAAGTGAATGAGACTTTTTTTTTTTTTTTT